>CM017324.1:3399974-3443389 GCA_006937295.1 Carpinus fangiana
AAAAAAAAAGATTATAAGTAAATATGATCATAATTTAAATCATTAATCATATTATCTAATTTAATTAATGAGATCATATGACTATATAACATCAAATTAAGTAATTGATATTAGATTCAACAATGTGATACTTATAACAATAATTGAAGTATTAATGTATTTTTTAAACAATGTTTTGACAATTTTTTTTTAAATAAATTGAACCATTTTTTGAACAATTTTATTAACAAATTTTTAACCATTTGTTGAAGTTCGAACATTTTTTTTAAAACTGCATCACACGACGTCGTTTTACTCTTAATGATTTGATAGAGGACCAAATGAGAGGATTAAGTTTTAATGTTTTATTTGTATCATTTAATGTTTTATTTGAACTTCTTTTATATGTTGTGTTGATTTTTTTTTTATATGTTGTGTTTTTTTATTTTTCTTTTAGAGTTAACCGGTTATGATTTAATATTTAAGTTTTTTTTTTTTTTAAAGTACATGTAAATATAAATTTGGGGTAAAATATTTTTGATTTTTCAATATGGACTCTTTTTATAGCAATTGGGACCAAAAAGACACTAAAAATACAAAAAACAAATTAGTGTAAAAAATGCTACAGTAATAATAAAAGCCCAAAAAAAGCCAAATTTTGAAAAAGCGGTTAGCGGGCGGTTACCTATTTCACTAACCGCTAACCGGTGGTTAACCGCTAATCGTTAACCGCTAGGCGGTATACCGCACCCTCTGAAGCTGGTTTTTTACCACGGGGTGTGGTCCCAAAAAATTGTTTACACTGAAGATGTATTGAACCTTAGATTTTAAAAAGAGCAAACCTCCAAGATCAAGACATTCACTACTTGGGCTAACCCCTTAGGGTTAGTAAGAGTTTTTAGCATTGTGCAGGGTAGTTTAGCCTAATTAAAATGTTATTAATGTTAGCAATAAGTGAGGTCCAGCCCACGTTAAAATTTTGGAGTCTCTTCTCAGCATGAGCGCATGTTGGGCCCATGACTACTTTCTTTGGGCTCCTAATGAAATAGACCGAAACTACTTGCAATTTGCAAACGAGGAGAAACTCAGAAAAGTAATCAAAAAGAATTTGTCAGTGTCGGCCGGCCGGCGGGCGGGCGAGTTTGATGTTTAAGATAAAAATATGACAATTTTTGAAAAAGACTAATAACATATTTGGGATTGGATTTGAGAATAGGAAAAACAGTTTTTTCAAAACTGTTTGGTAAATTTGGGTTATTGGGTTGGTGTTTGGTTATATGGGCTTGTCAACTCATAAGCCCAACACGATACCGTTGTTTGTTTCTTAGTTCATGTTGGAATTATGTTTGAAAAATAGAGTTTTTAAGTTAAAAAAAAAAATTTTGAACAAAAATTTCATTTTCTTAAGCTTTTGCTAAAGTGTGTTTTGACCATTTTTAAAGATTTATTTATTTATTTTTGAGGAAGACCATTTTTAAAGTTAAGTAATCAAAGAAGTGCTTTTAAAATTTTTTACCAAACACCATAACTTTTGATTAGACACAACTTTTTAGGGATTAAAAGTACTTTTTACCATTTATAACACAATTTCAAATAGACTCTTAGAGCCTGTTTGGAACTGTGTTTGAGGAGCCTAAAAGTGCTTTTAACACATAAAAAGTTCGTTTGAAAAAAAACAAATATTCGTTTAATAAAAAAATTAAAAGTACTTTTAAAAGTCCAAGAAGCTTAAAAATGGCCAAAAATTACTTTTGATAAAAGCTTAAAATTGAAGCTTTTGCTCAAAAGTTCTTTTTGACTTAAAAACTTTTTTTCTCAAACGCAATCTTAAACAAGCTCTTTAGTCTTTCAAGAGATTGGTAATTTCCTAAGTAAGACACACTAACTAGTCATTGATCGCCGAGTGTCTTACTGCCGAATTCGCATCACAAAATGCATGAGACTAGATACTGGCTAAGTTCTTAATTAACAAAAAAACATTCCTTGCCCTCAAGACTTCCTCAAATATCGTAATAATTTGTGTTGCATCTAATGAGAGGCTCTTGATTTATCCATGAACTGGCTAAGTACATGTATTGCATACGCCAAGTCTGGTTTGGTGATGGATATCATAAGTTGTCAATAATATATTCTATTCAATTGGTAAAGACACCAAAACAATGAAAGATTTTGAAGCATCCAACCCAGAAAAAGAAAGACTTGAATAAATTTTATAAGAAATGCAAAGGGAAATATGAGCAGGTAACTTGGTTGCTTCGTTTGTCTTTCTTCTGCTTCATATTTGCTAAAATAGGAACATTCTTGATTCTTGTAAACCATGCATGGTTTCAATCTTTTGGCTAGCGCTGTCTCCTATCCTATGATCATTTATGTGGGATTTATGGGTTTATTCATGCCATGCATCCTATCCTTATTCCAACTGCAAAAGAAATCAACATCATCTAGCTACCTTGCCACACATCATCATATGTGGAAGAAATAAACACCTAAGGAATAATTAGAATATCAATATATCATGTTCGGGCACCACTTAACTCCAAAAACTAAAATTGTATTTTTAAACTCAATCATATAATATTATCCGCTCACGAATCTTTTTACGCTCGCACGTGTATACTTAATAAGGTTTATAACCAAATGCAGATCGCCAGACAAGAATCTACTAGCAATTATTTCTAAGGTGAGACACATAGTTGGTGTGCCTATGTTTGATGGAGATGAGCCATCTACTGAAACTACTGAAGAGAATTTGAAGCTGCACAGAGAGCAGTAGAGAGACGAAACCGGGTTGAAGATCAAATGCAAGCCAACAATCTGCCAATTTCAATCTGTCTAGAGTTCTGGTTTTCTAAAGCTGTGAAGGAGTTCGTTCTTTTTATAGAGAACTCATCTCATGTGCAATTGTATGTTTCAGTTAAAATATGCTACAATGGAAATATCTTCCCTTGCCTTTTGGCTTGGGCAGTGACCATTTGATGTAGGGAGGACAAAAGCCAGGTTACCAAACTATGCTATCCCAATAGTCTCCTTGGAAGCTTTGAGACTTAATTTATACCCTTTTGGATGCTGTGTTTGTGTGAATGAAAGTGGTCTCAATACTACAACTCCTTAAAATTTTAGCCAAAATTGTAAAATTGGTCTCTAGATTTGTGCTTGTAACAAATCTAGATTATGAAATTACAAATTTACTCTAAAAAAATTATAAAAATAAAAGAAAAAAAAAATTGAGCAACTGTTGGGGTGTCCCGACCACTCCTAAACCCACCCAGTTTTTTTTTTGTTTTTTTTATAATGTTTTTTAAGGTAAATTTATAATTTCATAATGATATGTTAGAAAAATGGCCAGAATTTGTACGGGAGAGTTATTTGTTACTCAGGCATATCACATAAAGTTATTTATCACTTGTAAAATCTCAAAGGAGTTATTTGTCCCAAGTGCAAACCCAAGGACCAGTTTTGCAATTTTTCAGGGTTTTATACAGAACAACAATTCTATAGAGTAGAAAGAACAACACACTTGTGCCCCCCTTGTACTTATTTTAACTAAATTGATCTGTTTTTTTCTTCTTTTTTAACCTTGATATTTTATTATATTTGTTTCACATAACAAGCAATACCACAGATAATAATTTATAATCCAAATCATTGTAGGGATATACTCTGCTTGATCTGCGGGTCCATTCAATGATCTTGTATCCTTTCTAGCCCTCTAATGAGAAGACTTTTTGTTGGGATTTGGGTGTGAACCCTGATAAATTTAGCCACTGTCCATGAAATGGTTGAAGGAACATTAATAGCTAACATTATGCAACTGCACTTTTGGCCAATTTGGACCAACATTCTATATATTCCAAATAGATCTCGTTGTTGAAAAGTTAAAATCAATTGAAAATTTTCACTTATGAGACAATGACATCCCAACAACACTGTAGTAAATTAGTAATGATTTCCCAGAAATCTCAAAATGAAAGCAATGCTTGCTTTTCTTTTCCCTTTTGCTTTTACCTTAAAATTCTCTCCAGTTCAAATTTTAATTCACATTTATGTTTGGTTGTTTTCCTTCAATCCACCTCTTCCCAACAATCACAGTTTTCTTGAGCTTTCACAATCCCAATAATCCTTTAGGTAGTTTTTGTGTAGGTGATCTTTAAATAGTGTTGTTTGGTATGTAAATGCAGAGTTCAATGCTCTCATGTTTTTCATGGCTGCTGCATGAATCCTTTTTATGACCTCTGCAACACCCAACTTTTACTGTGACATCTTTTCCTGCAAAGAGTTGAGATTTCTGAAATGGTATTAAATTCAATTTAATGACACGGTGGCCTTGTAGACATTTATATGCTGTGCACGGTATGGAGTACCCACTGAACAAGGATCCAAAGATAGCCATTTCTGGACTCCTGCTACTTTCTTGAGCTTTAAGGGTGCTCATGGAGATTAATGACAAGGAAAAAACATCAAAGATGGATGATTACGAAGTGATAGAGCAGATAGGCAGAGGAACATTTGGAGCTGCATTTCTTGTTCTTCACAAATTTGAGAGGAAGAAGTACGAAAAATCACTTTCAAAAGTCATCTTCCTTATGTTCATTATGATTAGGCCAGACATCTATCGTTTTCATCTATTCTTCTTTCATAATACAGATCTAACATGTTTTCACCTCAAAAAAACTTTTCTTAGTAATATCTTTACTAGCTTACACTAGTTGTAATTCTGTAGTTTAACTTCACTTTTTGGTTTGTGTCTACTGTCTTATTATTATTGCATTGGTCATTTTAGGTATGTATTAAAGAAGATTCGATTGTCTAAACAAACAGAGAAATTCAAGCGTGCGGCACATCAAGAGGTTATCCTTCTGAATACTCTATATGCCGGTATAAATTTTTGGCTTTGCAGAATGAAATTTTGGTTTTTGGCAATGGTGTTCCTATTATATTTTTCATCAAATTGAATTCTCTGAAATTCTCTTACATTTTAGCAAGTTATGCTTATGCTTTCTTTGATGTCTTCTTCCATTCAAATTTCAGTGACTGCAATAGTTTACTTTATAGGTGTAGTTGAATTTTTAGCAAGAAGACATAATACAAAAGGAAGGTGTAATTGCTTCTTGATCTTTAAGCCTATGAAAAACCATTCTTTAAGGAACTCTGTTCTGTAGCACTAGCCACAGGCACCAGGAAAGAAAAAGGGTACTATCTTGCAGGAAATTTTCATATTGACTATTCTGTCAATCATTTTAGAGAAAAAAAAACAAGTTTTCTAGATTTGGAAAAAGGGAATGAATTTAATCATTTTTGTGGTCACGAAGATAGAAGTATGTGCCTATAAAACAGATCACGTTCAACAGTTCAAGTAAGGTCCAGATTCAATCATTTCTATCTGACAAGAAAACCAGATTATTATTGTTTATAAACAATTAAATTTCTATTTTGAGAAACATCTGCTTGCTTACTTATTACTTAAATCGAAGACTATTTTGGTAAGCTACATAAATCCAAGGCTTTTTTTGGGTAGTACTTAAATCCAAGGTTTTTTTTTTTTTTTTAAGTTACTTAAATCCAAGATCCGTATAGGAAGCAATGTAACTTCTGACATTTGGTCTTGCTGCAGATGAAAATAATAGCACAGCTAAATAACCCGTATATTGTGGAGTACAAAGATGCATGGGTGGAAAAGGTAGTCTATTAGCAAGGTGTTACTTCTGTAATTTTAGCCTACTGTTCCATTTTATTTGCATGAATGTAAGAAAACTTTATAATTTGAAAATCATGTCCTGAAAATCATGACCTTATTATCAGGTTGATTTTTTTATTCATGTACTACAGGAATGCTGTGTGTGCATTGTGACAAGTTTCTGTGAAGGAGGAGATATGTAAGTCAGCACTACTTAAAACCTTGAACTTTGCATATTAAGCATCTAAATTTGCTGGATTCTAAGCTAGTTGAGGGCCATTGCCCATTGGTGAAAGAACTTTGACATGGACTTATCATTTATCCCAGTATTTCTTTTACTCTTGCCTTGCCTTCTGAACTCCTTTTTCCTGATAATCTAAAGCAAAGCTAATGCTGCCACTAGAAATTCTTTTTTGAACTTTCTACTCGAAGAAGCCTGTATACATACTTTTCTGTGACTTTCTAATACTAATCATACAGGGCTGAGATGATAAAAAAAGCTAGAGGAACATTTCTTCCAGAAGAGGTAGGGAACATAAAATAACTACATGAAATGGAAGTCCCTCCATGAATTACATATGACAACTTGTACCTGATACACAAAATCTTTTAAGTTTTAATTCAGAAGCTCTGCAAATGGTTGACCCAGCTGTTGCTAGCGGTTGACTACCTCCACTCCAACCGTGTTATTCACAGAGATTTAAAGGTACATACCTTAGCTGCTATGAGTTATTCTGAGCAGAATATATTGCTGCAATAATTAACTTTTCTTTTATCACCTAATTTCAGTGCTCCAACATATTCCTTACAAAGAGCAATGACATCAGGCTAGGTGAGAAGGCACTTACATGAATTTTTATGCACCAGGTTTGATTTCATTTGTCTTTGAACAATGTTTATCCCGCATTATATTTACAGGTGATTTCGGACTTGCAAAACTACTCAACAAAGATGACCTTGCTTCCTCGGTAATGGTTGAATTTCCTCTATGCCCCAATGGTATTAGTGACTTGGATACAATGTTTGATATTAAAGTAGCACTTACAATGATAATTGCTGCATCCCAAGAGGAAATACGTTTAAAAAAGTGATACTTGTCTGACAGGAGATCAAAATAAAAAGTAGAATTGATTTAGCCAAAATGGATCAAGGCTTTGATCATGGATATTGAAAATTCTGGATTTAGACCCCAAGTTGTTGAACACACAATTACTGACAATTTCCACAGTGATCAAAACCAAAATCCAAGAAAGCAATAAAAAAATTAACACAATATTTTTGGTAACGAAGTGAAAACTTTTTGAAAAACTCTTCAGAAGTAGAATTACTCCAATGGCCAGCCAACACCAACGGAATACACTATAAATGACTTTGTTATAGATTGTTCTACCTACAAAACCTTCGTAATTCTGAAGATTCAATCTTGTAACCCCGCTAAACGGAACAGTTGTCAAATGTGGAAAAGCACCACATTTCAGAGCTTCTTTGAGAGGTGTTTTTGGCCATTTAACTAGACCCAGTCACTGTTTTTACTAATGATTCTCTTCTTACCCTAAGAGCTGTTTTTTCAGTAGTTTATTTTCCTACAATTAAAGTTCTTGGTGAAATCTGACTGCTCATATTAACACATTTATTGTAATCCATATACAATGTAGGTTGTTGGCACTCCCATCTACATGTGCCCTGAGCTTCTGGCCGATATACCATATGGCTACAAATCGGATATATGGTCATTAGGTTATAAATATCTTCTGACATTATTCACTAGTCATGTCTAGCAACCCAGTGGGATTACAATTCCAGAAATAACATTGGCTAATGTGACAGGTTGCTGTATGTTTGAAATAGCTGCACATCAACCTGCATTTAGAGCTCCTGTAAGTGTTGGCTTGACCTATAATTATTTCATTTTTCGATGCGATGAAGTTGAGTATTGAAATATGTATTCAATTTCTGGCCAACAAGTAAATCAGATTATTGACAAATTAATGTAACAGGATTTGTTAGGACTTGTTAACAAAATAAACCGATCATACATGTCCCCACTTCCAATTATGTATTCTTCTGCATTGTAAGTGAATGGTATGAATTTTTTCTGTAAGTATACAAAAGCAAATATATAGAAAGGAATCATACAACTAAGATTGGATGGAACTTGGAATGCAGGAAACAATTAATCAAGAGCATGTTAAGAAAGAACCCTGACCACAGACCAACAGTGAGTTCAAATGGCCAAACTCTTTCATATCTTACTGAAAGCAATGTCTTTTCCTGAAACTTTCATGACATTTTAGGCTGCGGAGCTGTTGAGGCATCCTCATTTACAACCATACCTTGCTCAATGCTCCAATATATCACATGTTTTTATACCAGTGAAGTCCGAACACAGCAGCAAACTTAGACCAAAAGGAACCCAACTGTCTAACAAAGTTAGTGTTGGAAAAGACACCAAAGGTGGAAAGGGAAGGCCATCAAAGAATTTGGGAAGCGTTCAGGTAGGAAAAGCACATGCATTTAGTAAGGCCCCAGCAAAGGAAACCAACATCTGTAGTTTTCTTGAAATTGAAGTTGAGACAAGAATAGTAGATTGCACTAGCTGTCCTGAGAAAATATCAAAAGCAGTAAAGGGTTCTAGAGTTATCTCCAATTCTGTTGAACAAATTGGAAATGCCAACTTAGAAACAGCCTCGGTGCAAATGTTGTCAGCACATGCAGATAGGAAACAAGGGTGTTCCTCTAACCCAAGATGCTCTTCACATTCTACAATAAACCCTAGCTCATATCTGATAAATGCTTCCACTGAAAATGCATCATTAGAAGGTAAAGTCACACTTCCATGTGAAAATGAATTTAATGCAATGGAAAATGGTTTAATCTCTATTAAGCAAACAGGGAAAGAAGATATTTACGAATTGAATGGAGGCTCTAGTGACATCTCATCAATGAGTACACTGACTTTTGATCGTGGTGATGAAACAAGGATTGAATGGGACCCCCAAACACAGCAAAGAGCAGAAGGTCTGGAGTCACTACTAGAGATCTGTTCAGATTTACTAAAACAGGAGAGGCTTGAGGAACTTGCAGGAGTGTTGAGACCTTTTGGTGAAGAAGCTGTGTCATCAAGAGAAACGGCAATTTGGCTAACACAGAGCTTAATGAATATTCGCAAAACTGGCAGTGCAGCCTAGCAGAAATGGAATTTCAATGGTTCTTCACTTGTAATCTCATTAAGTACACAAATTTTCTAGATTTCAAAAGCTAAGTTCACTTTCACAATCCGGAAATCATTGTAAAACATTTTACCCTTAATTTCACCCTTAATTTAACTCCTTAAAATTCCTTAATTCATATGTTTCTTGATGGATAGTGAGATCTTTGACTTAAATTTATAAAGCCAATTAGTCTACTAATCAGGTGCCTTTTGATAGTTGGAAATTTTGGCTGATTTGGAGGTTTAGAAGAGAGAATGACAGAGCATACAAGTGAAATTGCATTACTGAGCATTGCCTTTTTGTTCTGTTTCCTTTTTGAAGAATTTGTTGATTGTCTCTCTTTTTATTATGCATAGGAAAGCTATGCAACATATAATGACCAAATAAGTTGTAGCTTGTCATCACGGACCAACAGTAACTAGCATGACAAACAATGTTGAAAAACGCTTAAAAGATAAATATCACAGTTTATGCGGAATTAACGGATATTTAAATCTAGGCACGCAATCACCAAAATATGAATAATCAAACACAAAGGATTTTGGTGACGAAGAGGAAACCTTTTAGAAACAGATCTAAAAGTAAAACCTCTCCGGGGCAGCCAAACCCAGGAAATCACTATGAAAAAATTATCCAGAGATTACAGACACTAGGAACACTTACAACCCTTTGCAAGACCTTGGCTCTGTAAGATCGACAAGCCTCCAACTCGTCTCCTTGCTCACAATCTTCTTCAACGTGATTCTCCTTTACCGGACCCTTCCGATAGACTTCTCAATAACGCTCACAAACAAACTAACAAAGATCCTCTAAGAGGAACAACAAGGCTCACAATAATTCTCTCTTTAATCACAGCCTCTCACGAACTCTCTGGGGTGAAAATCCATACCTCTAACATTCTATAGAGGTGTATTTATAATAGTCCCACAAAACCTAGACCTAGGAAACAGTTACAATCCAAATAAAACTGTTACAGGTAGGTAGCGTCCGGACGGGAACATGGGCCGTCCGGACGGGCTCTTAACAACACGTGGAAAAGGCCTTAATTAAAGCTGGCCGTCCGGACGGGCTTGATGGGCGTCCGGACGGGCTAGGGTTCCATCTCTTCTTTTCATCGCATTCTCCAATCTTTGGCGCGGCGCGTTCGAAGGCGTCCGGACGGTCTGCGAACGGGACTGCGAATGGAGCTCTCGGGATTTAGTACTGGAGTCCTTAATTGCATCACGTCCGAACGGCTATGAATTCCGTCCGAACGCTTGGCTCTTTCCTTTTTCATTTTGCTCACGAACATTAGCCAATACTTCAAACTAACAAATGTAACTATGATTAATTAATTTTCTCCAAGACAGTGATCACGTTGAACGCAAATTGGAAATGTGAAAACTAACAAAACCTTAATTTATTCAAATTGAAACTCAGGAAACCAAATTGATGACAGACTCTATAACGACCAATTGATAACAGACTCTAAAACGACCAATATGCAATTTTAAAGAAAAAGATTATACACCTACCCTATACATCATCCATGAATTGGAAATATACAACTCTCCACTTATAGCTAAGAACTAATGGACCACAAACTCCCCAAAAACCTGTAATGAAGCCAAGAACCACAATAATTGGAAACCATGGGATTTTATGCCCATTGTCCTCATCTCGAATGTCTCCCTTGTTGCTAACAATATGGGCGCACTCATGTGGAAGAGGGGGGCCACAAAGTCCAGGGTTGCCCTCATATGTAGAGGCATCAAAGCTTTGGAGTTGAGTGCCTGATGGTATTGGTCCATGCAAATTGTTGTTTGCAACACTAAAGACATGCAAGAAATGTAGACTACTTAGTGATGCTGGTAGTTCGCCGGACAATCGATTTGCAGAGAGGTCTAATACTTCCAAGTTTGTGAGCTCTGAAATTTGATTTGGGATTCTGCCTGAGAAGTTGTTATAACTAAGATCCAACCTAGAAAGAAGCTTCAAACAGCCGATCTCAATTGGGATGTTGCCGCTAAGATTATTGTTTGCAACAACAATTGCTGGTTGGAGGCTTGAGAGAAAATTGTGCTGTGACGAAGGATCGGGGCTAGTAAATATTGGTAAATCCCAATGATTATTGTCTACTAGAGCCTTTGGTGACACTAATGTTTGCAATCCACAAAATTCCTTTGAAAATTCACCTGAAATGAGGTTTTTCGATAAGTCTAAACTAAAGAGCCTTGGAAGAGTCAACAACGAATTAGGAATTGAACTCATGATACGATTGGAGGATAGACTTAGATATTCTAGCTTCTTAAGCCCAGATAGCCATACAGGCAATTGACCAGACAATTGGCATGATTTAAGACTAAACAATCGTAGATTTTCAAATCCATCAGAATCAACTATATTGTCATCACTTGGCATTGCCTCGTGTAGAAAATTCCCACCAAGGAAGACTACACTGAGTGCCTTGCAACGCATCAGAATCTTGATTGTGTCTGTGACATTGGTTAATCTATTGAAAGAAAGTGAAAGGAATGATAAGAATTTCAATTGAACCATCGCAGGTTGGATTTGTCCCTCTAGTTGGTTTCTAGCTAGTCGAATTCCGGTGAGAGACTTGCATGCATAGAGGCTTACTGGCAAGTTACCAGAGAAATTATTAAACCCCAAGTCAAATACAGTAAGTTGATGAAGAGTGGAAAAATTGAAGGTAGAGATGTCTCCTTCAAGAAAATTGAACCGTAAAATCAATTTTGCGAGATTTGTGCAATTCATCAAAGATGGGGGTAAAGAACCTGTGAAGGAGTTTGTATGAAGGATTAGGTGCTTTAATTTGGAGAGCTTTCCAATATTTATAGGGAGATTGCCACTCAATTTTATTGCCATATAACTCAAGGTAGGTGAGTTTGGCAAGCTTCACAATGTCGCCGCTAATGGGTCCTGAAAGTTCATTGGAAGGCAAAGAGATTTCTTCCAACCCCGCTGCATTGTATATATCATCAGGAAGCAATCCAGAGAGATAATTAAAACCTGCTCGAAAAACCTTCAGTTTGGAACAAGCCCCTAGTCCACGAGGAATATGGCCACCATGACGATTATGGGAGAAATCGAGGAGCTTGACTAAGGAAGAATTTGTGCAAGGAAAGGAAGGAATAGGGCCCATGAAACTATTGTTGCTGACATTGAGCTCGGTCAACCTCCATGCTCTTTGAAGGAATAAAGATTGGATTGTCTGGTTGAAATGATTGCTAGATATGTCAAGAATTTGAATGGAGGCAGGCCAATCAGTTATATCTCCTGATATATAGTTGTAACTCAAATCAAGGACCTTGAGTTGATTTAAGGAAGAAAACAATTGCTTAGGGAGAGGACCCGAAAGTGAATTGTGGGAAAGATTGAGGTGTGAGAGACGTGTGAGGTTTTGAAGAGAGGGAGATAAACTCCCATTGAGGCCCTTAGAAGGCAACCAAATATGGGTGACTTGATGCTTATGATCACAAGAAATGCCTTCCCACTGGCAACAATCAATGGAAGACCAATTTAGTGGAGGAGAAGACGTACGGTTGAGGCTAAGGACAAGAGAGAGTCACGATCTATTTGGTTGCAGGCATGATTGGTGGGAAAAATACCAAAGAGAAACAAGGTGAAGAGGAGATTGTAATAAGGTTTTAAATATAGCATGGTTCTTGTTAATTTGATATGCCAAACCAAAAGAAAATTGGTTATGAAGTAGTCCAAGAAGTACACCTCGTATATATATTTATATATATATATAGCTCTGATAGTTCTGTACACGTCAACTTTGCCCAAATTGCAAGTTCTCTGGGGACATAATTTCATGAAAAAGTTTTCAAGTTCACAATCTTTCGTTGGTGCAAGTGCTTTTTTACAGATATAATGTCCAAAGGATTTTCCATATTTCCTTGTCGGAGGTGATGACTAAGGAATCAGTGTTTTAGGTCAACTTTACAAGAACATACGAATACTTAGAAAAGAGAAGAAAAAAATTAAAAAAAAATCCACCATGCCCCAACAACCAAACGGAAAATTCAAGAAAATCACAAAAAGTAGAATGGAGAATAAAATCAGTAAAACAATGAGTAATGCTACAAGTTTCTCTTGAGTCCCTCTATTGGACTTGTAATTGATCATTATTAAATTTTGATCAAATGATGATTTTAATAATCACATTATTCTTGAAAGAACGAATATAAGATGGATTTTTAGAATTACTCATAAAACAATACCACAAGTTAGAGCACTAGCATGAGCTTTTTTAAGTTTCATCCCCTTTGTTAAATATAAGAAAAAACCTAAAACATAAAGAACACCAAGGAAACAAAAATTGATACCCCTATGTACCATTATTTTAGGGTTAAATTTACTTTACCTCTAAAGTTTTAAGGGTTTTTCAATTCGAATTCCAATGTTTAGAAATTGGCAATGTGCCCCCCTAATGTTTCAAAAATTTTCAATTCAAACCCTCTATTACTAATTTCCATCTAATTGCATGAAAATTACCCGTGTTTAGATTAAATATTTTACGTGTTAGACATCATCTATTAAAAGGGTGTTTGAGCCCATACGTGAGAAGAGTGTTAAAAGTGTTGATTAAGTGATCACTTAAATTTACATCTTTCTATCAACTTAAACTTTTAAGATAATTAGTAATTTAACAATGATTGGCAGTGTTGAGGAGGGTGAAGAAGCGATGCCTTACAGAAGTATAATAAATGGGTACCAATTTTTTGGGCCAAAGGAATGAAAAGCAAAGTTCCAGAAGAAGCAAGCGAAAAATGAAGCACATCTTGTATATACCTCTTTATTTGTTTGCCCAAATTGCAACTATATATATAAAGAGAAATTGTTTAAGTTAGAGATGAGATCGATGTTAACTCTTTATTTATTTAATTGAGGATTTGCTTTGATCCATTTTATTTAAGTTTGATATGGCGATCAATTAATTAGTTTTCGATTACGTAGATAGTGATCCCTTCCTTCGTTCTCATCAATGTCGTCGTTCCACATTAAAAGCAATAAGCTGATGTTGTTGTCCTGGCCTACGTAAAAATGTCACACACACACACACATATATATATATATATATATATATGTGTTATTCACAGCCAATAATTAGTAGCTGATTAGTGGTTAGGTAAGCCAGATTTAATCATGCTAGTTACTAATAATAATATTAAAATGCGGCTGTGGGAGATAATGTTGAAAGATAAAGCAATTATGGAGTTTTTAGAGTATATTAATATACATAATTGAACACAACTCTTGTCCAAAAGTTTAAGCTAATGGGCTAAGGTCTACTTAGGTATATTACGCACTTTTTTCTTTTGTATTTTCTCAATATGGGAAACAACACTCACAAGTGTACTCACAACAATTTCTCACTCACTTGTGAGTCTCTTCGCATTGACCCAACCCCCATCGCTTGTGAGTCACAACCTGATAGCCTAAATTGTAAGTCATGACTTGATAGTTCTGTAGACGACAACTCTGCCCAAATTGTGAGTCAATTATCTTTTGATTTTGGGTGCAAATTAAGATTATTGCATGTAGTTTCATCTGGTATGGTTTGGAAGCATGTATGACTTTCCGGCATGAAAATTTTGATGGGATCGATTGACGACTTGATAGTTCTGTAGAGGACAACTCTGCCCAAATTGTGAGTCAATTATCTTTTGATTTTGGGTGCAAATTAAGATTATTGCGTGTAGTTTCATCTGGTATGGTTTGGAAGCATGTATGACTTTCCGGCATGAAAATTCTGATGGGATCGATTGACAAACTTTTTCCTTTCCCCTATCATTGAACCAAGCAAAGTGATAGGAAAATAAGGCAGCGACAACTTGTGGGCAAAACAAAAAAAGTGTCAGCGACAACTTTATAAGTGCATGGTTTCAACGACGTTGGACCTTCCTGGCTGGCCGAAATATTTGAGTCAATTTGACCTTGAATGAAATTATCCATAAAATTTCAGGAGTCTGTAAGTCCTAATGAAAGACTCACAATGAACCACGCCATCTCATTGTACTACAAAAATAAAGAGAGAAATTAATTTGCAAGAAACTTCGAACAATGCCCTCTTCAATGTCAATATTTCACACTAAAAGCAAATATTTTCATTGTTTTTTTCCAATTTATATTTTTAAGCGAAAAAAGGGAGAATGATAAAGCATAGAAGTGAAATTGCATTTTCTCTCAGGACCATATCATGTTTCACTTGTGCTTTTCTTATTTTATCGAAATTAAGAAAAATATTCAATTATATATGCAACATATATTAGGTGAAATCATATAAGCTAGCTCGATCTTGTGGGTGTGAATTATTATTATTCCTTTGGCCCAAAATGGTTAACCATCGGTGCTGGTGGTGGTAGCTTCAAAGAAATTTCCAAAGCTAGCCTGAAATGTTGTTATTTCTTTTGGTTGGAAATTTTTAACAACGGTGGGACCATGGGAGCACATTGAACGAAAGTCGAAATTATCAAAACTAACAAAGCCTTAAATTATTCAAATTAAAACTTGAGAAAGCAAATTCGTCACAATCTCTAAACCAACCAGTTGACGAAGACTCTAAACCCACCAATATGTAATTTTAAATTAGAAGATTGAACACTTATCTTTCAGGTTGTCAAGAAAATCGAAATATGAAACTCTCCACTTATAGCTAAAAATTAATGGGCCACAAACTCCCCAAAAACCTGTAAGAAAGCCAAGAACCACAGCAATAGGAAACCAAGGAATTCTAGGCTCATCGTCCTCGCTACCAATGTCTCTGTCGTTACCAATAATATGGGCACATTCATGTGAAAGTGGGGGGCCGCAAAGTTCAGGGTTGCCCTCATATGCAGAGGCATCAAAACTTTGGAGTTGAGTACTTGATGGTATTGGTCCATGCAAATTGTTGTTTGCAACACTAAACTCGGACAAGAAATGTAGACTACTTAGTGATGCTGGTATTTCACCGGACAACTGATTTGCAAAGAGGTCTAACTTTTCCAAGTTTGTGAGCTCAGATAGTTAGTCTGGAAATTTGCCTGAGAAGTTGTTCTGACTGAGATCCAGTCCAATAAGTAGCTTCAAACGACTAATCTCAATGGGAATGTTGCCGCTAAGACTGTTGTTTGCAACAAAAATTGCTGGTCCCATGCTTGAGAGAGAATTGTATTGGATAGTACTTCTTGTGGCAAAAATTAGTAAATCCAATTTATTGTTGTCGACTAAAGCTTTTTGTGACATTAATGCTGGCAATGCACAAAGCTCCTTTGGGAATTCACCTGAAAGGAGGTTATTAGATAAGTCTAAACGAAAAAGCCTTAGAAGAGTTGACAACCAACTAGGAATTGAACCGGTGATACGATTTGAATATAGATATAGACATTCTAATTTCTTGAGTTTAGATAGCCATATAGGAAATTGCCCAGTTAGTTGGCAGCCACCAAGATCCAAATATCGAAGATTTTCAAATCCATCGGAACCAACTGGCATTGTCTCATGTAGAAAATTTCCTCCAAGAAGGACAATTTTGAGTCTATTACAACGCATCAGAATCTTGATTGCACCATTGACATTAGTTAGGCTATTGCTAGCAAGTGAAAGAAAATACAGGAATTTCAATTGAAGCAGCTCGGGTAGGATTTGGCCATCATGATGATTATGAGAGAAATCGAGGAGCTTGACAAAGGAAGAATTGATGCAAGGATAGGAAGGAATAGGACCTGTGAAACTATTGTTACTGACGTTGAGCTTAGTCAACCTCCATGCTCTCTGAAGAAATGAAGATTGGATTGTCCCTTCTGAACTGATTACTAGATATATCAACAATTTGAATGGAGGCTGGCCAACCAAATATATCTCCAAATAGATTGTTGTAGCTCAAATCAAGGACTTTTGAGGTTATTCAAGGAAGAAAACAAACCTTTAGGGAGAGGGCCCAAAAGTGAATTGTGAGAGAAATGTGAGGTTTCCAAGAGCAAGAGATATACTCCTACCGAGGCCTTTAGAAGGTAACCAAATTTGGATGACTTGACGTTTATGATCACAAGAAATGCCTTCCCAGTTACAACAATCAATGGAAGACCAATTTAGTGGAGGAAAAGACATACGGTTAAAAGCTAAGGACAAGAGAGAGTCACGGTCTATTTGGTTGCAGGCATGATTCATGGAGAAAATGCCGAAGAGAAACAAGGTGAAGAGGAGACGAGGAGGCATCAAGTCATGTTTGATAACTCATACCAGAAGAATGAAAGGCAAAGTTGCAGAAGAAGCAAGAGAAAAAATGATGCACATCTAAATCTTGTATACCTCTATTCTATGTAAGTTTGGCCAAATTGCAATTGTATATATAATGAGGAGTTGCTTTGGCTGGAGATGAGATGTTGCCTACTTCGTTTTTGCTAGTAGGATTGCTTGGAGCCATTTGATTTTGGTTTTGCTTAGTCTTCTTGTTGAAAATTACTTTGAATCATAGAAAAGTTGTACTGACGACGACAAACCAACGCCATCTTCTGTTGTAATGCTAGCTGCTTGTAAGGTTGCGTTTGGAATTAGATAACCTAAGGTTTGTTTGATTTTTTTAATAAAATTAATTACTTAACAAGAAAGGTTCCCCTGTTTAGAGAGCTTCGCAAATCCAAGTCAACTCAAACTGCATCTTGCTGGCTCTCCTCCTTTGACTTTCCTCCTAAACAAAACAGCTGGCACCCCCACTTCTTAGCAATTTTCATCATGTTTATATATATACATATCATATTCCCCTTCCTCTGTAGGTTGCTTAGAATATATATGCATATTAATAATATATGATTCCTGGCATCCCGGCTAATCATGGAAAAGTATTTGAGTCACCATCACTTGCGTGTCGTTTCGTCTAATACGGTCAGGATTGGGGGGAGTCTTGCTTGTTTAAGGAGCTGCGTAAAAGAGTAATGCAAGATATATTCTCACTTTTTTACACCCCCATTTTCTCATATTCAATGGTGATTTTAAAAGATTTTAAAAGCTACCCTATAAGCAGTGACAGATTGTGTAGGTGATCTTTAAATAGTGTTAGAGACCGCTCTTTCATCATATATATAGGCGTTAGAAATTCCAAGCTAGATTATCTGCACGTGTTACCATTGCAGACTTGCAGTTCTCGTTTGTTTGAATGAGAATTGCACCTATTGATGGACCTGGGTGCACCAATTCTTTCAATGTTTTTGCTAAACCCCTTCCTTTGTGTCTAGACTCTAGCTGTGCATCTTTGGGCAGAAAAGAAGAGGAATCTGGATCTATCTCCATAAGTCAAGACTGAAAAAAAGAAAGGGTGCTTCTGTGGACATGAACGTAGATAAAAAGCAAGGGATATTTAAATGATATAGATAAAAATATAGCTAATCGGATGTGGAAGACTTCTAAAAATTCATTAGCTAACTAGATAAAATGAGTTCTAATGAGCTATTTTGCATAAAAATTTGGCTTCTCCATTGGGAATGCTCTAACAGCATTCACTCGCTTAGACAAAAATTATTTTGATTAAGCGTAATGTAATTTGGGTTAAAAATTACTCATATTTGGTTAATTATTTTAACAAAAAATTTGGTAAGTTATTATCGTGTTCACCAATATTAAATGTAACAATGGTCAATAACTTCAAGTTTCCTGGAGCTTTCACAATCCCAATAATTCTTTTGGTAGTTTTTGTGTAGGTGATCTTTAAATAGTGTTGCTTGGTACGTAAATGCATAGTTCAATGCTCTTATGTTTTTCATGGCTGTTGCATGAATCCTTTTATGACCTCTGCAACACCCAACTTTTACTGTGACATCTTTTCCTGCAAAGAGTTGAGATTTCTGAAATGGTATTAAATTCAATTTAATGACATGGTGGCCTTGTAGACATTTATATGCCGTGCATGGTATGGAGTACCCACTGAACAAGGATCCAAAGATAGCCATTTCTGGACGTCTGCTACTTTCTTGAGCTTTAAGGGTGCTCATGGAGATTAATGACAAGGAAAAAACATCAAAGATGGATGATTACGAAGTGATAGAGCAGATACGCAGAGGAACATTTGGAGCTGCATTTCTTGTTCTTCACAAATTTGAGAGGAAGAAGTAAGAAAAAATCACTTTCAAAAGTCATCTTCCTTATGTTATGCTTAGGCCAGACATCTATCACTTTCAAAAGTCATCTTCATTATTGCATTGGTCATTTTAGGTATGTATTGAAGAAGATTCGATTGTCTAAACAAACAGAGAAATTCAAGCATGCGGCACAGCAAGAGGCTATCCTTCTGAATACTCTATATGCCAGTATAAATTTTTGGCTTTGCAGAATGAAATTTTGGTTTTTGGCAATAGTGTTCCTATTATATTTTTAATCAAATTGAATTCTTTGAAATTCTCTTGCATTTTAGCTTGTTTATGCTTATGCTTTCTCTGATATCTTCTTCCATTCAAATTTCAGTGACTGCAATAATTTACTTTATAGGTGTAGTTGAGGTTTTAGCAAGAAGACATAATACAAAGGAAGGCATAATTGCTTCTTGATCTTTTAAGTCTGGCTATGAAAAACCATTCTTTGAGGAACTCTGTTCTGTAGCACTAGCCACAGGCATCAGGCCAAAAAAAGGGTCCTATCCTGCAGGAAATTTTCATATTGACTATTCTGTCAATCATTTAAGAGAGAAAAAAAAAAAAGGTTTTCTAAATTTGGAGAAAGGGAATGAATTTAATCATTTTGTTGGTCATGATTCATGAAGACACAGAGGTATGAGCTTATAAAACAAATCATGTTCAAGTAAGGTCCTGATTCAATTATTTCTATCTAATAAGAAAACTAGACTTTTTGTTAATTTGCAAACAATTAAATTTCTATTTTGAGAAACATCTGCTTGCTTACTTAAATCCAAGACTATTTTGGTAAACTACTTAAATCCAACCCTTTTATTTTGTAAGTTACTTTAATCCAAGATGCATACAGGAAGTAATGTAAATTCTGACATTTGGTCCTGCTGCAGATGAAAATAATAGCACAGCTAAATAAACCATATATTGTGCAGTACAAAGTTGCATGGGTGTAAAAGGTAGTCTATTAGCAAGGTATTAGTTCTGTAATTTTAGCCTACAGTCAGAATTAGATTACAATTTTCCATTTTATTTGCATGAATGTAAGAAAACATTATAATTTGAAAATCATGTCCAGAAAACCCTGAACCTTATTATCAGGTAGATTTTTTATTCATGTGCTACAGGAATGCTGTGTGTGGATTGTGACAAGTTACTGTGAGGGAGGAGATATGTAAGTCAGCACTACTTAAAACGTTGAACTTAGCATACTAAGTATCTAAATTGCTGAATTCTAAGGAAGTTGAGGGCCATTGCTCATTGGTGAAAGAACTTTGACATGGAATTATAAATCATCCCAGTATTTCTTTTACTCTTGCCTTGTCTTTTGAACTCCTTTTTCCTGATAATCTAAAGCAAAGCTACTGCTGCAACTAAAAATTCTTTTTTGAGCTTTCTACTCAAAGAAGCCTGTATATATACTTTTTTGTGACTTTCTAATACTAATCATACATGTCTGAGATGATAAAGAAAGCTAGAGGAACATTTCTTCCAGAAGAGGTAGGGAACATAAAATAACTACATGAAATGGAAGTCCCTTCATGGAATTACATATAACAACTTGTACCTGATACACAAAATCTTTAAGTTTTAATCCCGAAGCTCTGCAAATGGCTGACCCAGCTGTTGCTAGCGGTTGACTACCTCCACTCCAACCGTGTTCTTCACAGAGATTTAAAGGTACATAACTTAGCTGCTATGAGTTATTCTGAGTAGAGTATATTGCTGCAGTAATTAACTTTTTTTTTATCACCTAATTTCAGTGCTCCAACATATTCCTTACAAAGAGCAATGACATCAGGCTAGGTGAGAAGGCACTTACATGAATTTTTATGCACCAGATTTGATTTCATTTGTCTTTGAACAATGTTTATCCCACATTATTTTTACAGGTGATTTCGGACTTGCAAAACTACTCAACAAAGACGACCTTGCTTCCTCGGTAATGGTTGAATTTCCTCTATGCCCCAATAGTACTAGCGAGTTGGCTGCAATGTTTAACCAGACACTGTCACTACTTTTACTAATGATTCTCCTTACCCTAAGAGCTATTTTCAATAGTTAATTTTCCTACAATTAAAGTTCTTGGTGAAATCTGACTGCCCATATTAACATATTTATTGTAGTCCATATACAATGTAGGTTGTTGGCACTCCCATCTACATGTGCCCTGAGCTTCTGGCATATATACCACATGGATACAAATCTGATATATGGTCATTGGATTATAAATATCTTCTGACATTATTCACTAGTCATGTCTAGCAACCCAGTGGTATTACAACTCTAGAAATAACATTGGCTAATGTGACAGGTTGCTGCATGTTTGAAATAGCTGCACATCAACCTGCATTTAGAGCTCCTATAAGTGTTGGCTCGAAGAAGTTGAGTATTGAACTACATATTCCAGTTGCTAGCTAACAAGTAAATCAGATTATTGACAAATTGATGTAACAGGATTTGTCAAGACTTGTTAACAAAATAAACTGATCATACATGTCCCCACTTCCAATTGTGTATTCTTCTGCATTGTAAGTGAATGTTATGATTTTTTCTGTAAGTAAGTATACAAAAGCAAATATACAGAAAGAATTATACAACTAAGATTGGATGGAATTTGGAATGCAGGAAACAATTAATCAAGAGCATGTTAAGAAAGAACCCTGACCACTGACCAACAATAAGTTCAAATTACCAAACTTTGTCGTATCTTTCTGAAAGCAATGTCTTTTCCTAAAACTTTCACCATGTTTTAGGCTGCAGAGCTGTTGAGGCATCTCCAATTACAACCATACCTTGCTCAATGCTCCAATATATCACCTGTTTCTATACCAGTGAAGTCTGAATGCAGCAGCAAAATTAGACCAAAAGGAACCCAACTGTCTAACAAAGTTAGTGTTTGAAAAGACACCAAAGGTGGAAAGGGAAGGCCATCAAAGAATTTGGGAAGCATTCAGGTAGGAAAAGCACATGCATTCAGTAGGGCCCCAGCAAAGGAAACCAACATCTGTGGTTTTCTTGAAATTGAAGTTGAGACAAGAATAGTAGATTGCACTAGCTGTCCTGAGAAAACATCAAAAGCAGTAAAGGGTTCTAGAGTTATCTCCAATTCTGTTGAACAAATTGGAAATGCCAACTCAGAAACAGCCTTGGTGCATATGTTGTCAGCACATGTAGATAGGAAACAAGGGTGTTCCTCAAAGCCAAGATGCTCTTCACATTCTACAATAAACCCTAGCTCATATCTGATAAATGCTTCCACTGAAAATGCATCATTAGAAGGTAAAGTCACACTTCCATGTGAAAATGAATTTAATGCAAGGGAAAATGGTCTTATCTCTAGTAAGCAAACAGAGAAAGAAGATATTTATGAATTGAATGGAGGTTCTAGTGACATCTCATCAATGAGTACGGTGACTTTGGATCATGGTTATGAAACAAGGATTGAATGGGACCACCAAACTTGGCAAAGAGCAAAAGGTCTGGAGTCACTACAAGAGATTTGCTCAGATTTACTAAGACAGGAAAGGCTTGAGGAACTTGCAGGAGTGTTGAGACCTTTCGGTGAAGAAGAAGCTGTGTCATCAAGAGAAACAACAATTTGGCTGACACAGATCCTAATGAATATTTGCAAAACTGGCAGTGCAACCTAGCAGAATGGAATTTGAATGGTTCTTCACTTGTAATATATCTCATTAAGTAGACAAATTTTCTAGATTCAAAAGCTATGTTCACTTTCATAATCCGGAAATGATCACTGTAAAACACTTTACCCTTTAATTTGCCTCTTTAAAATTCCTTAATTCATATGTTTCTTTATGGATAGTGAGATCTTTGACTTAAATTTATAAAGCAAATCAGTCTACTAATCAGGTGCCTTTCGATAGTTGGAAGTTTTGGCTGATTTGGAGGTTTAGAAGAGAGAATGATAGAGCATACAAGTGAAATTGCATTCCTGGGGACTGTCTTTTTGTACATTTTTCACATTTTTGGAACAATTTGTTTGTTGTCTCTCTTTTTATTATATGCATTGGAAAGCTGTGCAACAAATAATGTCAAAATAAGTTGTGGCTTGTCATCGCGGATCAACAGTAAATGGCATGATAAACAAAGTAACCAAGATTAATTAATTTTCTCCAAGACGGTGATCACAAATTGGAAATATGAAACCAAACAAAACCTTAAATTATTCAAATTGAAACTGAGGAAACCAAATTGATGACAGACTCTATAACGACCAATATGCAATTTTAAAGAAAAAGATTATACATCTATCTTTTAGGTTGTCCATGAATTGGAAATATGCAACTCTCCACTTATAGCTTAGAACTAATGGACCACAAACTCCCCAGAAACCTGTAATGAAGCCAAGAACCACAGTAATTGGAAACCATGGGATTCTATGCCCATCATCCTCATCCCGAATGTCTCCCTTGTTGCTAACAATATGGGGGCAATCATATGGAAGAGGGGGGCCACAAAGTCCAGAGTTACCCTCATATGCAGAGGCATGAAAGCTCTGGAGTTGAGTGCCTGATGGTATTGGTCCATGCAAATTGTTGTTTGCAACACTAAATTGAGACAAGAAATGAAGACTACTCAGTGATGTTGGAATTTCACCGGACAACCGATTTCCAGAGAAGTCTAATGATTCCAAGTTTGTGAGCTCTGAAATTTGGTCTGGAATGTTGCCTGAGAAGTTATTCTGACTAAAATTCAGCACAGAAAGAAGCTTCAAACAACCTATCTCAATTGGGATGTTGCCGCTAAGATTATTGTTTGTAACAACAATTGTTGGTCGCACGCTTGAGAGAGATTTGAGCTGCATAGAAGAATAGCCTTCCAATAATATTGGTAAATCCAAATGATTATTTTCTACTCGAGCCTTTGGTGAAACTAATGCTGGCAATGCACAAAGTTCTTTTGGGAATTCACCTGAAATGAGGTTATTAGATAAGGCTAAATAGAAGAGTCTGGGAAGAGTCAACAACCAATTAGGAATTGAATCTTTGATACGATTGGAATTTAGTTGCAAGACTTCTAGCCTTTTAAGCCTAGATAACCATATAGGCAATTGACCAGACAGTTGGCATGCGTTAAGACTAAACAACTGGAGATTTTCAAATCCATCAGAATCAACTATATTGTCATCACTTGGCATTGCCTCGTGTAGAAAATTATTTCCAAGGATGACTACACGGAGTGCCTTGCAACGCATCAAAATCTTGATTGTGTATGTGATATTGGTTAACCTGTTGCTAGAAAGTGAAAGGAAAGATAAGAATTTTAAATGAAGCACCTCAGGTTGGATTTGTCCCTTGAATTGGTTTAGCGATAGACGGATTGCGGTCAAGGACTTGCATGAGTAAAGGCTAACTGGCAGGTTACCAGAAAAGTTATTAGTCCCCAAATCAATTAAGGTGAGTTGATGAAGACTGGAGAAATTAAAGGTAGAGATGTCTCCTTCAAGGAAATTGTATCGTAAAATCAATTTTGTGAGATTTGTGCAATTCACCAAAGAAGGGGGCAAAGAACCTGTTAAGGAGTTCCCATCAAGGAGTAGATGTTTTAATTTGGAGAGCTTCCCGATATCCACTGGGAGCTTGCCACTCAATTTATTGCCATATAACTCAAGGTAAGTGAGTTTGGCAAGGTTCACAATGTCACCGCTAATGGGTCCTGAAAGTTCATTGGAAGGCAAAGAGATTTCTTCCAACCCCACTGCATTGTATATATCATCAGGAAGCAATCCAGAGAGAGAGTTAAAACCTGCCCGGAAAACCTTGAGTTTGGAGCATGCCCCTAGTCCATGAGGAATATGGCCACTATGATGATTATGGGAGAAATCGAGGAGCTTGACCAATGAAGAGTTGATGCAAGGAAAGGAAGGAATTGGGCCTGCGAGATAATTGTTGCTGAAATTGAGATCGGTCAACCTCCATGCTCTTTGAAGGAATGATGATTGGATTGCCTCGCTGAATTGATTGCTAGATATGTCAATAATTTGAATGGAGGAAGGCCAACCAGAAGTAGCTCCAAATAGATGGTTGTAGCTTAAATCAAGTAGTTTGAGTTGATTCAAGGACGAAAATAATCCTTTAGGGAGAGGACCCAAAAGTGAATTGTGGGATAGATTGAGGTGGGAGAGATGTGTGAGGTTTCCAAGAGAGGGAGATATACAACCACTGAGGCCTTTAGAAGGTAACCAAATATGGGTGACTTGACGTTTAGGATCACAAGAAATGCCTTCCCACTTACAACAATCAATGGAAGACCAATTTAATGGAGGAGAAGATGCATGGTTGAAGGCTAAGGACAAGAGAGAGTCACGGTCTATTTGGTTGCAGGCATGATTCAGGGAGAAAATACCAGAGAGAAACAAGGTGAAGAGGAGATGAAAAGGCTTTAAATATGGCATGATTCTTGTTTGATATGCCAAACCAGAAGAAAAATGGTTTTGAAGTACGTAGTCCTAAAACTACACCTTGTATATATAGTGTCTGATAATTACGTTTTGAATTTCAAGTGTCTGATAAATGCTTCCATTGAAAATGCGTCATTAGTCACACTTCCATGTGAAAATGAATTTAAAGCAAAGGAAAATGGTCTTATCTCTAGTAAGCAAACAGGGAAATTAGAGAAGATATTTAGGAATTGAATGGAGGTTCTGTACACGTCAACTTTGCCCAAATTGGAAGTCATGATGTGGATGTGGGGGCATAATTTCGTGGAAAGTATTCAAGCTCGGCGCTCGCTATATATCTTTTGATTTTGTACGTACGTGTAACTTTCCAGCAAGAAAGTTCTTTTCCATATGTATAACTTTCCACACATGTTGTTGTTGGAAGTGTTGAACAGCTTTAAAGCTTATTTACTGCTTTCACTCCTGCGAAGGAAAAAAAAAAAAAAAAACCTTGGAAGTCTCTTTAAACGGGTAGATGAGTAATCTGTAGAGGATTCTTCTCCCCTCCCTTTCTGGTTTTCTCACTCACAAAAAATTAAAAATAAAGTCATCTTTCCGGAATGGATCTAATAAGTCTTCAAACTAAAATTCAGTTTTGGACTGGAAACCTTAAATGCCTTCTCATCGGCAACAATCAATGGAAGACTAATTTAGTGGAGGAGAAGACATACGGAAGACAGAGAGTCACGCTCCATTTGGTTGCAGGCATGATTCATGGAGAAAATACCAAAGAGAAACAAGGTGAAAGGAAGATGATCATCAGGCTTTAAATATATCTGGAATTACCAAACTGACGTTCTTTTCATTTTCACAAATTCCTTTTCTTTATGGATGACTGCAATATTTACTCTGTTAACGTTTCCCTACCACTAACAAATATTTATGCCAAACCAGAAGAAAAAATGCTTATGAAGTAGTCCTAAAAGTACACATTGTACATACCTAACAAATTTAATGGTTCATCTATTGAATTTGTAAGAAAATATAAGCCAAATATTGAGAACTTAGAGCATTTTCATTGAGTTCTTCTTTAAAAACATCTTGTATAAATAGACAGAATCAATGAACTGAAAAGTATGGTTTGGAATCAAGAAAAATGGTTATGAAGTACGTATTCCCAGAACTACACCTTGTATATATAGCACTCATCTTCAACTTTGCCCAAATGGTCGCGGTATATATATGGTCGCGTCAACTCTGCCAAAACGACCAGTCAACTGATAGTTTTGCCCCAGTAGCAAAACCAAAGATGGTAACCCCAACGTTGCCTTATTTCATTGAAAAGTATTCAAGTACTTCACTTTCTTTTGATTTTGGCTCAGATTAAGATTCTTGCGTGTAGAACTTTTCATGAGTATGACTTGACAAAACGTTTTCCTTTCACCTATATATGCTTGAAACGTCCCACGGCTAGTGCTGTCGTTATATCGTCCACCTGACACATTAATTGTCCCCACGTACAAATGTCGCAAGCAATAATATACTAAATAAGCATATGGGCTATGATATATCATCTTTTTAATCATTACTAACCACTGCTTTTAGGTATATATTTGCAAATATCCTACTGCTACTCTCATGACTTTGCTGTCTCTAAAAAATTTGAAATTACCAAACTGCAGTTTTCTTTTTTTAATCTCCTATGTTTTCATCTTACTTTAATTTAGTCATTCAGTTTTTAATCTCAATAATACATACATTTTGTATTTTGTAGGTACTGGCGAAGTTTAAAATAGGGACCTTTGTCAATGACTATCAAAGTTAACGGGTAAATGTTGGGTTCAGCCATTAAGGTTTGGTTGGCTACCTACTGGATTTGGAGTCTTTTTATATATTATTTAATAATTAATTTTCGAACCGAACCATCTAAAAGAACGCCTCTTTCATCGATGGAATCCAATTATTCTCGGGGAAAAAACACATTAAACTTTTTAGATTTTTTTTTTTTTAATTAATGGCTTTAAAATTGTGTAACAAACATGTAAACATGGTTAATTTCTTTATAAACCGGGTAAGGCTACAAACCGCTCGAATTCAATTGCTAAGAGCATTCTTAATGCAGAAGCCAAATGGTATTTTTATCTAAAATAGCTAATAAGATTTGTAAAAATTTCCCCCATTGGATTAACAAAAAAAAAAAAAAAAAGCTACATGTAGCACAGTAACAACACTTTTTAAAGGAGTCATTTTACTTTTTATTGTTTTTCTCACATCTTTTCTCTTTTTTTCCAATCTTTTCACATTTTTAAAGGAATCATTATGAGAATATTTTTCACAATTTTTAATAAAAATATATTAAAAAGATATTTAAATGGTATAGATAAAAATATAGCTAATCGGATGTAGAAGATTTTTAAAAATTCATTAGCTAACTAGATAAAGTGAGTTTTAATGAGCTATTTTGCATAAAAATTTGGCTCCTCCATTGGGAATGCTCTAACAACATTCACTCGCTTAGTCAAAAATTATTTTGATTAATCATAATGTAATTTGGGTTAAAAATTACTCATATTTGGTTAATTATTTTAACAAAAAATTTGGTGAGTTATTATCGTGTTCACCAATATTAAATGTAACAATGGTCAATAACTTCACAGTTTTCTGGAGCTTCCACAATCCCAATAATTCTTTTGGTAGTTTTTGTGTAGGTGATCTTTAAATAGTGTTGCTTGGTATGGAAATGCAGAGTTCAATGCTCTTATGTTTTTCATGGCTGTCGCATGAATCCCTTTTATGACCTTTGCAACACCCAACTTTTACTGTGACATCTTTTCCTGCAAAGAGTTGAGATTTCTGAAATGGTATTAAATTCAATTTAATGACATGGTGGCCTTGTAGACATTTATATGCTGTGCACGGTATGGAGTACCCACTGAACAAGGATCCGAAGATAGCCATTTCTGGACTTCTGCTACTTTCTTGAGCTTTAAGGGTGCTCATGGAGATTAATGACAAGGAAAAAACATCAAAGATGGATGATTACGAAGTGATAGAGCAGATAGGCAGAGGAACATTTGGAGCTGCATTTCTTGTTCTTCACAAATTTGAGAGGAAGAAGTAAGAAAAATCACTTTCAAAAGTCATCTTCCTTATGTTCATTATGATTAGGCCAGACATCTATCGTTTTCATCTATTCTTCTTTCATAATACAGATCAAACATCTTTACTAGCTTACACTAGTTGTAATTCTGTAGTTTAACTTCACTTTTTGGTTTTTGTCTACTGTCTTTTTATTATTGCATTGGTCATTTTAGGTATGCATTAAAGATTATTCGATTGTCTAAACAAACAGAGAAATTCAAGCATGCGGCACATCAAGAGGTTATCCTTCTGAATATTCTGTATACCAGAATAAATTTTTTGATTTGCAGAATGAAATTTTGGTTTTTGGCAATAGTGTTCCTATTATATTTTTCATCAAATTGAATTCTCTGAAATTCTTTTACATTTTAGCTTGTTTATGCTTATGCTTTCTCTGTTATCTTCTTCCATTCAAATTTCAGTGACTGCAATAATTTACTTTATAGATGTAGTTGAGGTTTTAGCAAGAAGACATAATACAAAATGAAGGTGTAATTGCTTCTTGATCTTTTAAGTCTGGCTATGAAAAACCATTCTTTAAGGAACTCTGTCCTGTAGCACTAGCCACAGGCACCAGGCAAAAAAAAAGAGTACTAACATGCCGGAAATTTTCATATTGACTATTCTGTCAATCATTTTAGAGAGAAAAAAAAAAGTTTTCTAAATTTGGAAAAAGGGAATGAATTTAATCTTTTTTGTGGCCATGATTCATGAAGACACAGAGGTATGAGCTTATAAAACAAATCATGTTCAAGTAAGGTCCTGATTCAATCATTTCTATCTGATAAGAAAACAAGACTGTTTTTGTTTGTAAACAATTAAATTTCTATTTTGAGAAACATCTGCTTGCTTACTTAAATCCAAGACTATTTTGGTAAGCTACTTAAACCCAAGCCTTTTTTTTTTTGTAAGTTACTTTAATCCAAGATGCATACAGGAAGCAATGTAACTTCTGACATTTGGTCCTGCTGCAGATGAAAACAATAGCACAGCTAAATAACCCGTATATTGTGGAGTACAAAGATGCATGGGTGGAAAAGGTAGTCTATTAGCAAGGTGTTACTTCTGTAATTTTAGCCTACTGTCAGAATTAGATTAAAATTTTCCATTTTAGTTGCATGAATTTAAGAAAACATTATAATTTGAAAATCATGTCCTGAGAACCCTGAACCTTATTTTAGGGTTGCTTTTTGATTCATGCGCTACAGGAATGTTGTGTGTGCATTGTGACAAGTTACTGTGAGGGAGGAGATATGTAAGTCAGCACTACTTAAAACCTTGAACTTAGCATACTAGGTATCTAAATTGCAGAATTCTAAGCAAGTTGAGGGCCATTGCCCATCGTTGAAAGAACTTTGACATGGAATTATCGTTCATCCCAGTATTTCTTTTACTCTTGCCCTGTCTTATGCACTCCTTTTTCCTGATAATCTAAAGCAAAGCTAATGCTGCAACTAGAAATTATTTTTTGAATTTTCTACCCAAAGAAGCCTGTATATATTCTTTTCTGTGACTTTCTAATACTAATCATACAGGGCTGAGATGATAAAGAAAGCTAGAGGAACATTTCTTCCAGAAGAGGTAGGGAACATAAAATAACTACATGAAATGGAAGTTCCTTCATGGAATTACATATGACAACTTGTACCTGATACACAAAATCTTTTAAGTTTTAATCCAGGAGCTCTGCAAATGGCTGACCCAGCTGTTGCTAGCGGTTGACTACCTCCACTCCAACCGTGTTCTTCACAGAGATTTAAAGGTACATACCTCTAGCTGCTATGAGTTATTCTAAGCAGAATATCTTGCTGCAGTAATTAACTTTTTTATCACCTAATTTCAGTGCTCCAACATATTCCTTACAAAGAGCAATGACATCAGGCTAGGTGAGAAGGCACCTACATGAATTTTTATGCACCGGATTTGATTTGATTTGTCTTTGAACAATGTTTATCCTGCATTATATTTACAGGTGATTTCGGACTTGCAAAACTACTCAACAAAGATGACCTTGCTTCCTCGGTAATGGCTGAATTTCCTCTATGCCCCAATGGTATTAGTGAGTTGGCTGCAATGTTTAACCAGACGCTGTCACTACTTTTACGATGATTCTCCTTACCCTAAGAGCTGTTTTCAATTGTTAATTTTCCTACAATTAAAGTTTTTGGTGAAATCTGACTGCCCATATAAACATATTTATTGTAATCCATATATAATGTATGTTTTTGGCACTCCCATTTACATGTGCCCTGAGCTTCTGGCAGATATACCATATGGATACAAATCTGATATATGGTAGTTAGGTTATAAATATCTTCTGACATTATTCACTAGTCAAGTCTAGAAACCTAGTGGTATTACAACTCCATAAATAACATTGGTTAATGTGACAGGTTGCTGCATGTTTGAAATAGCTGCACATCAACCTGCATTTAGAGCTCCTGTAAGTGTTGGCTCGACCTATAATTATTGCATTTTTTGACGCGATGGAGTTGAGTATCGAACTATATATTTCTATTGCCGTCTAACAAGTAAATCATATTATTGACAAATTAATGTAACAGGATTTGTCTGGACTTCTTAACAAAATAAACGGATCATACATGTCCCCACTTCCAATTGTGTATTCTTCTGCATTGCAAGTGAATGTTACGATTTTTTCTGTAAGTAAGTATACAAAAGCAAATATACGGAAAGAATTATGTAACTAAGATTGGATGGAATTTGGAATGCTGGAAACAATTAATCGCATGTTAAGAAAGAACCCTAACCACAGACCAACAGTGAGTTCAAATTACCAAACTTTGTCATATCTTTCTGAAACCAATGTCTTTTCCTGAAACTTTCACCACATTTTAGGTTGTAGAGATGCTGAGGCATCCCCATTTACAGCCATACCTTGCTCAATGCTCCTACATATCACCTGTTTTTATACCAGTGAAGTCTGAATGCAGCAGCAAAATTAGACCAAAAGGAACCCAACTGTCTAATAAAGTTAGTGTTGGAAAAGACACCAGAGGTGGAAAGGCAAGGCCATCAAAGAATTTGGGAAGTGTTCAGGCAGGAAAAACACATGCATTCAGTAAGGCCCCCAGCAAAGGAAACCAACATCTGTGGTTTTCTTGAAATTGAAGTTGAGACAAGAATAGTAGATTGCACTAGCTGTCCTGAGAAAACATCAAAAGCAGTAGTAAAGGGTTCTAGAGTTATCTCCAATTCTGTTGAACAAATTGGAAATGCCAACTTAGAAACAACCTTGGTGCATATGTTGTCAGCACATGCGGATAGGAAACGAGGGTGGCGTTCCTCTAAGCCGATGCTCTTCAAATTCTACAATAAACCCTACCTCATTTCTGATAAATGCTTCCACTGAAAATGCATCAGTAGAAGGTAAAGTCACACTTCCATGTGAAAATGAATTTAATGCAAGGGAAAATGGTCTTATCTCTAGTAAGCAAACAGGGAAAGAAGATATTTACGAATTGAATGGAGGTTCTAGTGGCATCTCATCAATGAGAACGGTGAGTTTGGATCATGGTGATGAAACAAGGATTGAATGGGACCCCCAAACTCGGCAAAGAGCAGAAAGTCTAGAGTCACTACTAGAGATCTGCTCAGATTTACTAAAACAGGAAAGGCTTGAGGAACTTGCATGAGTGTTGAGACCTTTTGGTGAAGAAGAAGCTGTGTCATCAAGAGAAACAACAATTTGGCTGACACAGAGCCTAATGAATATTCGCAAAACTGGCGGTGCAGCTTAGCAGAAATGGAATTTGAATGCTTCTTCACTTGTAATCTCATTAAGTAGACAAATTTTCTAGATTTCAAATCTAAGTTCACTTTCATAATCTGAAAATCATTGTAAAACTTTTTACCCTTAATTCATATGTTTCTTGATGGATAATGATAGTTGGGATCTTTGGCTAATTTGGAGGTTTAGAAGAGAGAATGATAAGAGCATACAAGTGAAATTGCATTCATGAGGACTGCCTTTTTCTTTTGTTTTCACATTTTTTTGAAGAATTTGTTTGTTGTCTCTCTTTTTATTATGAATTGGAAGGCTGTGCAACATATAATGACCAAATAAGTTGTGGATTGTCACTGCGGATCAACAGTAAATGGCATGACAAACAAAGTAATTAATAATTTTTCTCCAAGATGGTGATCACATTGAACGCAAATTGGAAATATGAAAACTAACAAAACCTTAATTTATTCAAATTGAAACTCAGAAAACCAAATTGATGATAGACTCTATAATGACCAATTGATAACAGACTCTAAAGCGCCCAATATGCAATTTTAAAGAAAAAGATTATACACCTATCTTTTACATCGTCCATGAATTGGAAATATGCAACTCTCCACTTATAGCTAAGAACTAATGGACCACAAACTCCCCAGAAACCTGTAATGAAGCCAAGAACCACAGTAATTGGAAACCATGGGATTCTAGGCCCGTTTTCCTCATCCCGAATGTCTCCTTTGTTGCTAACAATATGGGTGCAATCATGTGGAAGAGGGGAGCCACAAAGTCCAGGGTTACCCTCATATGCAGAGGCATCAAAGCTCTGGAGTTGAGTGCCTGATGGTATTGGTCCATGCAAATTGTTGTTTGCAACACTAAAGGCATTCAAGAAATGTAGAGAGCTTAGTGATGCTGGTACTTCACCAGACAATCGATTTGCTGAGAGGTCTAATATTTCCAAGTTTGTGAGCTCTGAAATTTGGTCTGGGATGCTACCTGAGAAATTGTTATGACTTAAATCCAGCCAAGAAAGCAACTTCAAACATCCAATCTCAGTTGGGATGTTGCCGCTAAGATTATTGTTTGCAACACAAAGTAATGGTCGCAGGCTTGAGAAAAAATTGTGCTGGTTAGAAATACCTTTGGTTGTAAATATTGGTAACTCCAAATGATTGTTGTCTACTAGAGCCTTTGGTGACACTAATGCCGTTAATGCACAAAGTTCATTTGGGAATTCACCTGAAAGAAGGTTATCATTTAAGTATAAACCGAAGAGTCTTGGAAGAGTCATCAACCAACCAGGAATTGAACCTGTGATACGATTGGAAGATAAAGTTAGAAATTCTAGCTTCTTAAGCTTAGATAGCCATATAGGCAGTTGACCGGTTAGTTGGCACATATCAAGACCCAAATATCGAAGATTTTCAAATCCATCCGAAGTAACTATAGTGTCATCACCTGGCATTGCCTCATGTAGAAAATTCCTACCAAGGAGGACTACACTGAGTGCCTTGCAATGCATCAAAATTTTGATTGTGCCTGTGATATTGGTTAACCTATTGCTAGTAAGTGAAAGGAAAGATAAGAATTTCAATTGAAGCACGTCAGGTTGGATTTGTCCCTTTAGTTGATTATCGGATAATCGAATTGCGATCAAGGACTTGCATGAGTAAAGGCTTACTGGTAAATTACCAGAGAAGTAATTAATCCCTAGGTCAATTATTGTAAGTTGATGAAGACTGGAGAAATTAAAGGTAGATATGTCTCCTGTGAAAAAATTGGACCGTAAAATTAGTTTTTTGAGATTTGTGCAATTCACCAAAGATGGGGGCAAAGAACTTGTTAAGGAGTTCGTATCAAGGAGTAGGTGCTTCAATTTGGAGAGCTTGCCGATATCCAAAGGGAGGCTGCCACTCAAATTATTGCTATTTAACTCAAGGTTGGTGAGTTTGGCAAGTTTCACAATATCACTACTAATGGGTCCTGAAAGATCATTGAAAGGTAAGGAGATCTCTTCTAACCCAGTCGCATTGTATATATCATGAGGAAGCAATCCTGAAAGAGAGTTAAAACCTGCTCGGAAAACCTTGAGTTTGGAACATGCCCCTAGTCCACTTGGAATATGGCCACTATGATGATTATGGGAGAAATCGAGAAGCTTGACCAATGAAGAGTTGATGCAAGGAAAGGAAGGAATTGGGCCTGCAAGATTATTGTTGCTGACATTGAGCTCGATCAACCTCCATGCTCTTTGAAGGAATGAAGATTGGATTGTCTCACTAAATTGATTGCTAGATATGTCAACAATTTGAAGGGAGGCAGGCCAGCCAGATATATCTCCAAATAGATGGTTGTAGCTCAAATCAAGGACCTTAAGTTCATTCAAGGAAGAAAACAATCCCTTAGGGAGATGACCTGAAAGTAAATTGTGGGAGAGATTAAGGTGAGAGAGATGGGTGAGGTTTCCAAGAGAGGGAGATATACTCCCGCTAAGGCCTTTAGAAGGTAACCAAATATGGGTGACTTGACGTTTGAGATCACAAGAAATGCCTTCCCACTGGCAACAGTCAATGGAAGACCAATTTAGTGGAGGAGAAGACATATGGTTGAAGGCTAAGGATGAGAGAGAGTCGCGGTCTATTTGGCTGCAGGCATGGTTGGTGGAGAAAATGCCCAAGAGAAACAAGGTCATGAAGAGGTGATGAAAAGGGGTTAAATCTAGCATGCTTCTTCTTTAATATGCAAAACCAGAAGAAGAACTGAAGAAGGGATATGAAGTATCCTAAAACGACTAGTATATATATATAATCATAATCATTCCAAGCGATAGTTCTGTACACGTCAACTTTGCCCAAATTGCAAGTCCAGTGGGGCTGGTTTGGAAGCACGCGTAGCTTTCCAGTACGAAAGTTCTTTCCCATATAACTTTCCATATATGTCGACAGGTCTGAACAGCTTTAAAGCTTTGGAGTAATTAATCTATTGTGGATTCGGCTTTAATTTAATTTTTTTTCTGCTTTTTTTTTTTTTTTTAAATTTTTTATATTATATTTTTATCATTTTATTCCAAAAATAAGATATTGCAAATCTACCATTCAAAGTCTCCCAATGGAAACACGACCATAGCCACCATGTCATCTCGTGTACAATATATGCTTTAGACAGAATGTGATTCACGAGTAACAAAAAGACTAGTGGACAGACATGTGATTCACGACTAAACCAACAAAAAAGAACGATAATTTCCTCTCTTTTTTTTTTTTCTTTTTTTAAGTACATAACATTCAAACAGGAAACATAGGAAACAATTAAGCATTAACAACAAGAATTGAAAACACAACGAAACAGCAAACAAACGAAATGGAAATTTGATGGAATGTAAATTAAAGAAAAATCAGGATTTTGTGGTTGATGTTGAAACACCAAATATAACATCTGATATTTTAAATTAGTGAAAACTAAAGTCGACAAAGTTTATGATCTCGCCAAAATAGAGAAAGATGCGTTCATGATTCCTATTACCTCTGTTGCTTCGAGTCGGTATTTAATATTGGGGGTTGCGGGTACGTTTGATCATTTTCGGATTTTATTGGCTGTGAAAAATAATGAAAGCTCTTATTACTTAGATGTATTAGAGTATGTTGGGTAATATGAAAGGTTCGAAATGTTCTTAGTGTAATATGGAAGGAACTACACTTAGGAAGATGGTTACTCCTGTTACATTCTAAAAAATCGAGATAAAAAGCAATTTTATTTGTAATTGGTTGAAATACATGTGGTAATGGTTTTTTAACTGCCTTCAAAAGTTAGTTAGGCGATTAAGCGGTTAGGCTGATTTTGAGGTTTAGAAGAGAGAATGATATATAGAGCATACAAGTACTGCCTTTTCTTATGTTTTCACATTTTTTGAAGAATTTGTTTGTTGTCTCTCTTTTTTTTATGCATAGGAAAGCTATGCAACATATAATAACCACATAAGTTGTGGCTTGTCATCGTGGACCAACAGTAAATGGCATTACAAACAAAGTAACCAATTAAGATTAATTAATTTTCTCCAAGATGGTGATAACTTTGAACGCAAATTGGAAATATGAAAACTAACAAAACTTTAAATTATTCAAATTGAAACTTAGGAAACCAAATTGATGACAGACTCTATAACAACCTATTGATAACAAACTCTACAGCAACTAATATGCAATTTTAAAGAAGAAGATGATTATACACCTATCTTTTACGTAGTCCCCAAATTGGAAATATCCAAATCTCCACTTATAGCTAAGAAGTAATGGACCATAAACTCCCCATAAACCTGTAATGATAGAGCATACAAGCGAAATTGAGTTGAGGAGGGTGAAGAAGGGGTATGCTGCATCTTTAGCCAAAACACTTTAAGCAAATCCCAATTTGCACTTCATAAATGGACATGAAGCACTATATAGAATGCAATGACATAAGCTAAGAAAAATGAAAAGCAGGATGGAAAGTGGAGCGCTTCAGCCACCCTCTCCTAGAATTTTTTAGGATACACTTCGGCTACAAAAATTTGTCAAAATAGGGACATGTAAAAGGTGACATTTTAACCCCAAAAAAACGTCACTATTGAAATAGTGACATTCGGATCGATTGTGACATGAAGCACCATAGGATGCAATGACATATGCAACTGGATTGAATCATTCTCTCTTGTAGTGATTTCACTGGTCATAATTGTTATTGTGAGAGATGTAGAATTCCAAAGAAGGAATTATTATTGATTTTTGAAAATGAGTAAGTGGGATTGGAAATTATAGGAGGGACAAATCATGAAACAAGTACATTTGAAGAATTGTAAGCGATGACTCGAAGAATAATGACTTTAAATGGGTAAAGGCAGTGGAGGACCATATATATATATATATATATATATATATATTCTATCTCTTTTTAGGAAAAAAGTATAAGAAGCCACTCAAACTACTAGCTGTTTGCAATATAACCATCAAATGTTCAAAAGGTACTAAAGTAACCACCAAACTACCAAAATGTATTAAAAAAAGCAACTTTTTTTTTTTAAAAATATTCCTATAATACTCCTTTTTTTTTTTTTTTAATGTTCCTATAATACTCCTATTCAGGATTAATACATAAGAAAGAGGGGGAAAAAATCCAAATGGAAAATTCAAGAAAATAAAAAGGAGAATAGAATTAGTAAATCATTAATTACCACGACTTAGGTATTAAATAGAACATGAATACACAAAATATGGTGAAATATAATTTGGTTTCTGCAAATTTATAAGGTTTGTTGTCAATTTTAACCCCTTTAAGTTTGATTTGGTGAATTTAGTTTTTCAATTACATATATAGCATTTTTCAAGTGCTTTGATGCTTAAATACGGCTTAAATTACATAATTTAAGAATCTACAATTTAATGAAATTATAGAGGATCTTGATTCATGATTAGGTAAGCTAGATTTAATCATGCTAGTTCATAATAATAATATTAAATGCAGTTGTGGGAGATAAAATCATGAGGCCCTAATTGTAAAATGATGGTGGTGACATTTTGCAAATGAAAACTTGATTAGAAGATCTTCTAATCAAGTCTAAATAAATTATGACCATTACTAACATGTGCTCTTAAATTAATTGTAAAATATAATGTTGCTTTCTTAAGATGATAAAAAAAATGTTGGATTTAATCATTTATTAATATTGTAACACTTTCAGAGATATGACACATATTTGGGACTCCCAGCTCTTTTGGGACGGTCATGAACTAAAGCTTTCAAAGGAATTAAGGATAGAATTTGGAAGAAACTACAAGACTAGAAGGCCAATTTTTTTTTGTAGGCTGGAAAAGAAATCCTTATTAAGGCGGTCATCCAAGCTATACATACGTAAAGCATGAATGTATTCTTGTTGCCCAAATGTCTGTGTAATGAGATCAACACTATGATGCAAATATTTTGGTGGGGACATCAAGAGAATGATAAGAAGATATACTGGATGAGTTAGGATCGTATGAGTATCTCTAAAACAAAAGGAGGTATGTGTTAGGAAATAAAATCCTAATTCCCAAGACCTGTGAGAAGCAAAAAATAAGAACACAAAATAACAAATATAAGCAATCACACACGACCCACAGATATAAGTGGTTCGGCTTAACAAGCCTACATCCACTACCAGAGACAATCCGGAGAGAAATCCACTATCAAAATGGAGTATGAGAGAATTACAGGATGAGAAAACCACTCAAACCCAAAGCCCTAATACATCCAACCTCACTCTCTCTCAATAGAGAACATAAGAGAAAACCTCTCTTTTATGTGTATGGTGCTCTCTCTCTCTCTCTCTCTCTCTCTCTCTTTTCCCTCTCCACTGGTGCTTTCAATCTTTAGCACTTATCTCACTTTGTTGGCACCTCATTTCTATCTCCTTGTTATTCACAAACATAAAGGCATCATCCCTTTATATAGGAAAACCATTGAGTGCCAAGAAGGTTTTGGAATGTTCAACTAACATCAAAAAGACTCTCTCTTCTTAGAAGGTTTCGGAATGTTCCACACACATCAAGAAGAGACTCTCTCTTCTTAGAAGATTCCGGAATGTTCCACCAACATCAAGAGGACTCTTTCTTCTTAGAAGATTCCGGAATATTCCACCAACATCAAGAAGACTCTTTCTTCTTAGAGAATGAAGCCATTGTGGATCTTTGTAGAACACGAGAGAAAGTTCTAGAAGATTCTCTCTACTAGATCCAAGGCATACCTCAACAATCTCCCACTTGACTTGAATCCCATCAAGTCATAATTTCCCCTGGATGTCTCCTCCACCCGTCTTCGAGCTCGAAGACCAACTAAAGCTGCACATAGCTTCAGTTTCTCAATAGTCATTCCTTTTGTCAGGATGTCTACTAGATTCTCTGAACCGAGAATCTTCTCCACATATTCCTTTGTGAAATCTTCAGCGTACTATTGGCCCTATCCTGGATGATTCTCATCCCAAGGATTTGTTTAGCAATGCCCAAATCCTTCATTGCAAACTGCTTTGATAGTTGGTTCTTCAACTTGTTGAAGTCTTCCATACTTGTAATCCTAGTACTACACATGAAGTTGTCAAACTTCTTGTACCGTTGTCATGGAGCTTGTTTCAAGCCATTAGGGGTGTAAAGGCGGGAGGTTACTAACCGTTAACTGCTATAACTGCTAACCGCTTAACCGCTTAACCGCTAACCGTCTTAATCGCTAACCGCTAACCGTTATAACCGCATAGCGGTTAGCGGTTATTGGGTTTAATAACCGTAACCGCTAACCGCTAACCGCTTTTTATATAATATATTTTGATAATTATAATTATAATAATATTTATAGATATAACTTAATCAATTTATTATTAATGATTAAATCACTTTTTTGTTTTCAATAATTAAATCGCAAATTGAGTATTAATATGTTATTACTATAATTTATATGATTATAACACATAATCAATTGATCATTAAATCATTTGATTATATAATAAAAAATTATATATATAATATGACATAATTCATAAGTCATAAGTCTACAAGTTAATCATATGATTCATATTATTCATGTATAATGATAGTATGATACTTGCAATTAAATTAAATAATGCGTTACCTATAACCACAATTAAATCAAAGCATTATTAGATACTTTATATTTAGAAAACATATATCACATTATCTTAGATTTTTAGATCTAAGATAATTTTATTATATTAATATGAATTGTGATTTGTGAGATAATACGATCATATAATTTAAGTATGAGTGTATGACCATTAAATCATTAGGAATTTGAGCATTATTATTAGATAATAATTTCAATTAAAAAAAAAAAAACTATAAGTAAATATGATAATAATTTAAATCATTAATCATATGATCTAATTTAATGAGATCATATGATTATATAATATCAAAGACATAAGTTTGTAATTGAATAAAATATTTTTGAAACTATATATATTTATATCTTCTAACATTTATTTATTTAATTTTTCCATATATATATTGTCTATTTTATATTAATAATAATAAGAATGAATTTCACATCAAAACGATGTCAATTTTGAGAGAAAAACGCATTAAGGGTTAGGGTAGGGATTTTCATCTTATTATCTTCTCATTCCCTATCTCACTCACTCCGTCGGCCGTCCCTCTCTACAGACTCTACCTCTGGACCATCTCTCTATCATCACTTCTTTCTCTTTGACTCTCTGTATCTCGCAGTTTTAATGTTTTATTTGTATCATTTAATGTTTTATTTGAACTTTTATATATATATATATATTGTGTGTGTGTGTTTTATTTTATTTTTTATTATTATTTTTTTAAAGTTAACTAGTTATGAACTTATGATTTAATGTTTAAGGATTTTTTTAAAAAAATTTTAAAGTAGGTCAAATATTTTTTATTTTTTAATATGAGATCTTTTTATAGCAATTTGGCCCAAGAAGACACTAAAAATACAAAAAAAACAAATGAGAGTAAAAAATGCTATAGTGCTTAAAAAAATCCCAAAAAACCCAATTTTAAAAAAGCGGTTATAGCGGGCGGTTAACTGTTTTACTAACCGCTAACCGCTATCCGCTAACCGCCTAGCGGATGCGGTTAATAAAATTTAATAACCACTAAGGCGGTTACGGTTAGCGGTTTTTGCCAATAACTGCTAACCGTAACCGCCTTTACACCCCTACTAGCCATACAAGCTTTTTTCTCAGTTTACACACTAAACTCTCCTTCCTGCTTGAGTCATCAATAAATGTTATGTAATACCGCAAGCCTTCAAGAGATGCCACTGGTGCGGGACCCCACAAATCTGTTTGTACCAACTCTAGCTTCCCCGGCTTTGGTGCTCTGTCAACTTTCACGAAACTCACCTTCTTCTGCTTCCCTAAGATGCAACCTTCACACAAATCAGGCTCAACTGACTTCAACTTTGGTAGTTTCCTCTTTGACAGAAGTACCTTCATCCTCTTTCTAGCTCATATGCCCAAGCCTTAGGTGCCATAATTTAGAGTCAGCACCCGTATCTACAACAACAATTGTATCTTTGCTGTTTGTTGTCATATAGAAAGTACCTGTCTTATGATCACAAGCCAAAATCCTGGCTCCCTTGCTAACCTTCCACTTTCCACCGTGGAAATGAATTGAATGCCCTTCATCATCAAGCTGTCCCACTGAAATCAGGTTCTTTTTCAGCTTTGGGATATCTCTAACCTTTTGCAGCTTCCATACCGAGTCAATGTGAACTCTAATTCGAACATCACCTCGGCCCACAACATCCAGGGCCGTTTCATCAGCCAGATACACCTTCCCAAAATCTCCAGCCACATAATTTTCAAGAACGTCCTGGGTCGGTGTGGTATGGAAAGAAGCTCCTGAGTTCAAGACCCAAGAATTAAAAGGACTGTCAACAGATAGAAGTAGGGCATCATGCACTTCTGTTACCACGACATTGGTTGAATCATCGTTAGTCTTCTTCTTTAGCTCTCTACAATTCTTCTTGAAGTGACCTGTCTTACCACAATTCCAACACTCAAGTTGTTGTCCAAACCTGGATTTGCTCCTACCCTTCTTGGATTTAGATCTGCCCTTACAGAGTTTCTTTCTCAACCTCTGCCCCTTGCTTCAAGGTTTAGGGCTGCACCAAAACTAGAGGTTTCACCAGCATCCTTCCTGCAGATCTCCTTACTAAGAATCAAATCTCTGACGTCTTCATAACTTAGTTTACTCTTTTCTGCAGAGTTATTCACAACCATCCTCACAGGTTCCTAGCTATTTGGCAAAGATGCCAAGACGATCAACGCTAGAATCTCATCATCAAAATTAATTTCCACCGAGGACAATTGATTCGTGATAGTGTTGAATTCAATGAGATGATGTGCTACCGAAGCTCCTTCTGCCATCTTTAGGTTGAATAACTTCTTCATCAGGTGCACATTGTTGTTAGCAGACGGTTTTTCATACATGCTCAACAAAGCTGCCATTAGACCTGCTGTGGTCTTCTCCTTTATAACGTTATGTAAATTAAATAATTAAATTTATTGATTGCTATCTGCTTAAGTGGCAATTTCACGAGGAATATAATAAGTAAAACAAAACCATGACTTACATAAATTGGTTTACGTACATTCAATCTAGTCGTACATTCACACTACAAGAATTTAGCCTTTTAGCGTCGACACTATCAGCGTCGACCTAGAAGTCGACGCTAATACTAGTCTATTAGCGTCGACCTCTAAAAGTCGACGCTGATAGATGATTATTAGCGTCGACTACTAGGTCGACGCTAATAGTTGTACAAAAATATGAGTATTAGCGTCAACTTTACAGTGGACGCTAATAAGTCGACGCTAATACACTGGCGGGAATTATCTCAGGTGCGGGATAATTAGTAGCGTCAACTAAATGACTATTAGCGTCTACAAATGTCGACACTAATGGTTGCGTATTAGCGTCCACAAAAAGTGGACGCTAATCCTCTTATCAAATAAATAAAAAAATAAAAATAAAAGTCAAGGACTATTAGCGTCCACTTGCAGTGGACGCTAATAGTCCTTTTACATTTATGTTGGTAATTTTTGACAAGTGCATTAGCGTCCATTGAAAGTGGACGCTAATGAGGGACTATCAGCGTCGACTCCCAAAGTCGACGCTAATAGTCATATATAAAAAATTAAAAAAAATAATAATAAAGACTATTAGCGTCCACTGCAAGTGGACGCTAATAGTCCTATATAATTTTTTTTTTAATTAAGACTTAATTTTAATAGACTAATATAATTAATTTATTAATAGACTAATATAGTAATTAAGATATATATATCTAGGGTTATATAATTAATTAATTATTACATTTTTTATTTATAATTAATTAGGTGACAGTTTAATATACAATTAGCATCGATAACTTGTCAAGTTATGATCGATCAAACTTGATACAATTGAAATTGAAGGTTCAATCAAATATCCAATTGATCCTAGAGAAATTGTTCAATTGATCATGATATGATCAAATAAAATGATAAATTAAAAAATAAATAATTTTTTTAAATGAAAAAAAAAATTAAGAAACTATTAAAAATTTTAATATAGGACTTAATTTTAATAGACTAATATCCGATTGATCCTAATGAATC
>CM017324.1:3445276-3522443 GCA_006937295.1 Carpinus fangiana
AAAATAATAAAACAAAAGCATAAAATATCCGTAGCTAATTGTGTGTATATTAGTATATATATATATATATATATATATGAAAATGCTAGGAGTTTTTCAGTCTTACGTAGAATATGATTTAAGAAAAAATAAAATTGTAATAACCCCCACCACTAGTTTTTTTAGGTATTAGTACCAAATTTGAGACATTAGTACCAAATTTGAGGCATTAACACCAAATTTGAGGCATTAAAACCTTCTACCCCTAGGTTTTAGTTTTGAATCCAAAAACAAGTTTTAAAGTATTAAAACCTAAATATTAACTCATAAAAATTAATCTGTTGGCAAAAAAATCGGTGGTGGGGCCACTACAATTTTATTTTATTTTTAAATCATGTTCTACGTAGGACTGAGAGAACGTAAGGGGGAGAACCCCTAGCAAACCCCATATATATATATGGGGAAACTTCACTAAAGGCTCCCGAACTTTCACCCATTTTGAAATACCCTCCATAAATCTCAAAAACTCTCAATTTAGTCTACTGAACTTTCAATTGCTCCCAATTTAAATCTCTCCATCAATTTTAGACGTTAAAAAATTAAAAAAGACCAAAATATCCCTGATTTTCATTTTTTTTTTTTTTTTTCAAAAAGTTTTGGAAGTTAGAATTTTATACAAAAATCAGGGGTATAAACATTATGTAATATTCAAAATCTAACAAAGGGTTCTAAATTGAGAGCAATTGAAACTTCAAGAGATTAAATTGAGAGTTTTTAAAGTTTAGGGAGATATTTCAAAACTAGTAGAAATTCGAGGGTCTTCATTGAAGTTTTTATATATATTTTGTGTCGCATCCAAATGAGGTGTTCTTGGTTTCTCATAAGTTTGGCTAACTACATGTGCTGCATACGCATGGATATCATAGTTGCCATTTGCCAATAGTATATACTATTCAAGTGGTAAAGATGTTCGGAACAAAGCACCAAAACAATGAAAGATTTGAATAATTTTTATGAGAAATGCAAAGGGAAAATATGAGCAGATAGGCAGAGGAACATTTGGAGCTGCATTTCTTGTTCTTCACAAATTTGAGAGGAAGAAGTAGGAAAAAAAATCACTTTCAAAAGTCATATTCCTTATGTTCATTTTGATTAGGCCAAGCGTCTATCGTTTTCATCTGTTCTTCTTTCATACTACAGATCAAACATGTTTTCACCTCAAAAAAACACTTTTCTTAGTAACATCTTTACTAGCTTACACTAGTTGTAATTATGTAGTTTAACTTCACTTTTTGGTTTTTGTCTACTGTCTTATTATTATTGCGTTGGTCATTTTAGGTATGTTTTGAGGAAGATTCGATTGTCTAAACAAACAGGGAAATTTAAGCGTGCGGCACATCAAGAGGTTATCCTTCTGAATACTCTGTATGCTAGTATAAATTTTTGGCTTTGCAGAATGAAATTTTGGTTTTTGGCAATAGTGTTCCTATTATATTTTTCATCAAGTTGAATTCTCTAAAATTCTCTTACATTTTAGCAAGTTTATGCTTATGCTTTCTCTGATGTCTTCTTCTATTCAAATTTCAGTGACTGCAATAGTTTACTTTATAGGTGTAGTTGAATTTTTAGCAAGAAGACATAATACAAAAGGAAGGTGTAATTGCTTCTTGATCTTTAAGTCTGGCTATGAAAAACCATTCTTTAAGGAACTTTGTTCCGTAGCAATAGCCACAGGCACCAGGCAAGAAAAAGGGTACTATCATGCGGGAAATTGTCATATTGACTATTCCGTCAATCATTTTAGAGAAAAAACAAGTTTTCTAAATTTGGAAAAGGGGATGAATTTAATCATTTTGTGTAGTTTATTGTGTAGTAGTGGACAACTAGTGCATAGATAATCTTGTGTATGAGAATGAGTACCTTAACTTGGATGCATCTATCAACCTTAACCAGATAAAACCAACCACCTAATTCACGATCAAATAATCTTAACCATCTAAACTGTAGAAACCAGTTTTAACATCTACAGTGTTCTTTTAAAAATGAATTCTGAGATCAAGGTGCGTTTAAAAATGCAAATTGAGAAAGAATATCCCAGCAAGCACGCGACAAACTCTCGTGTACTTCCACGAAGCATGCAGTTTTAAATCCTTGCAATAACAAGTCTTGAGAGTTTCCAAGCTTTCACACAAGATTCCAAAAAACAAGTTTTGGTTATATGGGCTAGTGAACCCAAAAGCCCAACATGATTAATGTACCATTGTCTGTTTCTTAGAGTATGTTTGGAATTGTGTTTAAGAAATATAGTTTTTAGAGTAGAGTTTTTTGGCTGCCTCTAGTGTCTGCCATTTATTATTATTATTTTTTAATTGAATAGGAAAGAAATTAAAAGGGGAAGTGCCTGCCAAATTTAAAATTGATAATCATTTATTAGAAATTGATTAAATTATATATCAAATTCATTGGCCTCCATGCATCACTGATCAGAAATTGGTATCAGCAAAATTATATAATACTAAGATAGCGTTTTGGGGCATTAGCACCAAATTTAGGATAATCAAATTCCTTTAGGGTCATATCATCCCTAAAGGGTTAACTTTCCACCCTTAAGTTTTAGTTTTGAATCCAAAAGCGAGTTTTGAGACATTAGCACCAAATTTAGGATGACCGAATTTCTTTAAGGTTATATCATTCCTAAAGGATTAACCTTTCACCCTTAAGTTTTAGTTTTGAATCCAGAAATGAGTTTTGAGGCATTAGAACCCAAATATTAGCTTATGAAAATTTAGCTAATATTACTCAAATATCTCAAAATATAATTCAAAACATTTCATCAAACCTATAGAATGCAAAAAAACATAAAAAATCTGTTAAAAAAAAAGAAGAAGATTGACGTTGGTCTCAAAAAAAAAAAAAAAAAAAAAGAGGTGTGGCCAGCATAGCAGGGCTCGAGTTTTTAAGTCAAAAAAAGGTTTTTTGGACAAAAATTTCATGTTTTTAAGTTTTTGTCAAAAGTATGTTGTAACAATTTTTAAAGTTAAGTAATCCAAGAAGTGCTTTTAGAATTTTTTACCAATCATGATAGATTTTGGTTTGGCTAACTTTTTAGGGATTAAAAGTACTTTTTACCATTCATACTGCAATCCCAAATAGGCTCTTAGTCTTTCAAGAGACTGGTAATTTCCCAAGTAAGACACATTAACTAGTCATTGATCGCCTAGTATCTTTACCGCCAGCCCAATTCGCATCACAAAATGCATGTGACTAGATACTACTGGCTAAGTTCTTGACAGAAAAACATTCCTTGCACTCAAGACTTCCTCAAATATCGTAATAATTTGTGTTGCATCTAATGAGGGGTTCTTGGTTTATCCATGAATTGGCTAAGTACATGTATTGCATACGCCAAGTCTGGTCTGGTGATGGATATCATAAGTTGTCAATAATATATTCTATTCAAGTGGTAAAGACACCAAAACAATGAAAGATTTTGAAGCATCCAACCCAGAAAAGAAAGATTTGAATAAATTTTATAAGAAATGCAAAGGGAAATATGAGCAGGTAACTTGGTTGTACCGTTTGTCTTTCTTCTGGTTCATATTTGCTAAAATAGGAACATTCTTAATTCTTGTAAACCATGCATGGTTTCAATCTTCTGGGTAGCGCTGTCTCCTATCCTATGATCATTTATGTGGGATTTATGGGTTTATTCATGCCGTACATCCTATCCTTATTCCAACTGCAAAAGAAATCACCATCATCTACCATGCCACACATCATCATATGTGGAAGAAATAAACACCTAAGGAATAAAGCTGGTTTTCTAAAGCTGTGAAGGAGTTTGTTCTTTTTATAGAGAAGTCATCTCATGTGAAATTGTATGTTTCAGTTAAAATATGCTACAATGGAAATATCTTCCCTTGCCTTTTGGCTTGGGCAGTGACCATTTCATGTAGGGAGGACAAAAGCCGGGTTACCAAACTATGCTATCCCAACAGTCTCCTTGGAAGCATTGAGACTTAATTTATACCCTTTTGGATGCTGTGTTTGTGCGAATGAAAGTGGTCTCAATACTACGTACAACTCCTTAAAATTTTAGGGAAAATTGTAAAATTGGTCTCTAGATTTGTGCTTCTAACGTGTTGATGTACGGATCATCACCGTGACTTTAGGCCGCCCTCTAGGGAGGAGCTCCATCTCCGTTGGATTTAAAACATGACAAATAATTTTATGGGGTATGCCTACATAGCAAATAACTTCTGTACAAATTCTACCTATTTTTTTTGACCGGGTCATTATGAAATTACAAATTTACTCTAAAAAAATTATAAAAATAAAAGAAAAAAAAAATTGAACAACTGTTGGGGTGTCTCGATCACTCCTAAACCCACCTAGTTCTTTTGTTTTTATTTTTTTTATAAATTTTTGAAGGTAAATTTATAATTTCATAATGATATGTCAGAAAAATGGTCAGAGTTTGTACGGAAGAGTTATTTGTTACTCAGGCATATCACATAAAGTTATTTATCACTTCTAAAATCTCAAAGGAGTTATTTCTCCCAAGCACAAACCCAAGGACCAGTTTTGCAATTTTTCCAGGGTTTTATACAGAACAACAATTCTATAGAGTACAAAGAACAACACACTCATGCCCCCCTTGTACTTATTTTAACTAAATTGTTCTGTTTTTTTCTTCTTCTTTTTTAACCTTGATATTTAATTATATTTGTTTCACATAACAAGCAATACCACAAAATAATAATTTATAATCCAAATCATTGTAGGGATATACTCTGCTTGATCTGGAGGTCCATTCAATGATCTTGTATCCTTTCTAGCCCTCTAATGAGAAGACTTTTTGTTGGGATTTGGGTGTGAACCCTGATAAATTTAGCCACTGTCCATGAAATGGTTGAAGGAACATTAACTGCCACTTTTGGCCAGACCAACATTCTATATATTCCAAATAGATCTCTAGTTGTTGAAAAGTCAAAATCAATTGAAAATTTTCAGTTATGAGACAATGACATCCCAACAACACTGTAGTAAATTAGTAATGATTTCCCAGAAATCTCAAAATGAAAGCAATGCTTGCTTTTCAATTTCATACGGTGGTTTGCATAACTGGGCCCTTTTCTTTCTTTTCCCTTTTCCTTTTACCTTAAATTTTCTCTCCGGTTCAAATTTTAATTCACATTTCAATGATTTCATACAGTGGTTTCATTGGACCCTTCAATCCACCTCTTCCCAACAATCACAGTTTTCTTGAGCTTTCACACACTACAAAAAAAATCAAGTTTAATGGCATTGGAATAGTGGCACTTTTTAATGGCATTTGATCAATTACTTGGTTGTTAGCTAGAAATCAACATGTTAGGGTGGAGGTTTAGTGACATTTTATAAAAAATGTCATTAAACCTGATTTTCTTTGTAGTGACAATCCCAATAATTCTTTTGGTAGTTTTTGTGTAGTGTTGCTTGGTACGTAATGCAGAGTTCAATGCTCTTATCTTTTTCATGTCTGTTGCATGAATCTTTTTATGACCTCTGCAACACCCACCTTTTACTGTGACATCTTTTCCTGCAAAGAGTTGAGATTTCTGAAATGGTATTAAATTCAATTTAATGACATGGTGGCCTTGTAGACATTTATATGCTGTGCACGGTATGGAGTACCCACTGAACAAGGATCCAAAGATAGTCATTTCTGGACTTCTGCTACTTTCTTGAGCTTTAAGGGTGCTCATGGAGATTAATGACAAGGAAAAAACATCAAAGATGGATGATTACGAGATAAAGCAGATAGGCAGAGGAACATTTGGAGCTGCATTTCTTGTTCTTCACAAATTTGAGAGGAAGAAGTAAGAAAAATCACTTTCAAAAGTCATCTTCCTTATGTTCATTATGATTAGGCCAGACATCTATCGTTTTCATCTATTCTTCTTTCATAATACAGATCAAACATGTTTTCACCTCAAAAAAACACTTTTCTTAGTAACATCTTTACTAGCTTACACTAGTTGTAATTCTGTAGTTTAACTTCACTTTTTGGTTTTTGTCTACTGTCTTATTATTATTGCATTGGTCATTTTAGGTATGTATTAAAGAAGATTCGATTGTCTAAACAAACAGAGAAATTCAAGCGTGCGACACATCAAGAGGTTATCCTTCTGAATACTCTATATGCCAGTATAAATTTTTGGCTTTGCAGAATGAAATTTTGGTTTTTGGCAATATTGTTCCTATTATATTTTTCATCAAATTGAATTCTCTGAAATTCTCTTACATTTTAGCAAGTTATGCTTATGCTTTCTCTGATGTCTTCTTCCATTCAAATTTCAGTGACTGCAATAGTTTACTTTATAGGTGTAGTTGAATTTTTAGCAAGAAGACATAATACAAAAGGAAGGTGTAATTGCTTCTTGATCTTTAAGTCTATGAAAAACCATTCTTTAAGGAACTCTGTTCTGTAACACTAGCCACAGGCACCAGGAAAGAAAAATGGTACTATCTTCCAGGAAATTTTCATATTGACTATTCTTCCTATCATTTTAGAGAAAAGAAAAAAAAAAGTTTTCTAGATTTGGAAAAAGGGAATGAATTTAATCATTTTTGTGGTCACGAAGATAGAAGTATGTGCCTATAAAACAGATCATGTTCAACAGTTCAAGTAAGGTCCAGATTCAATCATTTCTATCTGACAAGAAAACCAGATTATTATTGTTTATAAACAATTAAATTTCTATTTTGAGAAACATCAGCTTGCTTACATATTACTTAAATCGAAGACCATTTTGGTAAGCTACATAAATCCAAGGCTTTTTTTGGGTAGTACTTAAATCCAAGGTTTTTTTTTTTGTAAGTTACTTAAATCCAAGATCCGTACAGGAAGCAATGTAACTTCTGACATTTGGGATTGCTGCAGATGAAAATAATAGCACAGCTAAATAACCCGTATATTGTGGAGTACAAAGATGCATGGGTGGAAAAGGTAGTCTATTAGCAAGGTGTTACTTCTATAATTTTAGCCTACTGTTCCATTTTATTTGCATGAATGTAAGAAAACTTTATAATTTGAAAATCATGTCCTGAAAATCATGACCTTATTATCAGGTTGGTTTTTTATTCATGTACTACAGGAATGCTGTGTGTGCATTGTGACAAGTTTCTGTGAAGGAGGAGATATGTAAGTCAGCACTACTTAAAACCTTGAACTTCGCATATTAAGCATCTAAATTTGCTGGATTCTAAGCTAGTTGAGGGCCATTACCCATTGGTGAAAGAACTTTGACATGGACTTATCATTTATCCCAGTATTTCTTTTACTCTTGCCTTGCCTTCTGAACTCCTTTTCCTGATAATCTGAAGCAAAGCTAATGCTGCCACTAGAAATTCTTTTTTGAACTTTCTACTCAAAGAAGCCTGTATATATACTTTTTTGTGACTTTCTAATACTATTCATACACGGCTGAGATGATAAAAAAAGCTAGAGGAACATTTCTTCCAGAAGAGGTAGGGAACATAAAATAACTACATGAAATGGAAGTCCCTCCATGGAATTACATATGACAACTTGTACCTGATACACAAAATCTTTTAAGTTTTAATTCAGAAGCTCTGCAAATGGCTGACCCAGCTATTGCTAGCGGTTGACTACCTCCACTCCAACCGTGTTCTTCACAGAGATTTAAAGGTACATACCTTAGCTGCTATGAGTTATTGTGAGCAGAATATATTGCTGCAATAATTAACTTTTCTTTTATCACCTAATTTCAGTGCTCCAACATATTCCTTACAAAGAGCAATGACATCAGGCTAGGTGAGAAGGCACTTACATGAATTTTTATGCACCAGATTTGATTTCATTCGTCTTTGAACAATGTTTATCCCGCATTATATTTACAGGTGATTTCGGACTTGCAAAACTACTCAACAAAGATGACCTTGCTTCCTCGGTAATGGTTGAATTTCCTCTATGCCCCAATGGTATTTGTGAATTGGCTACAATGTTTGATATTAAAGTAGCACTTACAATGATATTTGCTGCATCCCAAGAGGAAATACGTTTAAAAAAGTGATACTTGTCTGACAGGAGATCAAAATAAAAAGTAGAATTGATTTATAGCCAAAATGGATCAAGACTTTGATCATGGATATTGAAAATTCTGGATTTAGACCCCAAGTTGTTGAACACACAATTACTGACAATTTCCACAGTGATCAAAACCAAAATCCAAGAAAGCAATAAAAAAATTAACACAATAATTTTTGGTAATGAAGTGAAAACTTTTTGAAAAACTCTTCAGAAGTAGAATTACTCCAAGGGCCAGCCAACACCAACGGAATACACTATAAATGACTTTGTTATAGGTTGTTCTACTTACAAAACCTTTGCAATTCTGAAGATTCAATCTTGTAACCCCGCTAAATGGAACAGTTGTCAAATGTGGAAAAGCACCACGTTTCAGAGCTTCTTTGAGAGGTGTTTTTGGCCATTTAAATGATTGATCAATTTATTGTAATTTTTACTAATGATTCTCTTCTTACCCTAAGAGCTGTTTTTTCAATAGTTAATTTTCCTACAGTTAAAGTTCTTGGTCAAATCTGACTGCTCATATTAACACATTTATTGTAATCCATATACAATGTAGGTTGTTGGCACTCCCATCTACATGTGCCCTGAGCTTCTGGCCGATATACCATATGGCTACAAATCGGATATATGGTCATTAGGTTATAAATATCTTCTGACATTATTCACTAGTAATGTCTAGCAACCCAGTGGGATTACAATTCCAGAAATAACATTGGCTAATGTGACAGGTTGCTGCATGTTTGAAATAGCTGCACATCAACCTGCATTTAGAGCTCCTGTAAGTGTTGGCTTGACCTAAAACTATTGCATATTTCAATTGCTGGCTAATAAGTAAATCAGATTATTGACAAATTAATGTAACAGGATTTGTTAGGACTTGTTAACAAAATAAACCGATCATACATGTCCCCACTTCCAATTGTGTATTCTTCTGCATTGTAAGTGAATGGTATGATTTTTTTCTGCTAGTATACAAAAGCAAATATACAGAAAGGAATCATACAACTAAGATTGGATGGAATTTGGAATGCAGGAAACAATTAATCAAGAGCATGTTAAGAAAGAACCCTGACCACAGACCAACAGTGAGTTCAAATGGCCAAACTCTTTCATATCTTACTGAAAGCAATGTCTTTTCCTGAAATTTTCATGACATTTTAGGCTGCAGAGCTGTTGAGGCATCCCCATTTACAACCATACCTTGCTCAATGCTCCAACATATCACATGTTTTTATACCAGTGAAGTCTGAACACAGCAGCAAACTTAGACCAAAAGGCACCCAACTGTCTAACAAAGTTACTGTTGGAAAAGACACCAAAGGTGGAAAGGGAAGGCCATCAAAGAATTTGGGAAGCGTTCAGGTGGGAAAAGCACATGCATTCAGTAAGGCCCTAGCAAAGGAAACCAACATCTGTAGTTTTCTTGAAATTGAAGTTGAGACAAGAATAGTACATTGCACTAGCTGTCCTGAGAAAACATCAAAAGCAGTAAAGGGTTCTAGAGTTATCTCCAATTCTGTTGAACAAATTGGAAATGCCAACTCAGAAACAGACTTGGTGCAAATGTTGTCAGCACATGCAGATAGGAAACAAGGGTGTTCCTCTAACCTAAGATGCTCTTCACATTCTGCAATAAACCCTAGCTCATATCTGATAAATGCTTCCACTGCAAATGCATCATTAGAAGGTAAAGTCACACTTCCATGTGAAAATGAATTTAATGCAATGGAAAATGGTTTAATCTCTAGTAAGCAAACAGGGAAAGAAGATATTTACGAATTGAATGGAGGCTCTAGTGACATCTCATCAATGAGTACACTGACTTTGGATCATGGTGATGAAACAAGGATTGAATGGGACCCCCAAACACAGCAAAGAGCAGAAGGTCTGGAGTCACTACTAGAGATCTGTTCAGATTTACTAAAACAGGAAAGGCTTGAGGAACTTGCAGGAGTGTTGAGACCTTTTGGTGAAGAAGCTGTGTCATCAAGAGAAACAGCAATTTGGCTAACACAGAGCCTAATGAATATTCGCAAAACTGGCAGTGCAGCCTAGCAGAAATGGAATTTCAATGGTTCTTCACTTGTAATCTCATTAAGTACACAAATTTTCTAGATTTCAAAAACTAAGTTCACTTTCATAATCCGGAAATCATTGTAAAACATTTTACCCTTAATTTCACCCTTAATTTAACTCCTTAAAATTCCTTAATTCATATGTTTCTTGATGGATAGTGAGATCTTTGACTTAAATTTATAAAGCCAATTAGTCTACTAATCAGATGCCTTTTGATAGTTGGAAATTTTGGCTGATTTGGAGGTTTAGAAGAGAGAATGACAAAGCATACAAGTGAAATTGCATTACTGAGCACTGCCTTTTTGTTCTGCTTCCACATTTTTTGAAGAATTTGTTTGTTGTCTCTCTTTTTATTATGCATAGGAAAGCTATGCAACATATAATGACCAAATACGTTGTGGCTTGTCATCGTGGACCAACATTAACTGGCATGACAAACAATGTGACCAAGATTAATTAATTTTCTCCAAGACGGTGATCACGTTGAACGCAAATTGGAAATATGAAAACTAACAAAACCTTAATTTATTCAAATTGAAACTCAGGAAACCAAATTGATGATAGACTCTATAACGACCAATTGATAACAGACTTTAAAACGACCAATATGCAATTTTAAAGAAAAAGATTATACACTTACCTTTTACATCATCCATGAATTGGAAATATGCAACTCTCCACTTATAGCTAAGAACTAATGGACCACAAACTCCCCAGAAACCTGTAATGAAGCCAAGAACTACAATAATTGGAAACCATGGGATTTTATGCCCATTGTCCTCATCCCGAATGTCTCCCTTGTTGCTAACAATATGGGCGCACTCATGTAGAAGAGGGGGGCTACAAAGTCCAGGGTTGCCCTCATATGCAGAGGCATCAAAGCTCTGGAGTTGAGTGCCTGATGGTATTGGTCCATGCAAATTGTTGTTTGCAACACTAAATACATGCAAGAAATGTAGGCTACTTAGTGATGCTGGTAGTTCGCCGGACAATCGATTTGCAGAGAGGTCTAATACTTCCAAGTTTGTGAGCTCTGAAATCTGGTTTGGGATGCTGCCTGAGAAGTTGTTATAACTAAGATCCAACCTAGAAAGAAGCTTCAAACAACCGATCTCAATTGGGATGTTGCCGCTAAGATTATTGTTTGCAACAACAATTGCTGGTCGCAGGCTTGAGAGAAAATTGTGCTGTGAAGAAGGATCGGGGCCAGTAAATATTGGTAAATCCCAATGATTATTGTCTACTAGAGCCTTTGGTGACACTAATGTTTGCAATCCACAAAATTCCTTTGGAAATTCACCTGAAATGAGGTTTTTCGATAAGTCTACACAAAAGAGCCTTGGAAGTGTCCACAACCAATTAGGAATTGAACCCGTGATAAGATTGTTAGGTAGGCTTAGATATTCTAGCTTCTTAAGCTTAGATAGCCATATAGGCAGTTGACCAGACAATTGGCATGATTTAAGACTAAACAATCGTAGATTTTCAAATCCATCAGAATCAACTATATTGTCATCACTTGGCATTGCCTCGTGTAGAAAATTCCCTCCAAGGAAGACTACACTGAGTGCCTTGCAACGCATCAAAATCTTGATTGCGTCTGTGATATTGGTTAATCTATTGAAAGAGAGTGAAAGGAATGATAAGAATTTCAATTGAAGCACCTCAGGTCGGATTTGTCCTTCTAGTTGGTTTCTAGCTAGTCGAATTCCGATGAGAGACTTGCATGCGTAGAGGCTTACTGGCAAGTTACCAGAGAAATTATTAAACCCCATGTCAAATACAGTAAGTTGATGAAGAGTGGAAACATTGAAGGTAGAGATGTCTCCTTCAAGAAAATTGAACCGTAAAATCAATTTTGCGAGATTTGTGCAATTCATCAAAGATGGGGGTAAAGAACCTGTGAAGGAGTTTGTATGAAGGATTAGGTGCTTTAATTTGGAGAGCTTTCCAATATTTATAGGGAGATTGCCACTCAATTTATTACCATATAACTCAAGGTAGGTGAGTTTGGCAAGCTTCACAATGTCGCCGCTAATGGGTCCTGAAAGTTCATTGGAAGGCAAAGAGATTTCTTCCAACCCCGCTGCATTGTATATATCATCAGGAAGCAATCCAGAGAGATAATTAAAACCTGCTCGAAAAACCTTCAGTTTGGAACATGCCCCTAGTCCACGAGGAATATGGCCACCATGACGATTATGGGAGAAATCGAGGAGCTTGACTAAGGAAGAATTTGTGCAATGAAAGGAAGGAATAGGGCCCATGAAACTATTGTTGCTGACATTGAGCTCGGTCAACCTCCATGCTCTTTGAAGGAATAAAGATTGGATTGTCTGGTTGAAACGATTGCTAGATATGTCAAGAATTTGAATGGAGGCAGCAGGCCAACCAGTTATATCTCCCGACATATGGTTGTAACTCAAATCTAGGACCTTGAGTTGATTTAAGGAAGAAAACAATCGCTTAGGGAGAGGACCCGAAAGTGAATTGTGGGAAAGATTAAGGTGTGAGAGACGTGTGAGGTTTTGAACAGAGGGAGATAAACTCCCATTGAGGCCTTTAGAAGGTAACCAAATATGGGTGACTTGATGTTTATGATCACAAGAAATGCCTTCCCACTGGCAACAATCAATGGAAGACCAATTTAGTGGAGGAGAAGACGTACGGTTGAAGGCTAAGGACAAGAGAGAGTCACGATCTATTTGGTTGCAGGCATGATTGGTGGGAAAAATAGCAAAGAGAAACAAGGTGAAGAGGAGATCGTAATAAGGTTTTTAATATAGCATGGTTCTTTTTAATTTGGTATGCCAAACCAAAAGAAAATTGGTTCTGAAGTAGTCCAAGAAGTACACCTCGTATATATATATATATATATATGTAGCTCTGATGGTTCTGTACACGTCAACTTTGCCCAAATTGCAAGTTCTCTGGGTACATAATTTCATGGAAAAGTTTTCAAGTTCACAGTCTTTCGTTGGTGCAAGTGCTTTTACAGATATAATGTCCAAAGGATTTTCCATATTTCCTTGTCGGAGGTGATGACTAAGGAATCATTGTTTTAGGTCAACTTTACAAGAAAATACGAATACTTAAAAAAGAGAATTAAATTTTTTTAAAAAAAGCCACCATGCCCCAACAACCAAACGGAAAATTCAAGAAAATCACAAAAATTAGAACGGAGAATAAAATCAGTAAAACAATGAGTAATGCTACAAGTTCCTCTAAATTCTTTTCATTGGACTTGTGATTAATCATTATTAAATTTTGATCAAATGATGATTTTAATAATCACATTATTCTTGGATGGACGGATACAAGATAGACTTTTAGAATTACTTATAAAATAATACCACAAGTTAAAGCACTAAGTGCATGAGCTTTTTTAAGTTTCACCCCCTTTGTTAAATATAAGAAAAAACCTAAAACATAAAGAACACCAAGGAAACAAAAATTGATACCCCTATGTACCATTATTTTAGGGTTAAATTTACTTTACCCTTGAAGTTTTAAGAGTTTTTCAATTAGAACCCCAATGTTTAAAAATTGGCAATATACCGTTCCTAATGTTTCAAAAATTTTCAATTCAAACCCTCTATTACTAATTTCCATCTAATTGCATGAAAATTACTTGTGTTTAGATTAAATATTTTACGTGTTAGACATAATCTATTAAAAGGAAATTTGAGCCCATATGTGAGAAGAGTGTTAAAAGTGTCGATTAAGTGATTAATTAAATGTACATCTTTTTATCAACTTAAACTTTTAAGATAATTGGTAATTTAACAATGATTGGCAGTGTTGAGGAGGGTGAAAAAGCGATGCCTTACAGAGGGATAATAAATGGGTACCAATTTTTTGGGCCAAAGGAATAAAAAGCAATGTTCCAGAAGAAGCAAGAGAAAAATGAAGCACATCTTGTATATACCTCTTTATGTTTGCCCAAATTGCAACTATATATATAAAGAGAAATTGTTTAAGTTAGAGATGAGATCGATGTTAACTCTTTAGTTATTTACTAGAGGATTTGCTTTGAGCCATTTGATTTACGTTTGATTTGGCGATCAATTAATAAGTTTTTTTTTTTTTGACATGTCCACACAAGAGGGGGGATTCGAACTAGTGACATCCGCTTCATGAGGCATGGTCTCAACCGATTGAGTTATCTCTTAGGGACTCAATTAATTAGTTTTCGATTACGTATATAGTGATCCCTTCCTTCGTTCTCATCGATGTCGTCATTCCACATTAAAAGCAATAAGCTGATGTTGTTGTCCTGGCCTACGTAAAAATGTCACACATACACACATATATTCACAGCCAATAATTAGTAGCTGATTAGTGGTTAGGTAAGCCAGATTTAATCATGCTAGTTACTAATAATAATATTAAAATGTGGCTGTGGGAAATAATGTTGAAAGATAAAGCGATTATGGAGTTTTAATTTTAGAGTACATTAATATAGATAATTGAACACAACTCTAGCTAAAAAGCGTAAGCTAATGGGCTAAGGTCTACTTAGGTATATTAAACACTTTTTTCTTTTGTATTTTCTTAATATGGGACACAACACTCACAAGTACACTCACAACAATCTTTCACTCACTTGTGAGTCACGACCTGATAGCCTGAATTGTAAGTCACGACTTGATATTTCTGTAGACGACAACTCTACCCAAATTGCTAGTCAATTATCTTTTGATTTGGGGTAGAAATTAAGATTTTTGCGTGTAGATTCATCTGGTATGGTTTGGAAGCATTTATAATTCCGGCATGAAAATTCTGATGGGATCGATTGACTACTGGATAGTTCTGTAGACGACAATTCTACCCAAATTGTGAGTCTATTATCCTTTGATTTTGGGTGCAAATTAAGATTATTGCGTGTAGTTTCATCTGGTATGGTTTGGAAGCATGTATGACTTTCCGGCATGAAAATTCTGATGGGATCGATTGACAAACTTTTTCCTTTCCCCTATCATTGAACCAAGCAAAGTGATAGGAAAATAAGGCAGCGACACCTTGTGGGCAAAACAAAAGAAGTGTCAGCGACAACTTTAAAAGTGCATGGTTTCAAAGACATTGGGCCTTCCTGGCTGGCCGAAATATTTGAGTCAATTTGACCTTGAATGAAATTAATTATCCTTAAAATTTCAGGAGTTTGTAAGTCCTAATGAAAGACTCACAATGAACCACGCCATCTCATTGTACTACAAAAATAAAGAGAGAAATTAATTTGCAAGAAACTTCGAACAATGCCCTCTTGACAAGGATATATATATCTATATCATGTTTCACTTGTGCTTTTCTTATTTTATCCAAGAGTACTACATCAAAATTAAGAAAAATATTCAATTATATAAGCTAGCTCTTGTGGGTGTGAATTATTATTATTCCTTTGGCCCAAAATGGTTGACCATCGGTGCTGGTGGTGGTACGTAGCTTCAAAGAAATTTCCAAAGCTAGCCTGAAATGTTGTTATTTCTTTTGGTTGGAAATTTTTAACAACGGTGGGACCATGGGAGCACATTGAACGAAAGTTGAAATTATCAAAACTAACAAAGCCTTAAATTATTCAAATTAAAACTTGAGAAAGCAAATTCGTCACAATCTCTAAACCAACCAGTTGACGAAGACTCTAAACCCACCAGTATGTAATTTTAAATTAGAAGATTGAACACTTATCTTTTAGGTTGTCAAGAAAATGGAAATATGAAACTCTCCACTTATAGCTAAAAATTAATGGACCACAAACTCCCCAAAAACCTGTAAGAAAGCCAAGAACCACAGTAATTGGAAACCAAGGGATTCTAGGCTCATCGTCCTCGCTACCAATGTCTCTGTCGTTACTAACAATATGGGCACATTCATGTGAAAGTGGGGGGCCGCAAAGTTCAGGGTTGCCCTCATATGCAGAGGCATCAAAGCTCTGGAGTTGAGTACCTGATGGTATTGGTCCATGCAGATTGTTGTTTGCAACACTAAAGTTATGCAAGAAATGTAGACTACTTAGTGATGTTGGTAGTTCGCCGGACAACCGATTTCCAGATAGGTCTAATACTTCCAAGTTTGTGAGCTCTGAAATTTGGCTTGGGATGTTGCCCGAGAAGTTGTTATAACTAAGATCCAGCCAAGAAAGTAGCTTCAAACAACCGATCTCAGTTGGGATGTTGCCGCTAAGATTATTGTTTGCAACAAAAATTGCTGGTCGTAGGCTTGAAAGAAAATTGTGTTGTGCAGAAGGATTGGGGGCAGTAAATATTGGTAAATCCCAATGATTATCGTCTACTAGAGCCTTTGGTGACACTAATGTTTGCAATCCACAAAATTCCTTTGGAAATTCACCTGAAATGAGGTTTTCAGATAAGTTTAAACAAAAAAGCCTTGGAAGAGTTAACAACCAAATAGGAATTGGTCCAATGATACGATTGCGACCTAGACTTAGGAATTCTAGCTTCTTAAGCCTAGATAGCCATATAGGCAGTTGACCAAACAGTTGGCATGCGTAAAGACTAAACAATCGGAGATTTTCAAATCCATCAGAATCAACTATATTGTCATCACTTGGCATTGCCTCATGTAGAAAATTCTCTCCAAGGAAGACTACTTTGAGTGCCTTGCAACGCATCAAAATCTTGATTGTATATGTGATATTGGTTAACTTGTTGCTTGTAAGTGAAAGGAAAGATAAGAATTTTAATTGAAGCACCTCAGGTTGGATTTGTCCCTCGAGTTGGTTTTCGGCTAGACGGATTGCCGTCAAGTACTTGCATGAGTAAAGGCTTAGTGGCAAATTACCGGAAAACTTATTAAACCCAAGGTCAATTACAGTAAGTTGATGAAGACTCGAGAAATTAAAGGTAGAGATGTTTCCTTCAAGGAAATTGGATCGTAAGATCAATGTTGTGAGATTTGTGCAATTCACCAAAGATGGGGGCAGAGAGCCTGTTAAGGAGTTCTCATAAAGGAGTATGTGCTTTAATTTGGAGAGCTTCCCGATATCCATTGGGAGCTTGCCACTCAATTTATTACGATAAAACTCAAGGTAAGTGAGTTTGGCAAGGTTCACAATGTCACTACTAATGGGTCCTGAAAGATCATTGGAAGGCAAAGAGATTTCTTCCAACCCCACTGCATTGTATATGTCATGAGGAAGCAATCCAGAGAGAGAATTAAAACCTGCCCGAAAAACCTTGAGTTTGGAACATGCCCCTAGTCCATGAGGAATATGGCCAGTATGATGATTATGGGAGAAATCGAGGAGCTTGACCAATGAAGAGTTGATGCAAGGAAAGGAAGGAATTGGACCTGCGAGATTATTGTTGCTGACATTGAGGTGGGTCAACCTCCATGCTCTTTGAAGGAATGATGATTGGATTGCCTCGCTGAATTGATTGCTGGATATGTCAACAATTTGAATGGAGGAAGGCCAACCAGAAGTATCTCCAAATAGATGGTTGTAGCTCAAATCAAGTAGTATGAGTTGATTCAAGGACGAAAATAATCCTTTAGGGAGAGGACCCGAAAGTGAATTGTGGGATAGATTGAGGTGGGAGAGATGTGTGAGGTTTCCAAGAGAGGAAGATATACTACCACTGAGGCCTTTAGAAGGTAACCAAATATGGGTGACTTGACGTTTATGATCACAAGAAATGCCTTCCCACTTACAACAATCAATAGAAGACCAATTTAGTGGAGGAGATGACATGCGGTTGATGGCTGAGGATGAGAGAGAGTCACGGTCTATTTGGTTGCAGGAATGATTGGTAGAGAAAATACCAAAGAGAAACAAGGTGAAAAGGAGATGATAAGGCTTTAAATATAGCATGGTTCTAATTTGATATGCCAAACTAGAAGAACAAATGGTTATGAAGTAGTCCTAAAACTACACCTTGTATATATAGCTCTCATCTGCAGCTTTTCCCAAATTATAAGTCTAGTGGGGCCGGGGGACATAATTTCGTGGAAAAGTATTCGAGTTCGCTCTCCACTTGTGTCAAGTGACAGAATCATGTATGACTTTCCAGCACGAAAATTTTTTTTTGCACTTGAAACCCACGGCAACTGTTTTCCTTTTCCAATTTGCTTAACAAAAAAAAAAAAAATCTTTGTATCCCCACGTAAAAATGTCACGTTTATTATTCGGTAGCTGATTACATGTAGATAAGCATATATATGATCTTTTAATAAAGTGTAATCTTATGATTGAGGCAAGCTTTGTTGTCTCTAGCTATTAGATTTCAAATTACAGAACTGAGCTTCTATTTTCTTTTTCAATATTTTACTGTCTTCCAAATCAAGATTTTGATTGTACGTAGTTTCCTCTCGGGTATGCTTTCCAGCATTAATGCTTACCGTGTCCAAAGGATTTTCCATATATGTCTTTGTTGGTTAATCAACGACCCCACTGCGTAAACAGGACTGAACGCTCACCGGACTCCAGCTCAGAGAACAATAATACCTTTGCCCTCTGAACTTTTTACCTTGGTTTACCATGCATGGAGATGTACCCAACTTCTTTCTGGAACGCAAATTGATGAAGGAAAAACACTAAGGAATTAGCTAGGTTGACATAACTCTGTATCGGAACGACTGTAATGAAATATAAACGCCTACTTCCACCTCTGCAATCTCTTCAAAATGTTATATATATTGTACTTTTATTCGACTTATATGCTTACAAATAACCACTTTTTGTTAGTGTAGTAGGCGGAGGGGTACTGGATACAAATAAAGTAACCAAATTTTAAGATTTGATTACAATCACATGACAATGTAAATTTATTTATTTATTTTTACGTATCTTCACATAAGCGGAGGTGAATTTGAATTAGTAATTTTTGCTTTATGAGGCGTAATCTCAATCGATTGAGCAACCCCTCAATGTAAATATTATAGTAAGGAAAATATCAACATAATATATATAGAGAATCATATATTCTACGGTCTCATCAAGCTCAAAGTCGAAGCTTAAGTTTAGAAATAAAAGGAATTTGTTGTTGGAAGTGACTAAACATTCTGCTAGCTGTTTATTCAATATCTTTACGATATAAATCATCAATTTGTATATATAAATAGCTATGATCTGTAACTTTGCCCAAATGGTAAGTCACGACCCGATAGTTCTATAGACGACAACTCTGCCCAAATTGTGAGTCCAGTTCCGACATAATTTCGTGTACAAGAATTCAATTTCAGTAGTACTATCTTTTGATTTTGGGTAGAAATTAGGATTCTTGCGTGTAGTTTCATCTGGTATGGTTTGGAAGCATGTATGACCTTCTGGCATGAAAATTCTGATGCGATTGACAAGCTTTTTCCTTTCCGCTATGTTGAATCCAACCCTCCACCGTGTATCAATCAGCACTCTTTTTACGCGTGAATGAACCAAGGAAAGTGATAGGAAAATAAGGCAGCGACAACTTGTGGGCAAAACAAAATAAGAGTCAGCGACAACTTTAAAAGTGCATGGTTTCAACATTGGACCTTCCCACCAACTTACTATAAATCTGGCTGGCCGAATTTTTGACACCATCACTGAGTTAAGTTTCAAATCAAGATTGTTACTTGCGTACGTGTTGTTTCCTCTCTGGTATGGTTTGGAAGCACGAATGACTTTCCAGCACCAAAATTCTTTTCGAATTTACATAATGTGCTTACAAACATTAGGAAGAAAATCATGTTGGTAAAGAAAATTAAAGAAAAAATAAATAAATAAACATAAAAGATTTATGGGTGGTTATGCATTAAAAAATTACATCCAACCACTAGAAAATAACCGAAATGGCTACTTATTTCTTGATAATATTTTCAAGTCAAAAGACTCATATTTATAAGAGAATTGAGATATTAATTTGAAGATAATAGAAGTTTGGTACGTATCACAAACTCAATGTGTAAATTTGTAATGAAAGATAGAGGCGCGCAGCTGGCAATGGGATTGCAAGTATATATAATTAATGAGGAGTACTTGTTTTGGCTAGATATGAGAAGCAGTTGCCCACTTCGTTTTTGCTAGTGGGATTGCTTGGAAATTACTTTAACTCATAGAAAAAGTTTTATGCTATTTATTTATTCCGACAACGGCAAACCAACGGCATCTTTCGTTGTAATGTTGCTTGTTTGTAAGGTTTCGTTTGGAATTAGATAACCCAAGCTTTGTTTTATTTTTTTAATAAAATTATTTACTTAACCAGAAAAGTTCCCCCGTTTAGAGAGCTTAGCAAATCCAAGTCAAGTCAAACTACATGCATCTTGCTGGCACTCCTAAACAAAACAGCAGGCACCCCCTTCTGTACGTTGCTTAGAAATTTAGAATATATATATTCTAAATTTCTAAGCAACAAACAGAGGAAGGAGAATATGATATGTATATATATATAAACGGAAAAATAAAAAAAATAAAAGCCCTCAAATGCTATAAATCTTTCTAAAGTCTTGGAGTCATCCTAAATGTTAAGTGACTTTTAAAATTACCAATAGATGTTCAATAAATCACATCTCAAATTTAACGGTAATTTTAAAAGTCACATTACATTTGAGAGGACACTAAGATGACTATAGGAAGACTTGTAATATATATATTGTGCATGTCAATGTATGATACTATGATTCTTGGCATCCCCGCTAATCATGGATAAGTATTTGAGTCGCCACCACTTGCATATCGTTTCGTCTTTTTTTTTTTTTTTTTAATAGAGGCGTGTCGTTTCGTCTAATACGGTCTGAATTCAGAATTAGGAGAATATCCAATAGCTTATAGTAGAAGAGTATTTTTATCCATTCAAAAAGTAAAAAGACAAAAATATTTTTCCACTATAATTAACTGATAATTTCCAGTTCAAATTGAACTAGAAAGGATCTTATTCCTTGGATTTGGGGGAGTCTTACTTGTTTAAGGAGCCATGTAAAAGAGTAATGCAAGATATATTAATTCCTACTTTTCTGCATCAATTTTCTCATATCTAATAGTGATTTTAAAAGTTACCTATAAGTGTGGAGATCATAATTGAAGTTTGCTATACATCGATTCTTCCTTTAGCAGATAAAAGGTTGATTTTCTTGTGCTGAAAAAACGTTATTTCTTCTCTTCAATTCCTATAAAATCAAGAGAAATGTTATAGGTACTAATTTTTTTATTAAAAGATGGGTACCAAAATCATGTGGAGTTTATTAATTGGTACTCATAGCATTTCTCTTAATTAATTGTTTTGATATTCTTCAATGGATATATAGCTCCATATCATGATTTTGATATCGATCTCTTTATAGGGGACCGTGATTTACTTACAATTGACGTGAGTGAACAGTTTCATGATGGGTACCGAAATATTTGACCTAGAAGTTTGCCATATGGAGTGATCAATATATGACTTAATTTTTGGATTCATGAAAAATTGCAAGTCCAGTGATCGAGGAGATAATTTCATGAAAAAGTATTCAAGATCACAATCATTGTCGTTGGTGCAAGTGCTTACACACATTAATATGTCCAAAGAATCGATTTTCCTTTTTTTTTTTTCTTTTTTTTTGGTTTGACATGTTCACATAAGAGGGGAAGAATTCGAACAAATGACCTCCGTTTTATGAAGTGTGGTCCTAACTCATAGAACTACTTCTTGGAGACAATTTTCCATATTTCGTTGTCGGAGTTGATGACTACAGACTAAGGAATGAGTATTTGAGTCAACTTTACAAGAAAATAGGAATACTTAAGAAAGACGGAAAAAAAAAAAATCCAAATGAAAAATTCAAGAAAATAAAAAGGAGAATAGAATCAGTAAATCATTAATTACCACGACTTAGGTATTAATTAAATAGAACATGAATACACAAAATATGGTTAAATATAATTTGGTTTCTTTATATTTATAAGGTTTGTTGTCAATTTTAACCCCTTTAAGTTTGATTTGGTGTTAGTTTTTTGATTACATATATAGCATTTTTCAAGTGCTTTGATGTTTTTAAATTATATAATTAAGAATCTACAATTTTAAAGAAATTATAGAAGATCTTGATTCGTGATTAGGTAAGCTACATTTAACCATGTTAGTTCATAATAATAATATTAAATGTGGCTGTGGGGGATAAAATCATGAGGCCCTAATTGTAAAATGATGGTCAGCGGTGACATTTAGCAAATGAAAACAAGATCTTCTAATCAAGTCTAAATAAAATATAAAACGAAAATAGAGATCATTCCTTACTGCGATTGCGACTAATAAAACTTTCGAAATAGATGGTGATTTATAAAGGTAGTTAAAGAACTTTCAAAAGGTTTATCTTTAAAGATGACTTGAGTTCCAGTCCAATATTCTTCCCTGCAATCCTTCAAATTAAAATTCTTGCTTTTAATGATGGTAATTTTAACTTCATGGACAAGAAAACATACTAATGTCTTGGAATTCTGGAGTCTGAAAGAAATCATGATGAAGTGAAAGTTGGGAGGAAAGTGACCAAAACTAAAGACTTGAAAGGCATAGAAAATAACCAATGCCTTTTTTTTTTTTGTTTGCTTTTCAATTTGTGGCAGAATGCTTGACTTAGACTCAAACGTCTTCGGCAGACTTGATGGTCACTGGCGATTGGTGATGATCAGTTATTTGACTCTCACATCACCAAATTTGAAAATCTTCTCCATCTGGTCGAAGTGCTGAGACACGCTTATCCTCTCATGCATCTTCCTAAGAAATTATTGTTATCATGTACAACAATGATAAACAATATAAAATAAAAAAGAAAGAGATTAAGAAAAAGAGCCGAGTTACAGATTTAACATGGTTTAAAAATAGAACATGAATACACAAAACATGGTTAAATATAATTTGGTTTCTATAAATTTATAAGGTTTGTTGTCAATTTTAACCCCTTTAAGTTTGATTTAGTGAATTTAGTTTCTCGATCACATATATAGCATTTTTCAAGTGCTTTGATGCTTAAAAACGTCTTAAAATATATAATTTAAGAACCTACAATTTTAACAAATTATAGAGGAGCTTGATTCATGATTAGGTAAGCTAGATTTAACCATGTTAGTTCATAATAATAATATTAAATGTGGCTGTGGGGGATAAAATCATGTGGCCCTAATTGTAAAATGATGGCCAGTTCTGGTGACATTTTGCAAATGAAAACATGATCTTCTAATCAAGTCTAAATAAAATATTGAACTAAAATAGAGGGTTTATCATTCCTTACTGCGACTTGGACTAATAAAACTTTGGAAACAAATGGTAGTTTATAAAGGCAGTTAAAGAACTTTCGAAAGGTTCATCTTTTAAGATGACTTAATTTCCAGTCTAATATTCTTCCCTGCAATCCTTCAAATTAAAATTCTTGCTTTTAATGATGGTATTTTGAACTTCATGCACAAGAAAGCATACTAATATGACTTGAAATTCTGGAGTCTGAAAGAAATCATGATGAAGTGAAAGTTGGGAGGAAAATGACCAAAACTAGAGACCAGAAAGGCATAAGAAATCATGATGAAGTGAAAGTCGGGAGGAAAATGACCAAAACTAAAGACCTGAAAGGCATAGAAAATAACCAATGCCCCCTTTTTTTTTCTTTATTTATTTATTTATTTTTTTTTTTGTGCACTTAGTCTCAAACGTCTTCGGCAGACTTGATGGTCACTAGCGAATGGTGATGATCTGTCATTTGACTCTCAACTCACCAAATTTGAAAATCTTCTCCATCTGGTCAAAGTGCTGGGACAATTATCCCCTCTTGCATTTTCCTAAGAAATTCTTGTTACTGTATAATAATGATGAATAATATAAAATCAAAATAAGCGATTAAGAGAAAGAGTCAAGACACAGATTTAACGTGATTCAACAATGTGCCAACATTCACAGAGAAGCGGCTGTATTTTATTCTCAATGATTCAGGGTTACATCATTACATATATATAAGATACATCATAAAAGTATCGTGACATTCACTTCGCTCCCGTCTAATTTACCTTCCACTAGTGTTAATATAAGCCATTAATTTCAACAGAAACCATAAAATCGGTGCAAATTTGAATCTTTCATGTGATGATTGGCAGTGTTGAGGAGGAGTTACGTACAGAAGAATATTGGTTGCATGGATGAATTGCAGAGAAAAGGCTGAAGAGAAACAAGGTAAGGAGGAGATGATGAGACATCAAGTCATGCATATGGTTCTTGTTTGATGTGCCAAACCAGAAGAAGCAAGAGAAAAATGAAGCACATCTTGTACACATATATACAGAGCTAGCTAGGAATATTGTTTTAGTTAGAGGATGAGATTACATCTTTTTTATTTACTAGTGGATTTGATTTGAGTGTTGGTAAGCCTACCTGTTGAAACTTACTATAAATCCTACAAAAGTAATATTTTATATATTTATTTATTCTGATATAGATAACCAACTGCCTCTTTTGTTGTAATCCTCCTTTTCAAATTGATAAGATATACTTTATCCTTTCCCCTATGCTTGGGATTTTTTTTTTTTTCCTAAGCATCTAATGGACTAATATGAATTACCTTCCACATTTTCCACTTTTTTGTGGTCTTTTTACTTCTTTTGCTACCCTCCACTATCTCAAACCTTTTTTTTTTTCAATCAAAATGGTAGGCCAGAGAGATCAATTGTGGCTATCCTATTTGAGTGTAACCATAGTAACACATACCCATTAGGAGCCGCGTAGGAGAGGCCTAAACGGTGGGAACCGTAGGCACTTCCTCAAGTCCAATTGAGTCATAGCTTGATACAACCTCACCAAAGCATCAATGGAATCGAAGACAACCAATACTAATCAATCATATGTGGGGATTTTCTATTGCGGAGATTCGAATGAATTGAACCCACGCCCTAGTACATATCATAACCACTTAAGAATTTCCTTAGGCCATTGAGCCACTATCTAAAACTATGAAAGTCTTTTAAACAGATAAATGAGTAATCTATATAAATCACCCAAAAGAGAGAGAGAGAGGAAAAAAAAAGAAAAGGGAAACGTTTATTGTTGTGCAGCTAAGGTATGAGTACATAGGTAAATTTCACAACACAACATGAAGAGCTTCAGAAAGGGAAACAAATACGCCATGCCATGAATCCAAAAGGTGAACTCCAAAAAATAACCAAAAAGGAAAAAAAAAAATGTTAGAATACAAATTAAATGGATTAAATTCATCACTTTCTATAAGCTTAAACTTTTTGAATAAGTGTTGATTTAACATAGTTTTAGGACCAAAAGTCTTGAGTTCGAACTTTAACTCGATTATTCACCTCCTATTTTCATTAAATTTATCAAGTGTTGAGCCTCACTTATTAAGAAAGAATTTAAGCCCACACGTGAAAAATGTAATAAAATATAAATCAAATTATTAAATTTATTGATTACTATCGGCTTAAGTGGCGATTTAACAAGGAATATAATAAGTAAAACAACACCATGACTTACATAAATTGGTTTACGTACATTCAATCTAGTTTAATATTTGATCAATTTTATTTGTGATCCCTTGTGTTCAGCAACCATGTTCTTAATTTTTTGAGATCATTGCAATGGAGAAGATCCAATTCCCTTGAATATAGGGCCAATAATCTTGAATTTGTCAAATTTACAATATATATATATATATATAAAGAATTTAAAATTTCAAACCTTCAGAGGAACAACGAACGTCATTTCATATATTCTTTCACCAAAAACAAAAAATAATAATAATTAAACTATGATGTACCTTGGTAGAACTACTACATCATAGTTTAATTATTATTATTTTTTGTTATGAAATGACGTATGTTGTTTCTTTAAGGTTTGAAATTTTAAATTCTTTATACCCAATATCAATTTGGTTTTAACAGCCACACTAGGGGATCACACTGAAGGCAAATTGCAAATAGAAAAACAAACAAAACCTTAAATAACTCAAATTGAAACATGAGAAATCAATTGATGACATACTAACTCACAAAAAAAAAAAAAAACACAAAACACAAAACAAATTGATGACATACTATAATTGACCGATGGTCAATTGCTACCAAACTCTAAACTGATTAATATGTAACTTTAAAGAATAAGATTATACACCTATTTTTTATGTTGTTCAAAAATTGGAAATAAGCAACTCTCCACTTATAGCTATAAAGTAATGGACCACAAACTCCCCAAAAACCTGTGATGAATCCAAGAACCACAATAACTTGAAACCATGGAATTTTAGGCCCATTGTCCTCATCCCCAATATCTCCCTTGTTGCCAACAACATGAGCACATTCATGTGGAAGTGGGAGGCCACAAAGTCCAAGATTGCCCTCATAGGCAGAGGCATTAAAGCTCTGCAGCTGAGTGCCTGATGGTATTGGTCCACGCAAATTGTTGTTTGCAACACTAAAATGAGACAAGAAATTTAGACTACTTAGTGATGTTGGAATTTCACCAAACAACCGATTTGCAGAAAGGTCCAATCCTTCTAAATTTGTGAGTTGAGACAATTGCTCTGGAAGATTTCCTGAGAGGTTGTTATGAGTGAGATTCAGATAATGAAGCTGCTTCAAACGGCCGATCTCAATGGGGATGTTGCCGCTAAGATTGTTGTATCCAAGTATTATTGATGGTCGCAAGTTTGAGACAAAATTGTATTGGGTAGTACTTGGTGCTGTGACAAAAATTGGTAAATCCAAATAACGGTTGCTTACCAAGGCCTTTGGTGACACCAATGCTGGCAATGCACAAAGTGCCTTTGGGAATTCACCTGAAATGAGGTTATCAGATAATTCTAATAGGAAGAGCCTTGGAAGAGTCGACAACCAGTCAGGAATTGAACCTGTGAAACGATTGGAACATAGATTCAGGATTTCTACCTTCTTAAGCTTAGATAGCCATATAGGCAATTGACCAGTCAATTGGGATTCACTAAGACTCAAAACTTGAAGATTTTTAAATCCATCAAAACCAAGTATAGTGTCATCACTTGGCATTGCCTCGTGTAGAAAATTCCCTCCAAGGAAGACTGCACTGAGTGCCTTGCAACGCATCAGAATCTTGATTGCATTTGTGATATTGATTAGCCTATTGTAAGAAAGTGAAAGGAAGGATAAGAATTTCAATTGAAGCATCTCAGGTTGGATTTGTCCCTCTAATCGGTTTTGGGCTAGACGGATCGCAATTAGGGACTTGCATGAGTAGAGGCTTACTGGCAAGTTACCAGAGAAATTGTTAAACCCCAAGTCAAATACAGTAAGTTGATGAAGACTGGAAAAATTGAAGGTAGAGATGTCTCCTTCAAGAAAATTGAACCGTAAAACCAATTTTGTGAGATTTGTGCAATTCATCAAAGATGGGGGCAAAGAACCTATTAAGGAGTTTGTATGAAGGATTAGGTGCTTTAATTTGTAAAGCTTTCCAATATTTATGGGGAGCTTGCCACTCAATTTATTGCCATATAACTCAAGGTAGGTGAGTTTGGCAAGGTTCGCAATGTCGCCACTGATGGGTCCTGAAAGATCATTGGAAGGTATGGATATTTCTTCTAACCTTGTTGCATTGTATATATCAGGAGGAAGTGGACCTGAGAGGTAGTTAAAACCTGCCCGAAAAACCTTTAGTTTGGAACATGCCCCTAATCCATTAGGAATTTGTCCGCTATGATGATTATGGGAGAAATCGAGGAGCTTCACAATGGTTGAATTGACACAAGGAAATGAAGGAATAGGGCCCATAAAACTATTGTTGCTGACATTGACCTCAATCAACCTCCATGCTCTTTGAAGGGATGAAGATTGGATTGTCTCGCTGAAGTGATTGCTAGATATGTCAACAACTTGAATTGAGGCAGGCCAGCCAGATATGTCTCCAAATAGATTGTTGTAGCTCAAATCAAGGACCTTGAGTTGATTCAAGGACGAAAACAATCCCTTAGAGAGGGGACCCGAAAGTGAATTGTGGGAGAGATTAAGGTGGGAGAGATGTGTGAGGTTTCCGAGATAAGGAGATATACTTCCACCGAGGCCTTTAGAAGGTAACGAAATATGGGTGACTTGACGTTTATGATCACAAGAAATGCCTTCCCACTGACAACAATCAGTGGAAGACCAATTTAGTGTAGGAGAAGACATACGGTTGAAGGCTAAGGACAAGAGAGAGTTGCGGTCTATTTCGTTGCAGGCATGATTGGTGGATAAAATACCAAAGAGAAACAAGGTGAAGAGGAGATGATAAGGCGTTAAATCTAGCATGGTTCTTCTTTAATATATCAAACGAGAAGAAAAATGGCTATGAAGTAGTACTAAAATTACACCATATATATATAGCTATGATCTGTAACTTTGCCCAAATGGTAAGTCACGACCCGATAGTACTACAGACGACAACTCTGCCCAAATTGTGAGTCCAGTTCCGACATAATTTCGTGTACAAGAATTCAAGTTCAGTAGTACTATCTTTTGATTTTGGGTAGAAATTAGGATTCTTGCGTGTAGTTTCATCTGGTATGGTTTGGAAGCATGTATGACCTTCTGGCATGAAAATTCTGATGCGATTGACAAGCTTTTTCCTTTCCGCTATGTTGAATCCAACCCTCCACCGTGTATCAATCAGCACTCTTTTTACGCGTGAATGAACCAAGGAAAGTGATAGGAAAATAAGGCAGCGACAACTTGTGGGCAAAACAAAATAAGAGTCAGCGACAACTTTAAAAGTGCATGGTTTCAACATTGGACCTTCCCACCAACTTACTATAAATCTGGCTGGCCGAATTTTTGACGTGGAGCAACTTACTTAACACCATCACTGAGTTAAGTTTCAAATCAAGATTGTTACTTGCGTACGTGTTGTTTCCTCTCTGGTATGGTTTGGAAGCACGAATGACTTTCCAGCACCAAAATTCTTTTCGAATTTACATAATGTGCTTACAAACATTAGGAAGAAAATCATGTTGGTAAAGAAAATTAAAGAAAAAATAAATAAATAAACATAAAAGATTTATGGGTGGTTATGCATTAAAAAATTACATCCAACCACTAGAAAATAACCGAAATGGCTACTTATTTCTTGATAATATTTTCAAGTCAAAAGACTCATATTTATAAGAGAATTGAGATATTAATTTGAAGATAATAGAAGTTTGGTACGTATCACAAACTCAATGTGTAAATTTGTAATGAAAGATAGAGGCGCGCAGCTGGCAATGGGATTGCAAGTATATATAATTAATGAGGAGTACTTGTTTTGGCTAGATATGAGAAGCAGTTGCCCACTTCGTTTTTGCTAGTGGGATTGCTTGGAAATTACTTTAACTCATAGAAAAAGTTTTATGCTATTTATTTATTCCGACAACGGCAAACCAACGGCATCTTTCGTTGTAATGTTGCTTGTTTGTAAGGTTTCGTTTGGAATTAGATAACCCAAGCTTTGTTTTATTTTTTTAATAAAATTATTTACTTAACCAGAAAAGTTCCCCCGTTTAGAGAGCTTAGCAAATCCAAGTCAAGTCAAACTACATGCATCTTGCTGGCACTCCTAAACAAAACAGCAGGCACCCCCTTCTGTACGTTGCTTAGAAATTTAGAATATATATATTCTAAATTTCTAAGCAACAAACAGAGGAAGGAGAATATGATATGTATATATATATAAACGGAAAAATAAAAAAAATAAAAGCCCTCAAATGCTATAAATCTTTCTAAAGTCTTGGAGTCATCCTAAATGTTAAGTGACTTTTAAAATTACCAATAGATGTTCAATAAATCACATCTCAAATTTAACGGTAATTTTAAAAGTCACATTACATTTGAGAGGACACTAAGATGACTATAGGAAGACTTGTAATATATATATTGTGCATGTCAATGTATGATACTATGATTCTTGGCATCCCGGCTAATCATGGATAAGTATTTGAGTCGCCACCACTTGCATATCGTTTCGTCTTTTTTTTTTTTTTTTTTAATAGAGGTGTGTCGTTTCGTCTAATACGGTCTGGATTCAGAATTAGGAGAATATCCAATAGCTTATAGTAGAAGAGTATTTTTATCCATTCAAAAAGTAAAAAGACAAAAATATTTTTCCACTATAATTAACTGATATTTTCCAATTCAAATTGAACTAGAAAGGATCTTATTCCCTGGATTTGGGGGAGTCTTACTTGTTTAAGGAGCCATGTAAAAGAGTAATGCAGGATATATTAATTCCTACTTTTCTGCATCAATTTTCTCATATTCAATGATGATTTTAAAAGTTACCTGTAAGTGTGGAGATCAGAATTGAAGTTTGCTATACATTGATTCTTCCTTTAGCATATAAAAGGTGGATTTTCTTGTGCTAAAAAACACTATTTCTTCTCTTCAATTCCTATAAAATCAAGAGAAATGTTATAGGTACTAAATTTTTTATTAAGAGATGGGTACCAAAATCATGTGGAGTTTATTAATTAGTACTCACAGCATTTCTCTTAATTAATTATTTTGATATTCTTCAATGGATATATAGCTCCATATCATGATTTTGATATCGATCTCTTTATAGGGGACCGTGATTTACTTACAATTGGCGTGAGTGAACAGTCACTCATGTAAAAAATTTTAATATAAAATATTATATATTATAATATTTTAATATTTTAATATAATATATTAAAAAATACAATAATATATAATATATTAAAAAATTCTGACGTGAGTGACTGTTCACTCACGCCAATTGTAAGTTTAACTTCACCCCTTTATTCTTCATTTATAAAGGGGTAAAACCAAGCTTCACCTAGAGATTTTGTGTTAGGTTTGTTCCTCGCTTCTTTTTCTTTTTTCTTTTTTTTTTTGAATGAATAATGAGATGTTTTACCTACATTTATATAGCCAATCAATCTAGTAATCAGGTGCCTCTTGCAGATTCTTTCCATTTTAATGGTTGGAATTTTTTTTTTTTTTAGAGGATTGTAAATTTCAATTAATTAAATAATAATATTCTTGAAAGCTCATAACACAAACTATAAGACAGACGAGAGCGTCTTGGGTGGTGCAGTTGCACAAAAACCAGCTTTTGTGCAATCCACTCACTATTTGACACCTCATTTATTCTCAAAAGTTGCAAAAAATTTGTATGCAAGTAAAACATGGGATTAATTTTCCCCATCCATCACCACTGTAGCTGCCGATTCCACCCACGCCCAGTCGTCGCCGCCGTCCGTCGTCCACCGTCATCTGCCAACTAACTCCAACCACCTCCGGCAAACCAAAATAAAACGCACAGCCACCTCCAGCGAACCAAAAAAAAAATGCACAGCCACCTCCGGCGAACCAAAAAAAAAAACGCACGGCCATTGGGTAAGAGATCCGGTGACTTTTCCGGCATTAAAAAAAAAAAACCGTGACAGTTTTCCAACGACTCTAAACCAATCTCCGGCAACTTTTTACCAAACTTAGCCTCAAAAATCGATTCTAATGCCTAAAAACTCGTTTCTAATGCTTCAAAACTTAATTTTGGATTCAAAACTAAAACTTAAAGGAGAAGGTTAACCCTTTTAGGGATTTTATCACTCTAAAAGTCGTCGGAGCTGTGAAAAACAAAAAAACCCAGAGCTGTGAAAAACCCAAAAAAAAAAAACTAAAAAACAAGATCCAAAAGCAAGATCCATCAGAAAAAAATCAAAAAATCAAACCCACTAGAGCAAGATTCACAAGAAAAAAAAATCAAAAAATAGTGGCCGGAGCCATGGGTGGAGGCCACGGCCGAGAAGGAAGAAACGCAGATCCACGGTCGGACTAGGTCTGTGTTTCTTCCTTCTCGGTGGGTCTACGCCGGCCACCGCGTAGGTCTCGTTTCTTCCAGCATGGGTTTGATTTTTTCCGGCGTGGGTCTCGTTTTTTCTGACATGGGTCTCGTTTCTTCCTCCTTTCTTTCTCTTATTTTTCTCTTCTTTCTTTTCTTTCATCATATAATCGGGTGGGTGTGGTTTTATTTTGATATAGTGTTCCATGCTTAGGTGGCAAATTGTGAATGGCATGCACAAAACACACCTTTTGTGCAAAGGGAGTATATAAGTTATTCTCAAGACAATATTGCCTTTTTAGAAAGACGGCCACTTAATTCATTTATAATCTACCGACTCACCCTACCAAAATTTATTTGTTTTTATACAGCTTTCCATTTAAATAAATTTTCTTTATGCAATTTCGTGTGACATATTACTTTACGTTGCTTTACTTCATTTATTCTAACTTTCTTTTTCTTTTTTTTTTTGAAACATTTATTCTAACTATTGATCAAGTTTATTTACAATATTTACTTCAAATGTCACTTTATCACTTCCAAAAATCTTTTAGTTTCAAAATTTAAAACTATTAAACAAAACTTATTTTATTCAAATTACTTTATGAATAAATCAATTTCGTACAATATATATGGGCTAAGACTTCATCATCTTTTTGATTATACACCAAACTAAATAGTTTCGAACTTGGACAAAAATCCATGGCTTGCAAATTGGTTAAAAAACTTATGCTAGCGATGATGGAGTTGTTTATCCATGTTCTCTTAAAAGTGCAAGCTAATGACCTTTCTCATATCTCTTTCAATCCCTCTTCGATCACCTCCCACACTGCCTCCTCATTTTCCTAAACTAGATAAAGTTGATCAAATTAATCCACAACCCATCTGGTATCCTCAATCCTCTGAACTTGATGAAACACTACATACATGCATTGATGCGTATTTTAAATTTTGGATGAAAAATGGCTGGAGCGCAGCTTGTCTAAAGATCACAAGCTTGGTCATGAATCTTGTCTAGTTCTAGGTTATTACACATGTTGGTGGAAACACAATGTCAAAGAGACGGTGACTTCCGAGCTTGCATCTTGTGTACATACTTGTATAAAACATCGAACTGATGTTAAGACCTATGTAGAAGAATGTCATGAAAGGCATTTGAAGAAATAATTAGATGTTGTCTAGCTATACACAAAATTCCTGGCCTAAGGTCTGCTAAAGATTTCTTAACTATATATCTCTCTCTAGCTATTTGTTGGTTGCCAAATGGATTTGATACAATACAAAGGTGGAAACCACGTTGCAGTTTGTTTCTTAAAGTACTTTCTATTGATGTCAATATATATATATATAGCTATTTTCATTCGTTACAAAATGTTAAATATTGTTTCTTCTACATGATCTTAAATCCAAATGTTGGAAAGTCCCAAGCCTAGCCAACAAAAGCAAAGGCAAAATTAAATCCATATGTTAACAAAAAGTAAAAATACATACAGTATGAGTACAACCTACTCTTTCAGTATAAATCAACATCCAGAGAAATAATCTGGCCTTCAAGGCATACCATAGAAAACCAACATCCTGCAATTACCTTTATAAATCTACTGCTAGCTAGCATGTCATACTCTTTCAGTATAATCACTAATTTTAACAATCTAAAATCGTGAATCAGATGGCACAAGCAAAAGCATCAGTATTGCATAATAGAGAAAGGGAAAAGTACGGATCACCTCCCTGGTCTACAGCGATTTTCAATTCGGCCACCGATGTTTCAATTTTCACAATTGACCATCTCAAAGTTTCAAAATCTCTCAATCCAAGCACTCTGTCAGTCAAACCGCCATTGACCGACGGAACAGTGGTCACGTGCATCGCACGTGACCACTTTTGGTATTTTTTTTCCCAAAATATCCCTCAACAGTGATTCCGGCGATACCCCGCCAGATTCCGGTGAAATCTTGCAAGCTTTTTTTTTTTTTTTCTCCTGATCTACCAAATATGACGGTCAAGATTCTCACACGTGTCACATATTGCCACCGTCGGGCTACTTGTCCTCGTCGGCATTCACTTCGTCGTGCTTGAGATTTGCGTCCTGATTGTCCACATCCGTATTCGTCGCAGTCGCCATCCGTCCGGTTCTCAATCGAGCGGGCGATCTTTGATCTCGGTGAGGAAGCACGGCAACAACAACGCAGTGTTGTCCAACAAGAAGGCGTGCACGTGTTCGCCTACGATGCACCCGGGCTCGTTCCGGTGCTCCCTACACAAGGCCTCCTCAGCTACGCGTGGCGGCAATCACAGCCATCAACAGAAAACGGCTTCGTATCACCTGAGTCTTCGGAGGTCGGCAATGACGAATTCGCTGGTAAGGATCGGCAGAGTGGAGGGTGGAGACCTCGTAAAGAGGGCCTTGTCGGCGAAATCTGGCTAGAATCACAATCAGAACAAAAAAAAAAAAAAAAAAAAAAAAAAAAAAAAAAAAAAAAAAAGCTTGCAAGATTTCGCTGGATTCCGGCCAGATTTCGCTGGAATCTGGCAGGATATCGCCTAAATCACTGTTGAGGTTCGCCGGAATCACTGTTGACGGGTATTTTGGGAAAAAAAAATCAAAAGTGGTCACGTGCGACGCACGTGACCACTGTTCCATTGGTCAATGACGGTTTGACTGACAGAGTGCTTGGATTGAGAGATTTTAAAACTTTGAGGGGGTTAATTATGAAAATTGAAACATCAGTGGCCGAATTAAAAATCACTGTAAACTTCGGGGGGGTGGTCCGTACTTTTTCCATAGAGAAAAAAGAAATGCATAAGAGACTGATGAAAAAAGTTGCTTCTTCATTTTTTATCTGTAAGTTAGGCACATACAACCAGTGACAATGGTATAATACGAAATTTAAGCTACAACATTGGCATGAACAGACTAGCTTATTAGGTGATTTAGCTCTGATTTTTATTTTTATTTAACATAATTCAAATTTCTCCATTATTTATTTTTGGAAGTTCTAACATCTGCATAGCGGAAGAGTGGATTGGCATTTTGTAATCATTTTTTGAATGCAAAATCTTAAAGAAGCTTGACAGGGGTTTTTGGCAACAATATTTCAGGAAGTGGCTTAAGCAACTGAGGAATGGCATCTAAAGACTCACCAAAGAGTGCTGGAACACTGCCAAACACTTCATTTATACTTTATTCACAATAAGAACACCAAAAAACCACCTAGAGACATTTTATCAAACACCAGGTACTAGTACCGTATCATACAAATTATACAAATTGTTGGTTAAGAATAAAATCCTTATCTGTATCATACAAATTGCAAGAGAATAAAATCATTAATTATCCAAACAAAGCAAAAGCTAATGCACATGGTGACTCTTGCAGCAATACCTCCAAGTATTATCATTGAAAACATTCATGTTCAATGTAGGGTTGGTTCGAGTGTTAAGTCATTAATTATCCAAAAAAATAAAATAAAATGGTTTTGAAGCTCAACATACCAAATGCTTGTGAACCAATGCCCAACTATTTTAGTACTTGTTTATCTATGTTCTGGGTAATATGAAAGTAGGGGGGGGGGGGGGAAGCTTTCCAGGTCAAAGGAACTTTAGCTAGACAGAGAAAATATTAAATTTCCAGCTTCGTTGTTCCTAAGAATTAAATGAAGTGATTTAAATTAACCAAGCCAACCAACTGGACAAGATTTTTTTTTTTTTTTTTTAGGGAAAACTGGACAAGATTTGATTGAATTTATCGTTCCATTTTCTCAAAATAAAATAAACAATTAAAACAGGAACTTTAGATTTTTCAATACCCCTTGTCTAATATAAATGGAAATGTAATTTTAATTTGGAATTTCTTTAAAACGTAAAGCCTGCAACCCATTTTGTTGTTCAGATGGAAGGGGTATACAGCAAAAGAAGCGTGGGAGGGGTCATCTTGGGTTACTGAAGTTACTGTTAGCATCAAATTTTGCCGGAGTATAGGCAAGATACAGAGATTGAGCTTCGAAACTCATAAATCATAAAATTATGATTACACTGTGGTTCCACTTGACAACCATTCAATTATCACAAATTACGAAATTTCCTAGAGAAAAAACTAAATCAAACCCAAAAGCTAGACGCAAATAGATTCGATAGATGACATAAAGCTTATTCTAACAAGAACTCCCACCTCAAAAAAGATCAGAAAAACCAAATCACCATAATAAAAGGAATTGAAACAAACAGAGACGAGAACAAAACAGGAGATGAAGAATTCCTACTTGTGACGAAGATAATGTTGTATTTTATTTTATTTTGAGTGGACTGCATATATAATCATTTTAATATTTTGAGTGGGTTACCTGTGCGAAGTGGTGATCGAAAACGAGGTGGGCGCTAGTGGTCACGCTGTGAGGAGGTGCTGTGCGATCCTCCGTGGGCTGGTGCGGTGGCTGACGGAGGACCCGAGCTACTTTGAGTGCTGAGCGGTGGGTTGAGCGGTGCAGCAACGCCGGGGCAATGTTGGGCTGAGTTCCGGAACGAAATTCGGTGGCTGACGTTCTCTCGGGTAGTGGCCATGGCTTGAAGCGGCGTTTCGCAGCCGTGCGAAGCAGCCTTTGGCGCTGCAATTCTGTTTAGCGATTTGTGAATCCCGCGTTGGGTTATTTAATGGAAGAAAAAAGCTGTTTGGTTGCAACGAATCTGCCACGAACACCTTCAATTCATCGACGGGCCACTCTGGATTCCGTGAAACTCACCTTAAATTGTGAGGAATTGCTGCTTGGAGGAGTAGATCTGCGGAAACGAATCCAATGGGAAACGAAAAATCTATTTACAGAATGGAAATATAATAAAAGAAAAAAAATGGAAGTTGGGCTGCGGGAGACGGAGAGTGAAAACAAGTGGATGCTTTTGGAAACAAAAAATCAAGCTAAAGATTCTGCAGCAAAATTTTGAGTGAAAGGAGTGACACGTGTCGGGCAGGCAGCTAATTAAGGGTGGATAAGAGAGTGGGGGCCCCAGTCGGGCATAGAGCATTAGAGCCTCCTCTCTGTATTTTTTTTCCCCTTTTAACTTTTTTTTTTTCCCTTTAACGATGTATTTGTCGTCGCTATAAGGATTTGGGAAAAATATAAAAAGGCCTCCCAAATTACTAACCATTTACAATTTAGTCTTTTAGTATTCAAAAAGTAATAAAATAGCCTCTTAAACTACTAAAATGTAACAAAAAAGTCACTTATTTTTTTATATTCCTATAATACCCCTATTCTTTTAACAAATAAAATAATAAAATAATTGTAAAAAAAACTAAACAATTTTTAAAAAATACAAAAAAACAATGGGCTAGTAAATTAAAAAAAATGTTTTCTTGGAATAAATAAATATTCACCCATTATTTATTTTATTTTTTGGTTTTTTTTACAATTATTTTAATATTTTATTTGTTAAAAGAATAGGAGTATTATAGGAATATAAAAAAAACAAGTGGCCTTATTGTTGCATTTTGGTAGCTTGGGGGGCTACTTTATTACTTTTTGCAAATTAGGGGGCTAAATTATAAACGGCTGGTAGTTTAGGGGGCTTTTTTATATTTTTCCCTAAGGATTTTAATTTTTTTTCTTTAATTCATTTGCGACGATATTGCCATCACTTATAAGTATTTTAAATTAGTGATGACAATGTCATTTCTAATAAGACTTTGAATTTTTTTCTTTGATTCATTAACGGCGACAACATTGTTGCCAATTTATCTGAATTTCATGGTAACGTCATTGTTGTCCATTTTTTTTTTATGAAATTAGTGATTTCTTGTCGTCGCTGATTGGTGAGCAATAGCAACGATGTATGGGTCGTCGCTAAAAATATAGTTGCTAAAGACCAATTTTCCTGTATTGATAGTAGTTAAGTTTATCAAATAAGAGGCAATTTAATTTCTTTTTCCCCAAGTTTCAAATGAATGAAAGGATGAAATGACCTAAGTTTCTTTTGTTTGGAAATTTTAGTTCCTTTTTCCCCAAGTTTCAATTTTGACAGTTAGAGAATCACATTGAATGCAAATTGAAAAGAGAGCTCCTACTATCGAGTAATGCTATAAATTTCTCTTGTGTTCCTTTTATATCTATCTAATAATGATATGGCCATTAAAATCACCATTGGACTTATAATTGATCATTATTAGATTTTGATCAAATGACGATTTTAATAACCACATTATTCTTTGAAGAACTTAAAATAGACACAAGAGGGACAAACCACCTCTTTGTCTGATTGGTCTTGCAGTCTTGCCCATGTTTAACGTTAGACAAACTGAGGGTAAGCTAAAAGAGAAAGCTAAGAATGGAGAAGCTCCCAGCAATGAATATGGATGGTGTTTTGATAACTAACAACAACGGGTTATGCATACATGATGATTGTTAGAAAATTAATCCTATTTTTTAAGATTCGTGAGATGCAAAAAATAAGAAAAATGTGAAATAATAAAGATAAATAATCATAAACGACACATGGATTTAAGTGGTTCGACTTAACAAGCCTACATTCACTGGCGAAGACAACCCAAAAAAAATCTACTATCAAAAGATAAATACAAGAAAGTAACAGGACGAAAAAACCATTCAAACCCAAAGCCCCAATTACACCCAATTCTCACTTTGCCCAAATGAGAATAAAAACAAAAGGAAAAAACACTCTCTCTTCCTTTACTACAAAAAACAGTAGATTTTTTGACATGACTTTTTTGACGTGTTAGTCCATCTAACATGAGCAATGCATTATATATATATATATATATACCTAATAGCTAAATAAAAAGAGGCGATGTCACAAGAATAGTGTCATTTTATTTGAGACTAAAATGACTGTTGTAACCTAATAAAAGTGTAAGTATTTGGAGAATTGAGTGGACTGTTTAGTCTTTTGATTGTCGTAATTACTTTTTTGCCCTCTTTGAATTGTAAGGATTAGATGATTTTGTTAGGTTGTTTCGGTCTTTTCGTTTGTTTGGACTACAGTTCTTTTTCTTGTGCACCGGGTAATTGACGGTTTTAACCTTTCCCAACTACGTAATGATCACTTTGGGGAGGGACTTTTGAGTCATTTTCGCACATAATGTTTAAGACCATTTAACCCTTTTGTCTTCGGATGTGAAAGGAAGAAAGAAATGAGAACCCCGACCCATTTTACCATTTTGGCACCCTCCCACTAGCACAATTATCTCTCCTTATGGATAATGGAACTATTAAAGAAACACTAAAGTAATTATAGTCTTAACTTTGATATATTTTCTTCTGTACTTTTATTAACTAATTCTGATGAAATGACGCTGCTCTAATATTATTTTTATTATTTTTCTTATTTTCATTTTTACCAAAGATGTAGGTAAATATCGTCGATGAATTATTATATATTATATTTGTTTTACACATTATTGATTTACCTACTATTTTTCTTATGGTGTATGACAAATTACTATTATCATTGTATCAAAATATTTGCTTATAAAATTATTTGTATATTAAATCATTCTGTATAAGAATTAAATATATATTTATAATAACTTATGTATATAATATTGTAATTTTAATGTTAAGAATTATAAAAATGCATTACACAGTAAATTGCACGTGCCTTGTCTAATATATATATGATATTAGACAATCTGTATATTAAATCTAATTTATAATATAATATATGTACAATATTAGAATTATAGGGATTCATAACACAGGGAACCAAGCACGTGCATTGCACGTACTGTCCCACTAGTGTATATATATATATATATAATGCACGGCTCATGTAATTAGTCCTTTAGATGGCTTTCAACGCTTAATTATTACCCAACACAGTTGACAATGCAGCCTTCAGTATTGAATTCTATGAATTCAAAAATGGCATGCTGCTTCTTTTCAATCTCTTCCCACGAGATTACATCGTTGAAATGAGAAGATTATTATTCGTTTTACACTCCACCTAACATTATTCCAAACCTTGTTGATGACAATTTTGATAATTACGTTTTGAATTTTAAGAGTTTGCAAGTCCTAATGAAAGACTCACAATGAATCACGCCATCTGAGTGTACTATCTAAAGAAAGAAATTGTTAGTCTTTAAAATTGTACGTTTTTCAAAAAATATTTCTTTAATCATGATTTGAAAATGCAGAAAATCTGTATTTTCTAAATTGTAATTTTTTAAAAACACAATTTCATGTGATTAAGTTCAAAATCGCACTTTTTGAGGATTTTTTTTTTAAATTTTTTTTTTTTTTTCAGTTCCATGGTTTATTTGGTAATGCGAAGCCATGTTGTTTGATGTAAGGGGGCGGTGTGGCTGCCCTCCTTTACATTTTAGTTTCTTTTAATGAATTACTTCATCATTAGTATTTGTTTTGAGTACACTTGTGAGTACTGAGTCCCACGTTAAGAAAATATAAACCTAAAGAAACCCAACTGTCTAACAAAGTTAGTGTTGGAAAAGCCACCAGAGGTGGAAAGGCTAGGCCATCAAAGAATTTGGGAAGTGTTAAGGTACGTAGGAAAAGCACATGTATACAGTAACGCCCCAGCAAAGGGAACCAACATCTGTGGTTTTCTTGGAATTGAAGTTAAGACAAGAATAGAGATTGCACTAGCTATCATGAGAAAACATAAAAAACAGTAAAGGTTTCTAGAGTTATCTCCAATTCTGTTGCACAGATTGGAAATGCCAACTCAGCACATGCAGATGGGAAACAAGGGTGTTCCTCTAAGCCAAGATGCTTTTCACATTCTATAATAAACCCTAGCTTATATATGATAAAGAGAGCATCTCCTATACGGTCAAGGCAAAAACCATGGGGTTTCTACCTTCCACTCAAATTTTGACACCTTATACTATTAAGAAAAATGCACAAATGTATAATAAAATCAAAACACCCAATCAACTAATCAACCAACCAAATAAATGAGACGCTGCCACTCACCGCCCACCTTCGGCGAACATATGCCGCCACCCACCGCCCTTTCTGCGCGACTTTTCCAGCGAAAAAAAAAAAAAAGATCCGACCACTGGGGGTGGACGTGATCCACCCCAATGGCCAGGGGGAGAGAGATCCAGCCACCCCTAGTGGCCATTTTTGTCTCCGGTGAACCAAAAAAATCGTTTCTAATGCCTCAAAAATCAATTCTAATGCCACAAAATTCGCTTATAATGCCTCAAAACTAAAACCTAGAGGGAAAAGTTAACCCTTTTTGGGGATTTTATCATCCTAAAAACCAAGAAAAAACCAAACCCACGGCCAGCGAGACCCAGTCGTGGGTCTCGGTGGCCGGTCGTCGACTTGTTGCGAGGTGGGTCGCCACGAGGTGTCTGGGCTCAAAGCGACGGCGAGGGATGGCGACGACGAGGTGAGGTTGCGAGACCCACGGCCAAAAAAAAAAAAAAAAAAAAAAAACCGTGGGTCTAAGAGACCCACAGCCGACGAGATCCAGCAAGAAGGAAGAAGAAGAGTGAGAGGAGAGGTTGTCGGCAGGAAGAAGAAATGGGAAAGAAGAAAAAATATAAGGAAGAAGAACAAATAAGAAAAAAAAAAATCTAATGTTTTAGGATGTAGGATAGTTTTGTGCAATAATATTTTTCTTTTATGTGAGGTGTCAAGTTGTGATTGGGGAGCAAAAAACCCCCCTTTTACGCACCGTCCGAATTTAAGTTATTCTCATATGATAAATGCTTCCACTGAAAATGCATCATTAGAAGGTAAAGTCACACTTCCTTGTGAAAATGAATTTAATGCAAGGGAAATTGGTTTAATCTCTAGTAAGCAAAAAGGGAAAGAAGATATTTACGAATTGAATGGAGGTTCTAGTGACATCTCATCAATGAGTACAGTGAGTTTGGATCATGGTGATGAAACAAGGATTGAATGAGACCCCTAAACTCGGCAAAGAGCAGAAGGTCTGGAGTCACTACTAGAGATCTGTTCATATTTACTAAAATAGGAAAGGCTTGAGGAACTTGTAGGAGTGTTGAGACCTTTTGGTGAAGAAGAAGCTGTGTCATCAAGAGAAACAACAATTTTGCTAACATAGAGCCTAATGAATATTCGCAAAACTGGCAGTGCAGCCTAGTAGAATGGAATTTGAATGGTTCTTCATTTGTAATCTTATTAAGTAGACAAATTTTCTAGATTTCAAAAGCTAAGTTCACTTTCATAATCCGTAATCATTGTAAAAACATTTTACCCATAATTTCACCCTTAATTTAACTCTTTGAAATTCCTTAATTCATATGTTTCTTGATGGATAGTGAGATCTTTGACTTAAATTTATAAAGCCAATCAGTCTACCAATCAGATGCCTTTTGATGGTTGGAAATTTTGGCTGATTAATTTGGAGGTTTAGAAGAGAGAATGATAAAGCATATATACAAGTGAAATTGCATTCCTGAGAACTGCCTTTTTGTTCTGTTTTCACATTTTTTGAAGAATTTGTTTGTTGTCTCTCTTTTTATTATGCATAGGAAAGCTGTGGAACAAATAATGACCAAATAAGTTGTGGCTTGTCATCACGGACCAACAGTAAATGGCATGACAAACAAAGTAACCAAGATTAATTAATTTTCTCCAAGATGGTGATCACATTGAATGCAACTTGGAAATATGAAAACTAACAAAACCTTAATTTATTCAAATTGAAACTCAGGAAACCAAATTGATGACAGACTCTATAACGACCAATTGATAATAGACTCTAAAACGACCAATATACAATTTTAAAGAAAAAGATTATGCACCTATCTTTTAGGTTGTCCATGAATTGGAAATATGCAACTCTCCACTTATAGCTAAGAACTAATGGACCACAAACTCCCCAGAAACCTGTAATGAAGCCAAGAACCACGGTAATTAGAAACCATGGGATTCTATGCCCATCGTCCTCATCCCGAATGTCTCCCTTGTTGCTAACAATATGGACGCACTCATGTGGAAGAGGAGGGCCACAAAGTCCAGGGTTGCCCTTATATGCAGAGGCATCGAAGCTCTGGAGCTGAGTGCCCAATGGTATTGGGCCATGCAAATTGTTGTTTGCAACACTAAACTCACGCAAGAAATGTAGACTACTTAGTGATGCTGGTAGTTCACCGGACAATCGATTTGCAGAGAGGTCTAACATTTCCAAGTTTGTGAGCTCTGAAATTTGGTTTGGGATGCGGCCTGAGAAGTTGTTATAACTAAGATCCAACCAAGAAATAAGTTTCAAACAACCGATCTCAATTGGGATGCTGCCGCTAAGATTATTGTTTGCAAGAATAATTGCTGGTCGCAGGCTTGAGAGAAAATTGTGCTGGTCAGAAGTAGAAGAATTGTAGCCAATAAATATTGGTAAATCCCAATGATTATTGTCTACTAGAGCCTTTGGTGAAACTAATGTTTGCAATCCACAAAATTCTTTTGGAAATTCACCTGAAATGAGGGTTTCAGATAAGTCTAAATGAAAGAGCCTTGGAAGAGTCGACAACCAATTAGGAATTGAACCCATGATACGATTGCGAGCAAGACTTAGGAATTCTATCTTCTTACACCTCGATAGCCATATAGGCAGTTGACCAGACAGTTGGCATGAGTGAAGACTAAACAATCGGAGATTTTCAAATCCATCCGAATCAACTATGTTGTCATCACTTGGCATTGCCTCGTGTAGAAAATTGTCTCCAATGAAGACTACACCGATTGCCTTGCAACGCATCAAAATCTTGATTGCATATGTGATATTGGTTAACCTGTTGCTAGCAAGTGAAAGGAAAGATAAGAATTTTAATTGAAGCACATCAGGTTGGATTTGTCCCTCGAGTTGGTTTCGGGCTAGACGGATTGAGGTCAAGGACTTGCATGAGTAAAGGCTTACTGGAAAGTTACCATAAAACTTATTATCCCCAAGGTCAATTACAGTAAGTTGATGAAGATTAGAGAAATTAAAGGTAGAGATGTTTCCTTCAAGAAAATTGGATCGTAAGAACAATTTTGTGAGATTTGTGCAATTCACCAAAGATGGGGGCAAAGAACCTGTTAACGAGTTCTCCTCAAGGCGTATGTGCTTTAATTTGGAAAGCTTCCCAATATCTACTGGGAGCTTGCCACTCAATTTATTGCGATATAACTCAAGGTAAGTGAGTTTGGCAAGGTTCACAATGTCATCGCTAATGGGTCCTGAAAGATCATTGGAAGGCAAAGAGATTTCTTCCAGCCCCACTGCATTGTATATATCATAAGGAAGCAATCCATAGAGAGAATTAAAACCTGCCCGAAAAACCTTGAGTTTGGAACATGCCCCTAGTCCACGAGGAATATGTCCATTATGATGATTATGGGAGAAATCGAGGAGCTTGACCAATGAAGAGTTGATGCAAGGAAAGGAAGGAATCGGGCCTGTGAGAATATTGTTGCTGACATTGAGGTCAGTCAACCTCCATGCTCTTTGAAGGAATGATGATTGGATTGTCTCGCTAAATTGATTGCTAGATATGTCAACAATTTGAATGGAGGAAGGCCAACAAGAAGTATCTCCAAATAGATTATTGTAGCTCAAATCAAGTACCTTGAGTTGATTCAAGGACGAAAATAATCCTTTAGGGAGATGACCCGAAAGTGAATTGTGGGATAGATTAAGGTGGGAGAGATGTGTAAGGTTTCCAAGAGAGGGAGATATACTCCCATTGAGGCCTTTAGAAGGTAACCAAATATGGGTGACTTGTCGTTTATGATCACAAGAAATGCCTTCCCACTTACAACAATCAATGGAAGACCAATTTAGTGGAGGAGAAGATGTACGGTTGAAAGCTAAGGACAAGAGAGAGTCACGGTCTATTTGGTTGCAAGCATGATTCATGGAGAAAATACCAAAAAGAAACAAGGTGAGGAGGAGATGAAAAGGTTTTAAATATGGCATGCTTCTTGTTTGATATGCCAAACCAGAAGAACAATGGTTATGAAGTAGTCCTAAAACTACACCTTGTATATATAGCTCTCATCTTCAACTTTGCCCAAATGGTAAGTATATATGGTCGCAACCAATTATATATATACATATATATATATTGGTTTTGATTTTTTTTTTTTTTTTTTTTGAAATTTGAATGTCCAAAGGACTAGGTTAGAAGGTTCTAGTTGCAGAATTAATGCTTGACTTCAACAGACTTCATGGTCATTGATCATGATCAGCCACTTGACTCTCAAGCAACATATTTGAAATCTTCTCCATCGATCTTGTCTAAGTGCTGAGACACGCTTTAATAATTTAATCACTACTTTAATACTAATAGGTAAAGCTCACCACATAAAATATTTAATTGAAATGAGATGAATTAACAAAAATATGGTTTGAACTCCTGATCTTTACTCTAGTACTACGTTAAATCTCCAATTTTGAGATAAGTGGTGATTTAACACTAATCTTGTGGCTCTTAGAGTCTAAGTAAATTTAATCAATATTTTAATACGTGAAATATTTAATATTGAAATGGGGTACTCGAGTAGAGAATCCACCTTGTGTGCAATCTGGCCAAATGTTGAGGGCAGCTAATGAACTTTCAAAATGTTGATCTTTTGGGATGACTTTCCAGTCCAATATTCTTCCCCAAAATCGTTCAGATTAAAAGTCTGGCTTTTAATGATGGTGTTTGAACTTCATGCAATTGATTAACTAGGGCTCTGTTTGCCAATAGCTAAAAAAAAGTCTTATATTATTCATCTCAAAATCAACCTCCAACATTCTTATTTTTTACATCACATCAATCATTTTTTATTATTGTTTAAATTAAAAAAAAATTACTACAAAACAATTTTTTTTTTCACATCAATCAAATTGCTATAGTTTGAACATGTGATACACACATGTTTTTCTTGAAATTGAAAAACATGCATTCAATAAGGGATTGGCACACGCATACAATAATGCCCCAGCAAAGGAAACCAACATCTGTGGTTTTTTTGAAATTGAAGTTGAGACAAGAATAGTAGATTGCACTAGCTGTCTTGAGAAAACATCAAAAGCAGTAAAGGGTTCTAGAGTTATCTCTAATTCTGTTGAACAAATTGGAAATGGCAACTCAGAAACAACCTTGGTGCATATGTTGTCAGCACATGCAGACAAGAAACAAGGGTGTTCCTCTAAGCCATGATGCTCTTCACATTCTACAATAAACCCTAGCTCATATATGATAAGTGCTTCCACTGAAAATGCATCATTAGAAGGTAAAGTCACACTTCCATGTGAAAATGAATTTAATGCAAGGGAAAATGGTCTAATCTCTAGTAAGCAAATAAGGGAAAGAAGATATTTATGAATTGAATGGAGGTTCTAGTAACATCTCACCAATGAGTACAGTGAGCTTGGATCATGGTTATGAAACAAGGATTGAATGGGACCCCCAAACTCGACGAAGAGCAAAAGGTCTGTAGTCACTACTAGAGATCTATTCAGATTTACTAAAACATGAAAGGCTTGAGGAACTTGCAGGAGTGTTAAGACCTTTTAGTGAAGAAGAAGCTGTGTCATCAAGAACAACAACAATTTGGTTGGCACAGAGCCTAATGAATATTCGCAAAACTGGCAGTGCAACCTAGCATAAATGGAATTTCAATGGTTCTTCACTTGTAATCTCATTAATTAAGTAGACAAATTTTCAAGATTTCAAAAGCTAAGTCCACTTTCATAATCTGGAAATCATTGTAAAACATTTTAACCTTAATTTCACCCTTAATTTAACTCTTTGAAATTCCTTAATTCATATGTTTCGATGAAGACCGGAGAAATTAAAGGTCGATATGTCTCCTGTGAAAAAAGGACCGTAAAATTAATTTTTTGAGATTTGTGCAATTCACCAAAGATGGGCGCAAAGAACCTATTAAGGAGTTCATATCAAGGAGTAGGTGCTTCAATTTGGTGAGCTTCCCGATATCTAAAGGGAGGTTGCCACTCAATTTATTGCCATGTAACTCAAGGTTGGTGAGTTTGGCAAGTTTCACAATATCACTACTAATGGGTTTTGAAAGTTTATTAAAAGGTAATGAGATCTCTTCTAACCCAGTCACATTGTATATATGATGAGGAAGCAATTCTGAGAGATAGTTAAAACCTGCATGGAAAACCTTGAGTTTGGAACATGCCCCTAGTCCACTAGGAATATGGCCACTATATGATGTTATAGGAGAAATCGAGGAGCTTGACCAATGAAGAGTTGATGCAAGGAAAGGAAGGAATCGGGCCTGCAAGATTATTATTGCTGACATTGAGGTAGGTCAACCTCCATGCTCTTTGAAGGAATGAAGATTGGATTGTCTCCTTGAATTGATTACTAGATATGTCAACAATTTGAATGGAGGTAGGCCAACTAGATATATCTCCAAATAGATGATTTTAGCTCAAATCAAGGACCTTGAGTTGCTTCAAGGAAGAAAACAATCCCTTAGGGAGAAGACCTGAAAGTAAATTGTGGGAGAGATTGAGGTGAGAGAGATGGGTGAAGTTTCCAAGAGAGGGAGATATACTTCCGTTAAGGCCTTTAGAAGGTAACCAAATATGGGTGACTTGATGTTTAGGATCACAAGAAATGCCTTCCCGGCCACTTGCAACAATCAATGGAAGACCATTTTAGAGGAGGAGAAGACATGTAGTTGAAGGCTAAGGACCAGAGAGAGTCGCGGTCTATTTGGTTGCAGGCATGGTTCGTGGAGAAAATGCCCAAGAGAAACAAGGTCATGAAGAGGTGATGAAAAGGGGTTAAATCTAGCATGGTTCTTCTTTAATATGTCAAACCAGAAGAAGAATGGATTTGAAGTATCCTAAAACGACTAGTATATATATATAATCATGTCAACTGATAGTTCTGTACACGTCAACTTTGCCCAAATTGCAAGTCCTGTGGGGCTGGCTTGGAAGCACGTGTAGCTTTCCAGCACCAAAGTTCTTTCCCATGTAACTTGCCATATATGTCGTTTAGTGTCTGAACAGCTTTAAAGCTTTGGAGTAATCTATTGAGGATTCGGCTTTAGTTTTTTTTTCTACTTTTTTAAATTTTTTATATTATACAGAATATTTTTATCATTTTACCAAAAATAAGATATTGTAACTCCAGTGACATGGATATGACAAGCTTTGCAACTCTACCACTCAAAGTCTCCCAATGGAAACACGACCATAGCCACCATGTCATGTCGTGTACAATATATGCTTTAGACAGAATGTGATTCACGAGATCGCCAAAATAGAGCGAGATGTGTTGATGATTCGTATTACCTCTGTTGGGGGTTGTGGGTTAAATCATTTTCGGATTTTATTGGCTTTGAAAATAGCGAAAGCTCTTATCTATACTTAGATGTATTAGAGTAACTATGATATCAGAGATGTGTAGTTTAGAAGAAGTCCACAAATTAGGAAGAGGAAACGTAGAAAGAAAGAATGAGTTGAATTGGAGAAAGAAGGGTACGTAGAATTTTCTTTGGGTTATTGTATTGTTCAATGTGGAACGTATCGAGAAGGATGTACGTGACATTGTGTTAACCGATGAAAGAACAAAGAATGATCTGGAAGGAACTACACTTAGGAAAGAAGCAAGGAACTACACTTAGGAAGATGGTGACTCCTGTTACATTCTCAAAAATGTGTGTGGTTAATGGTTTTTTTTAACTGCCTTCAAACGTTGTTAGGCGAGTAAGCGGTTAGGCTGATTTGGAGATTTAGAAGAGAGAATAATAGAGCATACAAGTGAAATTGTGTTTCCTGAGGACTGTTTTTTTCTTCTGTTTTCATATTTTTGTGAAGAATTTGTTTGTTGTCTCTCTTTTTATTATGCGTAGGAAAGTTGTGCAACATATAATGACCAAATAAGTTGTGGCTTGTTATCACGGACCAACGGTAAATGGCATTACAAAGAAAGTAACTAAGATTAATTAATTTTCTCCAAGATGGTGATCACTTTGAACACAAATTGGAAATATGAAAACTAACAAAACTTTAAATTATTCAAATTGAAACTTAGAAAACCAAATTGATGATAGACTCTATTACGACCTATTAATAACAAACTCTAAAGCAACCCATATGCAATTTTAAAGAAGAAGATTATGCACCAATCTTTTACGTAGTCCACAAATTGGAAATGTGCAATTCTCCACTTATAGTTAAGAAGTAATGGACCACAAACTTTCCAGAAACCTATAATGATAGAGCATACAAGTGAAATTGAGTCGAGGAGGGTGAAGAAGTGGATATACTGTGTCTTTAAAATGTTACCTTTCACATGTCCCTATTTTGACAAAAATTTGTCAAAATAGGGACATGTGAAAGGTAACATTTTAACCCCAAAAAACGTCACTATTAAATAAGTGACGTTCAAATAATGATATTAAGCACCATAGGATGCAATGACATAAGCAATTGGATTGTGAATCATTCTCCCTTATAGTGATTTCACTGCTCATAATTTTTATTGCGAGAGATGTAGAATTCCAAAGAAGGTATTATTATTGATGTTTTGAAAAGGTGTAAGTGGGATTGGAAATTATAGGAGAGAAAAATCATGAAACAAATACATTTGAAGAATTGTAAGATCGAGATGACTCAAAGAATAACGACTTTGAAGACCTCTCCACTTTCCATTTTGCTTTTCATTTTTCTTAGCTTGACTGGCCCTCTTATTGGCTCTCACTTTAGTTGAAGATGATGACCCCCGGTTTTTATATTTGGAAGATGAGGAGTTACCATTTAAAGTTTGTTGTTTATAAAGATAGTCATGAGTATTAAATTTTACATTGTTTAATTACTTGGTAAAACTATGTTTTATGAAGAATTCTAAAAAAATTCTAAAGTGACTAGTTCTTTTGGGGTGATAACGCAAATGTGGCTTGTGTTTTTCCGTGGGTTCTTACACGATTCTTCTTATAATTAAGAGCGCTAATAGTGGTTTCCTTTAGATTCTATTTTTGCTTTCTTATTCTTTCTCATTCAAAAAAAGAATTTTTTGTTTCTCTCTTTTTATTAATCACAGAGTAGAAAAAGAGAGAGAAAATGAGGAAGGAATTGATTGGTTTGATATAAAGGTGAAATGAGTTTTGAAAGAAGTTTTATTTTATTTTATTCATCCATATAAATGAGAGAAAATGAAGAAAGAATTGATTGGTGTGATATAAAGACGAAATTAGTTTAAAATTTTTTGTGAGATAAAAGTCAAGAAAGTTATTTAATCAGGTAAAGAAGGAAGTTTGACTTTTTTGAAAGCACGAAGGACAATTGTATTGTGGAGAGAGTAAATGTCAAAGAGTTATATGCTCTTCAGCAGACTTCGTGGTCACTGATCATGATCAGCCACTTGACTCTCACAACAACAAATTTGAAAATCTTCTCCATCTTTTCTTAGTGCTGAGACACGCTTTTCCCCTTTTGCATCCAAACGGAAAATTCCAGAAAATAACAAAAAAATAAAAAGGAGAATAGAATCAGTAAAACATTCATTACCACGACTTAGGTATTAATTAAATAGAACATGAATACACAAAATATGGTTAAATATAATTTTGTTTCTTTAAATTCGTGAGGCTTGTTGTCAATTTTAACCCCTTTAAGTTTGATTTGGTGAATTTAGTTATTGATTACGTATGTAGCATTTTCAAAGTGTTTTAATGCCTAAAAACAGTTTAAATTACATAATTTAAAAATTTACAATTTTAAAGAAATTGTAGAGAATCTTGATCCATAGTTAGATAAGCTAGATTTAATCATGCCAGTTTCATAATAATAATATATTAATATTAAATGCGGCTGTGGGAGATAAAATCATGGGGCCCTAATTGTAAAATGATGGTGGTGACATTAATTTAGCAAGCGAAAACATGATCTTCTAATCAAGTCTAAATAAATTATGACCATTACTAGCGGGTGTTCTTAATTTCCAGTCCAATATTCTTCCCTGCAATCCTTCAAATTAAAATTCTTGCTTTTAATGATGGTATTTTGAACTTCATGACTTGTACTTGGAATTCTGGAGTCTGAAAGAAATCACGATGAAGTGAAAGTTTGGGAGGAAAATTACCGAAACTAAAGATTTGGAAGGCATAGAAAATGACCAATGCCTTTTTTTTTTTTTTTGTGGCTTTCGAATTTGTGGCAGGATGCTTGACTCAAACGCCTTCAGTAGACTTCTTGGTCAGAGGCGAATGGTGATGTGATTCATTTTTCTCCAGAAGAAGCAAAGAGAAAAATGAAGCACATCTTGTAGATATATACCTCTCCCAAATTGCAACTATATATATATATATATATAAAGAGCTAAGAATAATGTTTTAGTTAGAGGATGAGAATGAATCCTTTTTTATTTACTAGTGGATTTGATTTGAGTGTTGCTAAGCCTACCTGTTGAAACGGAACATGATTATCTCGAGTTCAAATGAACTGAAGAATATCCAGTTAGTTATACTTTACGGGTATTTTTGTCTTTTCACTTTTTGTGGGGACAAAAATACTCATTTACTATAACTAACTGAACATTATCCAGTTCATTTGAACTGGAGAAGATCTCTTAATTCTGGTGAAACTTACTATGAATCCTAAAAAGTAATATTTTATATATTTATTTATTCTGATCTAAAACCTTGAAAGTCTTTTAAACAGATAAATGAGTATTCTATAGAAATCACACAAAAGAGAAGAAAAAAAATAAAAAAAAATAAAAAATTTATTGTTGTGCACTGCAGCTAACCCGCGTATGAGTATATATAGGTCAATTTTACAACAAAACATGGGAGAGCTTCAGCAAGGTGAACTCCAGAAAATAACAAAAAAAAAAAAAAAAAATGTTAGAATACAAATTAAATAATTAAATTCATCACTTTTTATAATCTTAAGCTCTTGGAATAAGTGGTGATTTAGCATTGTTTCAGAGCTAAAGTCTTGAGTTCAAACTTTAACTAAATTATTTACCTTATATTTTCATTAAATATTTCAAGTATTGAACCTCACTTATTAAGAAGGAATTCAAGCCCACACGTCAAAAAAAAAAAGTACTAAAATAGAAATTAAATTATTAAATTTATTGTTTGCTATCAGCTTAAGTGGCGGTTTAACTAGTAATATAATAAGTAAAACAAAACCCTGACTTACATAAATTGGTTTACGTACATTCAATCTAGTTTAATATTTGATCAATTTAGTTTGTGCTCTCTTGTGTTCAGCAACCATGTTCTTATTTTTTTGAGATTGCAACGGAGAGGATCCTATTCCCTTGAATATATGGCCAATAATCTTGAATTTGTCAAATTTACAATATATAAATAACAGAGCCAGCTCTTAGAGTAGTTCTACCAAGGCACATAAGGTTATGTTTGGGAAGAGGCTGGAAGAGGACCCTTGACCCAAATCCCAATTTTTTTTTTTTTTTATATTTTTTCTCTCAAAATCAACCCCAACATTCTTACTTTTTTACATCAAATTAATCACTTTTTATTACTATTAAAATGAAAAAATATTATAAAACAAAATTTTTCACTTTTTTATATAAAACACTCTCACTTTTTTCTCTCATATCAATCAAATCTGTTACAGTATCGTTCCACTTCCAAATCCCATTCCATTGCCAAACATAGCCATAATAGTTTTTTTTTTTTTTTTTTTTGGTGAAAGGATATATGAAATGACTTATGTTCACTACAAAAATATTGATGTTTAGTGATGGTTTTTTTATGATGGTTTAGAGCTAAAAACCGTCATTACAAAAAAAGTGTCGGTTCCAAAGGGAAGCGAATCATAGGTAGGGAAATGAGAAATTGTGTCGGTTTAGGCAAAACCGACACCTTAGGAAAGGTTTATTGATATGTTAGTTTTTTAAAAAACCATCACTAATTTATTAAATTCCGAAATATATATATCATTTTTATTTTTATTTTTACTTCTTCTCCTCATTCTTCTTCTTTGTTCTTCTTCTCTTTTTTCTCCCTCTCTGTTCTCAATCTCTCTCTGTTGATGCCGGCATCGATCTCTCTATACATTGGGCATCTTCTTCTTCTTCTTCTTCTTTTTTCCTTCTTCTCCCTCTCTTTTCTCGATCTCTCTCTGTTGATCCCGGCATCGATCTCTCTGTTGGGCTTCTTCTCCGTGTGATTTTGGCTCTTGCAGCTTGCAATCCAAAAATGGCACGCACAAAATCAACCATGGATCCCAAGGAGGTAGCACAAAACTTCACTTATAGAATGGGCTTAGATTCACAAACATCCGGTGTCCTCTTGATTGCTTTGGCTTGGGAAAAAGGTTGAGGAACCACCAAATGAACAGCCGCATATAGAAAAATGCAGGAAAAACAAGGTGATCAATAGATCCAGTTAGAAAAATACAAGAAGACGAAAGAAACAACGTTGTTTCTCTTGGTTTGAAATTTTAAATTCTTTTCCCCAGTATCAATTTCGTTTTAACAGCCACACTAGGGGATCACATTGAAGGCAAATTGAAAATAGATAAACTAAAAAAACCTTAAGTTACTCAAATTGAAACATGAGAAACCAAATTGATGACCATACTATGAAGTGACCGATTGTCGATTGCTACCAAATTCTAAACCGACCAATATGTAATTTTAAAGAATAGGATTGTAAAATGATGGTGGCGGTGACATTTAGCAAATGAAAACAAGATCTTCTATTCAAGTCTAAATAAAATATTAAACGAAAATAGAGGTTTTATCATTCCTTACTGCGATTATTGCGACTAATAAAACTTTGCGATTATTGCGACTAATAAAACTTTCGAAATAAATGGTGATTTATAAAGGCAGTTAAAGAACTTTCAAAAGGTTTATCTTTAAAGATGACTTGACTTCCAGTCCAATATTCTTCCTGCAATCCTTCAAATTAAAATTCTTGCTTTTAATGATGGTAATTTTAACTTCATGGACAAGAAAACATACTAATATGACTTGGAATTCTGAAGTCTGAAAGAAATCATGATGAAGTGGAAGTTGGGAGGAAAATGAAAAACTAAAGACTTGAAAGGCATAGAAAATAACAAATGCCCTTTTCTTTTCTTTTTTTCTTTTTTTTTTTTTTGCTTTTGAATTTGTGGCAGAATGCTTGACTTAGGCTCAAACGTCTTCGGCAGACTTGATGGTCACTGGCGATTGGTGATGGTCACTGGCGATTGGTGATGATCAGTCATTTGACTCTCACATCACCAAATTTGAAAATCTTCTCCATCTGGTCAAAGTGCTGAGACACGCTTATCCCCGGCAACTGTTCTTATCGTGTAGAACAATGATAAATAATATAAAATTAAAAAGAGAGATTAAGAAAAAGAGTCGAGATATAGATTTAACGTGGTTTGATATTATGTTTATGTCTACAAAAAGACGACTGTATTTTACTCTTAATGATTTAGGGCTACATTATAACATATATATAGGTAGTGGCGGAGCCAGACAATTCATATTGGTAGGTGCCATTAAAATTTTTTTGGCATCCTAAAATTTTTTCACCCTAAAAATTGGTAATTCACACAATATATGCATCACAAAAAATATTTATAAAATTTCATAAATATGTGCTCAAATTGATATATTAGAAATGTAACATGTCGGCACTATATTAAAAAAAAAAAAAAAGTGTCTAGAACTACACTTTATAGTCTCTTAAAAATACAAAATCATCAAGTATCGAATCTAAATTGAAGCTCTTAGCAAGTTAAATTAATCCACTCATAAACTTAAAGTTTATTCATGAACCTAAAATTTTCAAGTTAAATCACAACCCCTTTAGCGACAATCAAAGTTTATAAACATTAAACAACAAAATAAACAATTATACAGATATTAAAGTTTACCATACATATGTATTAAATAAGAATTTTTTTTTTGTTACCACACGTATGTATTAAGTTTCAGCATTATTAAAGTTTACCATACATAGCATTATATCCTTGGATTTTTTATTTTTGTTGGGAAAAAAAATATTATATCTTTGGCCATGGCACCCCCAAAGGCCTATGTGGCTCCACCATTGTATATAGGATACATCATAAAAGTATCGCGACATTCACTCCGTTTCAGTCTACTTGAACTTCCACTAGTGTTAATTAATATAATCCACTAATTCCAACAAAAATCATAAAATCGGTGCAAATTTGAATCCTTCAGAGTGTTGAGGAGGAGTTACGGAAGAATATTGGTTGCATGCATGAATTGCAGAGGAAAGGCTGAAGAGAAACAAGGTAAGGAGGAGATGATGAGACATCAAGTCATGCATATGGTTCTAATTGTTTGATGTGCCAAACCAGAAGAAGCAAGAGAAAAATGAAGCACATCTTGTATATATATATATATATATATATATAAAGAGCTAGCTAGGAATATTGTTTTAGTTAGAGGATGAGATTAAATCTGTTTTATTTACTAGTGGATTTGATTTGAGTGTTGCTAAGCCTACCTGTTGAAACTTACTATGAATCCTAGAGAAGAAATATTTTTTATATTTATTTATTCTTATATAGATAATCAACTGCCCCTTTTGTTGTAATCCTCCTTTTCGAATTGATAAGATATACTTTTTCCTTTCCCCTATGCTTGGAAGTTTTTTTTTTTTTTTCCTAAGCATCTAGTGGATTAATATGAATTACCTTCCACGTACATTTTCCACTTTTTGTGGTCTTGCTTACTTCTTTTGCTACCTGCCTCCACTATATAAAACCTTTTTTTTTTCTTTTCTTTTCTTTTCTTTTCTTTTTTTTTTTTTTAATCAAAATGGTAGACCAGTGAGACCAATTGTGGCTATCCTATCTTAGCTTAACCATAGTAGCACCTACCCACTGGGAGCCGCGCAAGAGGAGCCTAGACGGTGGAAATCGTAGGCGCTTCCTCAAGTCCAATTGAGCCATAACTTGATCCAGCCCTACCAAAGCATCAATGGGAATCCAAGACAGCCAATACTAATTAAGCATATGTAGGGATTCTCCATTGCGAAGATTTGAACGAATCGAACCCACAACCTAGTACATACCATAACCACTTGAAAATTTCCTTAGCCCATTGAGCCACTATCTAAAACCATGAAAGTCTTTTAAATAGATAAATGAGTAATCTATATAAATCACCCAAAAAAAAGGGAAATTAGTTTTACCCCTAATGAACTACCATTTTTTCTCCATTTGCCCCTATGAACTACCAAGATTACCTAAGACCCCCCATGAACTGCCATTTCGCTACCAACGACCCCCTACCGTTAGTCAAAGGAGTCAAACGTGACGGTCAACGAGTCACATGCGTGAATAGTACTATAAACAATGTTGTTGACTGACGGAATAGTGTTGTGAACAGTACAATTGACCGTTCAATTTAACGGCTTTGACTAACGATATGGGGTATTTGGTAATGAAATAGTAGTTCATGGGGGGTCTTAGGTAACCTTGATAGTTTATGGGGACAAACGGAGAGAGTGGTAGTTCATGGAGAGTAAAGCTAATTTCTCAAAAAAATATATATATAAAAACAAAAATAAAAATAAAAAAAGAAGAAAGGGGAAACGTTGATTGTTGTGCAGCTAAGGTTTGAGTACATAGGTCAATTTCACAACACAACATGAAGAGCTTCAGAAAGGAAACAAATCCGCCATGCCATGAATCCAAAAGCAAAAAAAAAAAAAAAAAAAAAAAAGGTTAGAATACAAATTAAATGGATTAAATTTATCATTTTCTGTGAGTTTAAATTTTTGGAATAAGTGTTAATTTAACATAGTTTTAGGACCAAAAGTCTTGAGTTCAAACCTTAACTCGATTATTCACCTCTTTTTTTTTTTTTTTTTTTTTTTTGACATGTCCACACAAGAGGGGGAAAGGGAGATTCGAAATAGTGACCTCCGCTTCACGAAGCGTGGTCCCAGCCGATTGAGTTACCTCTTTAGGACAATTATTCACCTCCTATTAAGTGTTGATTTAACATAGTTTTAGGATCAAAAGTCTTGAGTTCAAACTTTAACTCGATTATTCACCTCCTATTTTCATTAAATTTATCAAGTGTTGAGTTTCGCTTATTAAGAAAGAATTTAAGCCGACATGAGAAAAAATGTATTAAAATGTAAAACAAATTATTAAATTTATTGATTGCTATCTGCTTAAGTGGCAATTTAACGAGGAATATAATAAGTAAAACAAAACCATGACTTACATAAATTGGTTTACGTACATTCAATCTAGTTTAATATTTGATCAATTTTGTTTGTGATCTCTTGTGTTCAGCAACCATGTTATTAATTTTTTGAGATCGTTGCAATGGAGAGGATCCAATTCCCTTGAATATAGGGCCAATAATCTTGAATTTGTCAAATTTACAATATATATATATATATATATATATATATATAAAGAATTTAAAATTTCAAACCTTAAAGAGAAACAACGAACGTCAACGTCATTTCATATATTCTTTCAAAAAATAATAATAATTAAACTATGAGGTACCTTGGTAGAACTACTCTGTTTTGACAGAGTAGTTCTACATCATAGTTTAATTATTATTATTTTTTGATATGAAATGACGTATGTTGTTTCTTTAAGGTTTGGAATTTTAAATTCTTTATACCCAATATCAATTTGGTTTTAACAGCCACACTAGGGGATCACATTGAAGGCAAATTGCAAATAGAAAAACTAACAAAACCTTAAATAACTCAAATTGAAACATGAGAAACCAAATTGATGACATACTAACTCACAAAACAAAAACAAATACAAATTGATGTCATACTATAATTGACCATTGATCGATTGCTACCAAACTCTAAACCGACCAATATGTAATTTTAAAGAATAAGATTATACACCTATTTTTTATGTTGTTCAAAAATTGGAAATAAGCAACTCTCCACTTATAGCTATAAAGTAATGGACCACAAACTCCCCAAAAACCTGTAATGAATCCAAGAACTATAATAACTTGAAACCATGGAATTCTAGGCCCATTGTCCTCATCCCCAATATCTCCCTTGTTGCCAACAACATGAGCACATTCATGTGGAAGTGGGGGGCCACAAAGTCCAAGATTGCCCTCATAGGCAGAGGCATTAAAGCTCTGCAGCTGAGTGCCTGATGGTATTGGCCCACGCAAATTGTTGTTTGCAACACTAAAATGAGACAAGAAATTTAGACTACTTAGTGATGCTGGAATTTCACCGAACAACTGATTTGCAGAGAGGTCCAATCCTTCTAAATTTGTGAGTTGAGACAATTGCTCCGGAAGATTTCCTGAGAGGTTGTTATGACTGAGATTCAGATAATGAAGTTGCTTCAAACGGCCAATCTCAATGGGGATGTTGCCACTAAGATTGTTGTATCCAAGTAATATTGCTGGTCTCAGGTTTGAGACAAAATTGTACTGAGTAGTACTTGGTAATATGACAAAAATTGGCAAATCCAAATAATGGTTGCTTACTAAAGCCTCTGGTGACACTAATGCTGGCAATGCACAAAGTTTCTTTGGGAATTCACCTGAAATGAGGTTATCAGATAAGTCTAATTGGAAGAGCCTTGGAAGAGTCGACAACCAGTCAGGAATTGAACCTGTGAAACGATTGGAATATAGATTTAGGATTTCTACCTTCTTAAGCTTAGATAGCCATATAGGCAATTGACCGGTCAGTTGGGATTCACTAAGACTCAAAACTTGAAGATTTTTAAATCCATCAAAACCAAGTATAGTGTCATCACTTGGCATTGCCTCATGTAGAAAATTTCTTCCAAGGAGGACTATGGAGAGTGCCTTGCAGTGCATCAGAATCTTGATTGCGTGTGTGATATTGGTTAACCTATTGTAAGAAAGTGAAAGGAAGGATAAGAATTTCAATTGAAGCACCTCAGGTAGGATTTGTCCTTCTAATTGGTTTTGCGCTAGTCGAATTCCGATGAGAGACTTGCATGAGTAGAGGCTTACTGGCAAGTTACCAGAGAAATTGTTAAACCCCAAGTCAAATACAGTAAGTTGATGAAGACTGGAAAAATTGAAGGTGGAGATGTCTCCTTCAAGAAAATTGAACCGTAAAACCAATTTTGTGAGATTTGTGCAATTCATCAAAGATGGGGGCAAAGCACCTATTAAGGAGTTTGTATGAAGGATTAGGTGCTTTAATTTGTAAAGCTTTCCAATATTTACTGGGAGCTTGCCACTCAGTTTATTGCCATATAACTCAAGGTAGGTGAGTTTGGCAAGGTTCACAATGTCACCACTGATGGGTCCTGAAAGATCATTGGAAGGTATGGATATTTCTTCTAATCTTGTTGCATTGTATATATCAGAAGGAAGCGGACCTGAGAGGTAGTTAAAACCTGCCCGAAAAACCTTTAGTTTGGAACATGCCCCTAATCCATTAGGAATTTGTCCGCTATGATGATTATGGGAGAAATCGAGGAGCTTAACAATGGTTGAATTGACACAAGGAAATGAAGGAATAGGGCCCATAAAACTATTGTTGCTGACATTGAATTCGATCAACCTCCATGCTCTTTGAAGGGATGAAGATTGGATTGTCTCGCTGAAGTGATTGCTAGATATGTCAACAATTTGAATTGAGGCAGGCCAGCCAGATATGTCTCCAAATAGATTGTTGTAGCTCAAATCAAGGACCTTGAGTTGATTCAAGGACGAAAACAATCCTTTAGAGAGGGGACCCGAAAGTGAATTGTGGGAGAGATTAAGGTGGGAGAGACGTGTGAGGTTTCCGAGATAAGGAGATATACTCCCACCGATGCCTTTAGAAGGTAACCAAATATGGGTGACTTGACGTTTATGATCACAAGAAATGCCTTCCCACTGACAACAATCAGTGGAAGACCAATTTAGTGTAGGAGAAGACATACGGTTGAAGGCTGAGGACAAGAGAGAGTTACGGTCTATTTCGTTGCAGGCATGATTGGTGGAGAAAATACCAAAGAGAAACAAGGTGAAGAGGAGATGATAAGGCGTTAAATCTAGCATGGTTCTTCTTTAATATATCAAACGAGAAGAAAAATGGCTATGAAGTAGTCCTAAAAATACACCATATATATATATATAGCTATGATCTGTAACTTTGCCCAAATGGTAAGTCACGACCCGATAGTACTGTAGACGACAACTCTGCCCAAATTGCGAGTCTTCCGACATAATTTCGTGTACAAGAATTCAAGTTCAGTAGTACTATCTTTTGATTTTGGGTAGAAATTAGGATTCTTGCGTGTAGTTTCATCTGGTATGGTTTGGAAGCTTGTATGACTTTCTGGCATGAAAATTCTGATGCGATTGACCAGCTTTTTCTTTTCCGCTATGTTTGAATCCAACCCTCCACCATGTATCAATCAGCACTCTTTTTACGCGTGAATGAACCAAGGAAAGTGATAGGAAAATAAGGCAGCGACAACTTGTTGGCAAAACAAAATAAGAGTCAACGTTGGACGTTCCTACCAACTCACTATAAATCTGGCTGGCCGAATTTTTGACGTGGAGCAACTTATTACTTAACACTATCACTGACACTGAGTTAAGTTTCAAATCAAGATTGTTGCTTGCGTACGTGTTGTTTCCTCTCTGGTATGGTTTGGAAGCACGTATGACTTTCCAGCACCAAAATTCTTTTCGAATTGACATATATAATGTGCTTACAAACATTAGGAAGAAAATCATATTGGTAAAGAAAATTAAAGAAAATAAAAACTAAAAAAATAAACATAAAGGATTTATGGGTGGTTCTGTATTAAAAAATTACATCTAACCACCAAAAACAACGGAAATGGTAATATTTTCAAGTTTTGTATCAAATCAGATTTGATCATATTTTATAACACCATCACAAACTCAATGTGTAAATTTGTCATGAAATCCTAAATTATATATATATATATATATAGACCGAAAAGAGATAGAGGCGCGCAGTTGGAAAAGTATAACATTACTATATACATATTTGAGATGATCCTAGAATGACTATAGGAGAACTTATAACATTACTATATACATATATCTTGTGCATGTCAATGTATGATACTATGATTCTTCGCATCCCGGCTAATCATGGAAAAGTATTTGAGTCACCATCACTTGTGTCGTTTTGTCTTCTTTTTTTTTTTTAATAGAGGCGTGTCGTTTCGTCTTATATGTTTTGGATTCGGAATTAGGAGAATATCCAGTAGCTTATAGTAAATGAGTATTTTTGTCAATTCAAAAAGTAAAAAGACAAAAATATTTTTTCACTATAACTAACTGATATTCTCCGATTCTAATTGAATCGGAAAGAATCTTGTTCCCTGGATTCGGGGGAATTATACTTGTTTAAGGAGCCGTGTAAAAGAGTAACGCAAAATGTATTCCTCCTTTTCTATCTGCATCAATTTTCTCATATCCAATGATGATTTTAAAAGTTACCTGTAAGTGTGGAGATCATAATTGACGTTTGCTATACATTGATTCTTCCTTTAGCAGATAAAAGGTGGATTTTCTTGTGCTGAAAAACGCTATTTCTTCTCTTCAATTCCTATAAAATCAAGAGAAATGTTATCGGTACTAAATTTTTTATTAAGAGATGGGTACCAAAATCATGTGGAGTTTATTAATTGGTACTCATAGCATTTCTCTTAATTAATTGTTTTGATCTTCTCCAATGGATATATAGCTCAGTATCATGATTTTGATACCCATCTCTTTATAGGGGTAAAACCAAGCTTCACCTAGAGATTTTGTGTTAGGTTTGTTCCTCGCTTCTTATTTTTCTTTTTTAATGAATAATGAGATGTTTTACCTACATTTATATAGCCAATCAATCTAGTAATCAGATGCCTCTTGCCGATTCTTTCCATTTTAATGGTTGGAATTTTTTTTATTTTTTTAGAGGATTGGAAATTTTAATTAATTAAATAATAATATTCTTGAAAGCTCATAACGCAAACTATAAGACAATATTGCCTTTTCCCTCTAAAAAAAATAGAAAGACGGCCACTTAATTCATTTATAATCTATCTTACCGACTCACCCTACCAAAATTTATTTGTTATTATAAAACTTTCCATTTAAATAAATTTTCTTTATGCAATTTCGTGTGACATATTACTTACGTTGCTTTACTTCATTTATTCTAACTACTGATCAAGTTTATTTACAATATTTACTTCAAAAGTCTCTTTATCACTTCCAAAAATCTTTTTTTTTTATTTATTTATTTTTATTTATTTATTTATTTTTATTCTTCATTTACATGAAAGCACATGGTTTGAGTGGCAACGGTCATAGTTTCAAAATTTAAAACTATTAAACAAAACTTATTTTATTCAAATTACTTTATGAATAAATCAATTTCGTACAATATATATGGGCTAAGACTTCATCATCTTTTTTATTATACACCAAACTAAATAGTTTCGAACTTGGACAAAAATCCATGGCTTGCAAATTGATTAAAAAACTTATGTTAGTGATGATGGAGTTGCTTATCCTTGTTCTCTTAAAAGTGCAAGCTAATGACCTTTCTTATATCTCTTTCAATCCCTCTTCGATCACCTCCCACACTGCCTCCTCATTTTCCTAAACGTGATAAAGTTGATCAAATTAATCCACAACCCATCTGGTATCCTCAATCCTCTGAACTTGATGAAACACTACATACATGCATTGATACGTATTTTAAATTTTGTGATGAAAAATGGCAAGAGCGCAGCTTGTCTAAAGATCACAAGCTTGGTCATGAATCTTGTCTAGTTCTAGGTTATTACACATGGTGGAAACACAATGTCAAAGAGACGGTGACTTCCGAGCTTACATCTTGTGTACATAATTGTATAAAACATCGAACTGATGTTAAGACCTGTGTAGAAGAATGTCATGAAAGGCATTTGAAGAAATAATTAGATGTTGTCTAGCTATACACAAAATTCCTGGCTTAAGTTCTGCTAAAGATTTCTTAACTATATCTCTCTCTCTAGCTATTTGTTGGTTGCCAAATGGATTTGATACAATACAAAGGTGGAAGCCACGTTGCAGTTTATTTCTTAAAATACTTTCTCCTGATGTCAATATATATATATATTAGCTATTTTCATTCGTTACAAAATGTTAAATATTGTTTCTTCTACATGATCTTAACTCGTATTGAAAGTTGACATTTACACTTTGATGCAGAGTCCCACACAAATTCCAATTCCTTTGAAGGCCAGATAAGTTCATAAAAAATGATTGCTGCGAGACGTTTTGAAGCAAAATACTAGTGGCTTTATCTTTATTATCTTATTAGTTCAGTAAATTTAGTTGATGTGTGATCAACTATTGAAGTGTCAGTGTTTATCTTTTGTGTTGTCTTAGTAGTAGTAGTTAAGTTTATCAAATAAGAGGCAATTTAATTTCTTTTTCCCCAAGTTTCAAATGAATGAAAGGATGAAACGACGTAGTTTCTTTTGTTTGGAAATTTTAGTTTCTTTTTCCCCAAGTTTCAATTTGGCGGTTAGAGAATCACATTGAATGCAAATTGAAAAGAGAGCCCCTACTATCGAGTAATGCTACAAGTCCCTCTTATGTCCATCCAATAATGACATGACTATTAAAATCACCATTAGACTTGTGATTAATCATTATTGGATTTTGATTAAATGATGATTTTAATAGCCACATCATTCTTAGAGAGACTTAAGATGGATACAAGAGAGACTTTTAGAATTACTCGCTACTACCAGATATTAGTGTAAACCAATCATTTTACAACACCCAATCACTGGCCAAGTGACATATCATCAATCTAAGAAAAATGAAAAAAAAAAATGAAAGTGAGAACAACTACACAAAATCAAAATGAGAAAGATAAAGATAAAAAATAAAAAATAAAAAAAATCTCGTAAACGGCAAGACCCAGGCCAGACCCATATCGGCGTGGATCTAGCTTGGGTCTCGCCGGCCACGGGTTTGGCCGCCGTGACCCGCCTCAAAACCCGTTTCTAATGTCCTAAAACCCGTTTCTAATGCTTCAAAAACTCAATTTTGAATTTAAAACTAAAATATAGAGGTAGAAGGTTAACCCTTTAGTTAATTTTATCACCCTAAAGGCCGAAAAAGTGACTCACGGCACCGTAGAAGATGATTCATGGCTAGGTCACGACCAGACTCAACCATGGATCACCCACGGTTGGGTGGCTGGGTTTGGCCACCCAGCCGTGGCTGGGTGCATTTGGGAGGAAAGTATAATTACCCAAAAAAAAAAAAAAATGCATACGCATTCAAAGTATGTGACGTGCACATGATGGGTTGACCGTCTAACTTAACGACTTTGACTAACGAAATGGGGTTTTGGTAACGAAATGATAGTTTAATGGGGTCGTAATATAAAGTTGGTAGTTAATAAATGTATATGATAATCAAGTGGTAGTTCATGAGGAGAAAAATATAATTACCCCTTAAATATAATATGGTTTCTGTAAATTCATGAGGTTTGTTGTCAATTTTAACCCCTTTAAGTTTGATTTGGTGAATTTAGTTTTCGATAACATATATGCCAAAAATTGTTACAACGTGTCTAGCTAATAATAAATTGGGAAGAACATTGTAAAAATTGAAATGATGGAGTGATGAGATTGATCATTAATCAAGTAGCTTTCTATTTCTTTATCTCATATATATTTTTAAGAAATGTCCCTTAGGATTATGAGCTTCTAAAAGCGCCATCAGTAGCTTCATAAGTAATTTTTATCAAAATTCATCTAAATTTGTTGTTTCTATGGACATTTGAAGGGTTCTGAACAAAAATTCACTATGTATTAAATCGAAATCTTCCATTCGATCGAAAGAAATTAAGGGCATGATTCTATTATCAAGATTGCGAGTATATAGAGTTGTGATCATTTCTTGTATTTTTTTGTTATTTTATAGGAGAATATACACTTTACCCCTAAACTATCCACTCATTTGCAATTTTAACCCTGATGTTTAAAAAGTGACACTTTACTCCCCCAAAGTATCTAATATTGACACTTGACCTTCATAAAATACACTTTATCCCCTGAAGTATTTTGAATTGGCACTTTACCTCCCTGAGTTAATATTTTATCCTCCAAAACTTATTTACTTCAAAGAGGTAAAGTGTCGATTCAAAATACTTCAGAGGGTAAAATACACTTCATAAGGGTTAAATATCAATGTTAGATACTTTGGACTTCAAAACTAAAAGACATGTTTAGAAGAAACAATAGTTTTGGATAGTGTATGGAAAGAACTCAACTGATATTTTGCAATAAATATCTTAAAATAGAGATATATAATATAAAAAGCTTAAATACATCCAAAAGAACAAATATTGAAGAAAATACTTTTATGTTATCTACAACGTAAGAAATCATTAAGGAATTGAAGCAAAGAAGGAAGAGAAAGATGGGAAAAAGGGAATTTGCTAGATTGGGCTTCAAAACTAAATTAAACAGTACTTATTTTCAGAATTATTTTTCAAAGACAGCATTAGTTGAGGAAAAAACTGGACAAAAATTTCATATAAATCAACCTAAAAAATGACACATGTTTCTAAACATGTGAGAAGCATATGATTCTCACATGTTTTTTTTTTTTTTTTATTAGATCGAGTTAGTAAAAGTTCTTCTAATCTAGTTCGAAGAAAAAAACCATGTCCATCCAAATTGTGATCCCTGTGCCGACATAATTTCGTGAACAAGAATCCAAGTTCAGTAGTACTATCATTTGATTTTGGGTAGAAATTAGGATTCTTGCGTATAGTTTCAACTGGTATGGTTTGGAAGCATGTATGACTTTCCGGCATGAAAATTCTGATGGGATTGACAAGCTTTTTCCTTTCCGCCATGATTGAATCCACTCCACCTTGTATCTATCAGCACTCTTTTCTTGCTTGAATGAACCAATTAAGCAAAGTAATAGGAAAATAGGGCAGCGACTACTTGTGGGCAAAACAAAAAAAGTGTCAGCGACAACGTGCATGGTTTCAACGACGTTGGACCTTCCGATCGAACAACTTACTGGCCGAAATATTTGACCTGGAAGTTTTGCCATATGGAGTGATCAATATATGACTGTATTTTCGGATTCATGAAAAATTGCAAGTCCAGTGATCGAGGAGATAATTTCATAAAAAAGTATTCAAGTTCACAATCTTTTTCGTTTGGTTCAAGTGCTTACAGACATTATGTCCAAAGGATTTTCCATATTTCGTTGTCGGAGGTGATGACTATGGAATAAGTATTTTTGGTCAACTTTACAAGAAAATACAAATACTTTAGGGAAAAAAAAAAAATCCAAACGGAAGATTCAAGAAAATAACAAAAATAAGGAGAATAGAATCGGTAAAACATTAATTACCACAACTTAGGTATTAAATAGAACATGAATACACAAAATAGAGAGCTCATACTATCCGGTCCTTGTGTAAATCGGTCATTTTATAGCATTCAATCACCATATGACACATCATTAATTCAAGAAAAATACAAAAAATTAAAGAAAGAACAAAAACACCAAATCAAAAAGAGAAAAGAACAAAAACACCCCGTGGTCAGCGTGACCCACACTGTGGATCTAGCGTGACCCAACCGTGGTTCACGCCAAACCCATGGCTGGGTCTAGCTGGCGATGACCTGATTGTGGATGCCTCTAAATTCATTTCTAATATTTCTAATGCCTAAAAACCCATTTTTGGATTCAAAACTAAAACCTAGAGGTAAAAAGTTAATCATTTCCTTTAGGGATTCTATCACTATAAAGGCCGAAATTCCTAAAGGCCGGAGAAGGTGACCAATGGCTGGGTCACTGCCGGACCTAGCTGTGGGTCAAAGCAGACCCACAGGCGTGACTGGGTCTGGCCAGCCAGCACCGTTTCAGCATTTTTTTTCTTTTTCTCTTGAAGTTCAAATCTAATGTATTTTGTTGTAGATTATTTTTGTACACTTTTTATGCTTTTGCTTATGTGTCAGTTGTTGATTGGGAGCTATAAAGATAGGGTTTTAAGGCTCATCCTGATATAAGTTAAACTCCAAAAAATATGGTTAAATATAATTTGGTTATGTAGATTCATGAGGTTTGTTGTCAATTTTAACTCCTTTAAGTTTGATTTGGTTAATTTAGTTTTCGATTAGATATATGCAAAAAATTGTTACAACGAGTATAATAATAAATTGGGAAGAACATTGTAAAAATTGAAATAACAAATAAGATAATAATTAAAAGATGGCAGAAGGTAATAAGCCGTATCGTAAACTAAAAGATGGCAGATGATAATTCCAAGTCCATTGGTCAATCTTAATCCCTTTTAAGTTTGATTTGGTTAATTTAGTTTGATTTGGTGAATTATGAACATTGTAAAAAAGCTAAAAAGATAAGGTAAATGACATAACAAACAATGTAACAAGATTAATTAATTTCTCCACAAAGGGGATCACACTGAACGTAAATTGAAAATAGGAAAACTAACAAAACCTTAGATTATTCAAATTGGAACTTGAGGAACCAAAATGACGATAGACTCTAAAGTGACCAATGATAACAAACTCTAAGGTGACCGATATGCAATTTTAAAGAAGATGATTATACACATATTTTTTACATGGTCCATGAATTGGAAATATGCAACCCTACACTTATAGCTAAAAACTATGGAGCACAAACTCCCCAGAAACCTGTAATGAAGCCAAGAACGGCACTAATTGGAAACCATGGGATTCTAGGCCCATCTTCCTCATTGTGGATTTCTTTGTTGTTGCTAACAATACGCCGACACTCATGTGGAAGTGGGGGGCCACAAAGTTCAAGGTTTCCTTCATATGCAGAGGTATCAAAGCTTTGGAGTTGAGTGCCTGATGGTATTGGTCCATGCAAATTATTGTTTGCAACACTAAAATGAGACAAGAAATTTAGAGTACTTAGTGATGCTGGTATTTCACCGGACAACCGATTTGCTGAGAGGTCCAAACCTTCCAAGTTTGTGAGCATAGACACTTGGTCTAGAATGCTTCCTGAGAAGTTGTTATGACTAAGATTCAAATAATGAAGCAACTTTAAATGGCTAATCTCAGCGGGTATGTTGCCACTAAGACTATTGTTTCCAACTAATATTGCAGGTTGCATGTTTGAGAGAAAATTGTAGGCACTTGAAATTCCAGTGAAAACTGGTAAATCAAAATGATTGTTGTCAACTAGAGCTTTGGTGACATTAAGGGTGGCAATGCACAAAGTTCCTTTGGGAATTCACCTGAAATGAGATTATTAGATAAATCTAAATGGAAAAGCCTTGGAAGAGCCGACAACCAATTAGGAATTGAACCTGTGATACGATTGGAATCTAGACTTAGATATTCTAGCTTCTTAAGCTTAGATATCCATATAGGAAACTGACCGGTCAGTTGGCTTTCCTCAAGACCCAAAACTTGAAGATTTTCAAATCCATCAGTACCAACTATATTGTCATCACTTGGTACTGTCTCATGTTTAAAATTTCCTCCAAGGAGAACAATAATGAGTGACTTGTGATGCATCAGAATCTTGATTGCACCTGTGATATTGGTTAGCCTGTTTTAAGCAAGTGAAAGGAAAGATAAGGATTTCAATTGAACTATCTCAGGCGATATTTGTCCCTCTAGTCGGTTTTTGCTGAGTCGAACTGATATTAGGAACTTGCATGAGTAAAGGCTATCTGGCAAGGTACCAGAGAAGTTATTAATCCCCAAATCAACTATGGTAAGTTGATGAAGACTAGAGAAATTAAAGGTGGAGATGTCTCCATCAAGGAAATTTAACCGAAAAATAAATCTTTTGAGATTTGTGCAATTCACCAACGATGAGGGCAAAGGACCTGTTAATGAGTTCCCATCAAGGAGTATGTGCTTTAATTTGGAAAGCTTTCCAATATTCATGGGGAGCTTGCCACTCAAATGATTTCTATATAACTCGAGGTTGGTGAGTTTTGTAAGGTTCACGATATAACTGCTAATGGGTCCTGAAAGATCATTCAAAGGTAGGGATATTTCTCCGAACTTGGTCGCATTGTATATATCATCAGGAAGTGGTCCTAATAGAGAGTTAAATCCTGCCCGAAAAACCTTTAGTTTGGAGCATGCCCCTAGTCCACTAGGAATATAGCCACTATGATTATTATGAGAGAAATCGAGGAGACTGAGTAGGGAAGAATTGATGCAAGGAAATGAAGGAATATATAGGGCCTATGAGACTATTGTTGCTGACATTGAGGTTGATCAACCTCCATGCTCTTTGAAGGAATGAAGATTGGATTGTCCCGTTGAACTGATTGCTAGATATGTCAACAAGTTCAGCGGAGGTAGGCCAGCCAGATATATCTCCAATTAGATGATTGTAGCTCAAATCAAGGACCTTGAGTTGATTCAAGGATGAAAACAATCCCTTAGGTAGAGGACCCAAAAGTGAATTATGAGAGAGATTAAGGTGAGAGAGATATGTGAGGTTTCGAAGAGAAGGAGAAACACTCCCTCTGAGACCTTTATAGGGTAACCAAATATAGGTGACCTGGCCCTCATCATCGCAAGAAATACCTTCCCAATGGCAACAATCAACGGAAGACCAATTTAATGAAGGAGAAGAAGTATTAAGGGCAAGGACAATAGAGAGTTGCGGTCTATTTGGTTGCACGCATGATTTGCAGAGAAAATGCCAAAGAGAAACAAGGTGAAGAGGAGATGATGAAGCATCAAGTGTTGCATGGTTCTTGTTTGATAAGTCATTGAATGAAAGGCAAAGTTGTTGAAGAAGCAAGAAAAAAATGGCAAATATCTTGTATGCCTCCCCATAAGTGCTTACCCTAAATTGCAGGTAAATATTATAAGCAATTGTTTTGGTGAGGGATGAGAATCATGAGATGTTACCTCTTTAGTCTTTACTAGTGGAATTTCTTCGACCCATTTGATTTTGAGTGTTTCTATTGTACGTCAGTCACTGTCGTTTGACTTTGGCCTGCTACGATTTTGGAAGCACATATGACTTTCCAACATTAATTTCTTTGTTTTTTTGACCAAGGATCGATCTTTCGTTGGTTGTTGAGACGAAGACATGAAGATCAAGAGCTCAGAATTCCTCAAATTCAATATTTACGGCCACATTGTCTACTGTCTTGACTCTTGGGTAATTCATAATATATATATATATATATATATATATATATATATGAGGGTGGCCAAATTTAAAAAGAAAAAAAAAATCCCTTTTTATAAGAAAAAAATTAAAAATGTTGATTTGTTTTTTTAAAAATTGAAAATTTTCATTTTTTTTTAATTTTTGTTTTACAGTTTTTTTTTTTAAATCAAAATTTTCATTGAAAAAAATAAAAATTAAGAAAAAAAATTTAAAAAAAAAAGTTTTTTTAAGTTAAAATTTCAGTTTAAAAAAATAAAAATCTATCTAAAAATTGTGTCTAAAATTTTTCCATTTTCCTTTTTTTTTAAAAAAAAAAAAAAAAGTTCTTTCAAATTTATAGGAGCATTTTTGTCTTATTGAGAAATTTATATGGGCATTTTTATCTTTTTTCTAGCCTTAAAGGGTACATTGACAATGTTTTTGGTGTTTGGGAAAACATTGTCACAATTAAAAGTTTGAGGAAAACATTGTCAATTAGGTGGTAATTTCAAGTTTGAGGGGGTAACGGACTTTACCCCATATATATATATATATGCTTAGGGATATTAGGTCCAATGGATTTTCAACATCTCATTAGCCTCTGCATTATTGCCGTTGTTGTCCTTAATATAGTCCACTTCACATTATGGCCTTAGCCTCTGCATCTCCATGTGAAAAAAACTCCACCATTTTATTTTAAAATAATGGTGTAATTTTTTTGTTCTTTTTCCCATGAAAAAAGAATTCATATGTTCCTGTTGTGGTTACTGTGGTGTGAGAATTTACAGCATGTTTTTTGCAATGGTTATGCTTGGTTAATATTAATTAGGTGAGATGTATGGTTTAGAGTTTGTCAAAGTGTTGGGTGTAAATCGAGCAAGAAAAATATCATATTTTGCAGCTCCCCACTCCAATGATTTTCTACAGAAACGGGTTATGTTCAGGTAAAAACTAGTTACATATGTACGAGTCAAACAGATCGATTTGTTTGTAATTGAAGAATTTTGTAGGCCTAACTTATCTCATAAAACCAGTTGAATAAGATAGGGTTCCTCATTCTTTATAAACATGCCCAAGGTCTTGTCCACAGACAATGTGGGACTATTTCTCAACACCCTCCCTCACGTGCAAGCCGATATTTTTTCTGGTTCTTGTCATGGGGTAAGTAGTGTGAGCCACATTCATCTTGTGGTATGCTCTGATACCATAAAGAAATTCATGAGCTTAACTCATCTCATTAAACCAGTTCAATAAGAAAGGGTTGCACATTCTTTATAAAAATGTCCAAGATCTTGTCCACAAATAATGTGGGATTATTCTTCAATCCCCTCCTTCACGTGCATGTAGACTAGTATTTTTCTGGTCTTTGTCACAAGGTAAGTAGTGCGAGCCCATTTATCTTGTTGTAGGCTCTGATACCATGAAAAATTCGTAGGCCTAACTTATCTCATAAAACCGGTTCAATAAGAGAGGATTACATTTTCTTTATAAAGATTTCAAAGATCTTATCCATAAGCAATGTAAGATATTCCTCAACATCCATTTATTAAACGGGTCAAACAAGTCGTGTTCAACTTGAAGGCAACCAACCCATCCCACAAATGGGTGAAACAAGTATCTCAAACACAACCTTTTAATTAACAATTAAATGCAGGGAAAAATGAGTTGTTTTGTCCACCCACCCTGGCCCCCACCACCACAACACCCCCCTCCCCAATTCCTCCTAACTCCACAAGAAGGAGATGCTAGTTTAGGTGTATTGAAAGCGCCATCATTAGCTTCATAAGTAATTTTTATCACAATTCATCATAATTTGTTGTTTCTATGGACATTTGAAGAGTTCCCAACAAAAATTCACAATGTATTAAATCGAAATCTTCCATTCGAAAGGCTGAAAGGGCATGATTCTATTATCAAGATTGCGAGTATATAGTGTTGTGATCATTTCTTTCTTTTCTTTTTTATGTTTTTTTATATCATAATTATAAGCACATTACTCCTCATAACATTGTTTGAAAAAATCATGTTTTGGTGCTAGAATATTATTTCCACTCAAGTCGTACTTTCATCTAGAGCTCATGAACAAGGATCGACATCTCCAGCAATGAGGAAAAAATTGCCCATCAGAAATTTTAGAAATTCTGGTCATTCAATGTCATCCAAGGGCTTACAACATGCCACATGTCCCACTAATAATAAAATATTATTTAATTTTTTTTAAAATATATATAAAACAAAATAATAAAATAATAAAAAATATATATGGTATGGGTGGCCACCCCATTTTTGCCATAGGGGGTGGCGAAACCAACCTTGGGGCCATGGGGGTGACTTCAGCCACCCCCAAGGGTTAGCTAGGGTGCCTATATTTTTTATTATTTTGTTTTATATTTTCTTTTTAAAATTTAAATAATATTTTATTATTTTATTGGGAAAACTACACTTTATCCCCCAAAGTTTGAAGCCATTTTCAATTTGACCTCAAAGTTTCAATTTTTTCAATGCATCCTCCAAACTTCAAAATTTTTGCAATTCGACCATTCTGACTTTTTTTCTCCTAAAATGCCCACATCCCAAGTTAAAATAATAATAAATAAATAAATATTAAAAATTAAGGGGTGGCTGGTCACCCCAGTTGGGCTTGGGGGTGGCTTCGGCCACCTCAGACCAGCCACCCTTTAATTTTATTTTTTTTAAAAAAAAAAAAAAAATTAACTTGGGATGGGAGCATTTTGGGAAAAAAAAAGTCAAAATGGTTGAAGTGCAAAAATTTGGAAGTTTGGGAGGGTGCATTGCAAAAATTAAAACATTGGATATTGAATTGAAAATCGCCCCAATAAAAATAAGACTTCAATTTTCTTTAGCAGGAACACTTCTGTGAATAATAAGGAAGCAATTTTAGCAATCTCGCAAATCCCATCCTCCCAAAGGTATGACACTTATTTGGGTCTTCTAGCCTTAGTGGGAAACTCTCGTACGGCTACGTTTAGGAACATTATTGACAGAGTATGGAAGAAGCTTTAGAATTGGAAGCTTAAATTCTTATCGCAGGCCGGAAGAGAAATTCTTCTCAAAGCGGTAATTCAGGTCATCCCAATGTATTGCATGAGCTTGTTTCTCCTCCCCCGTTAGTGGCGGAGGGAGGGGGTTTGAAGGCGGGCACCCCCCCCCCCCCCCCCCCCCCTTTCAACTCTTAAAATTTCACCTTACCATGTATAAAAAAAATTCATGTCCCCTATCAGCTATGAATGATGCTTCTTGCCCCTAACCCTCATGCTTGAGCCTGACCCTGACCCCTTATCCATGAATTTGATAGATTCATATATATTTTTTTTTTCTAAGTCATTAGCCATTTTCAAAGGTTGAAGCTTTTCAAAGGTTGAAGATGACCTTCAATATGCACCGTTTCATCAAGAAACAAGATAAAAAGAAAAGAAAAAGGAAAAAGAGGGAACAGCCTTAAAAAAGGCATGCAGCCAAAAACATCAAAAAATTAAAAAATTCTGAAGAGGCATGTAGCAGCAAGCAGTGACGGGTTTTGGGGGGGGGGGACTGGGGGGATGGCCCAAGCCTCCCCCCAATTCCAACAAAAAAAAAAATTAGGAAATAAAAAAAAAATACAGGCCATTGCCCTGCCCTAAAAACAAATATTTGGGCCCTCTACCAATTCCTCTTAAAAAATTTTACAGGCCATAATTCATTGGCCTACCCCAACCTAAATTTTTTATTTTTGAAAATTAAAAGAAAATTGAAAAGTCATTTTTAAATTCTATTTAAACAAAAGTAAACCAAAAAACAAAATTCTAAATCTCACCCTAACCCTCTGTAACCCAAACGGCGGCAGATTAGAAAAAAAAAAAAAACAAAAGAGAGCTAACCCTCTTAGAGGCTCTGCTTTTCGCTGGAGGGCCTATGTATAGCCGTGAGTGACTGAGTTTCTTCCCTCTATTTCCTTTCCTTGCTTGAAGCTTCTACAACTAGAATTAGAAAAGTTTTTATATTATATTTATTGCTGTTGAAAAGAAAGGATAAGAAAAAATTGATTTATGTTATGTGGCTGCACCGGCCTGCAGTTCATGCATATATATATATATATATAATTTGTTTTATTCCTGGAGAGTGGAGAAGCGGTTTGGAGAAATATATTATATATATAATATACCTAATACCTTATAGATTTGTAGACAATAGGGTGCTTGCTATTTTTTTTTTTCATAACAAACCAAACTTCATTCAAACAAAGAAAATACAGTACAGAAGGAGAAACAAGCTTGCCAAAGCCCTAACTAGAGAGTTTTCAGATGCCAGGAGTGAAAAAGAATGGCACGAATGCAGCCCGAGAAGAACTCTTTCCGCGGCGCACACTATGATGGATACTACCATCGGGAGTCCGAAGACCCCATTCAAACATCTAAACAGGCGTCCAAAAATGCCATGGAAGTTTAGATGTGAAGTAACTGTGGAAAAAAAAACTTCCAAAAGGAAACCAAAAATAAAGGAAAAGAAAATCAACTCCAAAGCATCTGAAGACTAAACAGAATGGGCTAACAACAAAGCAAGAAAGCAACAGAAAATTACAAAAAGTTACACAACATAGAAGGAAAAAACTCAAAACACAGCAGCTGCTACGGAGGTGGACATTGGCAGACTCTGGACAACGCGTGGCAATCATGCTCCGGCGCGTGGTGATCGAAAGGGACCGCTGAGGAGATCGCCGAGAAGCTGGAACGTCGATGGTGATGGATGATGGGCGCGTGTCTGGCTTGGGCTGATGGAGAGTATATCGGACTTGGAAAAAACCAATCTTCAAGCCTACACAAATCCGGCCATTTTGGCGATGGAGGAGACGCTCCAAGGTAGGGGAAAGGCGGAGGAGGGCAATCCATAGTTTCTGCTGTATTTTGAGGGTCCGGGATAGATCTAGAATTAGATCTAGAGAAAGATCTAGAGAAACCACTAGATAAAAAAGAGTTCTATCAAGAAGAGAGAAACTCAGCAAAGATAGAAGTTGGCTGTTACAACAGAAGGGGGGAGGAGGAGAGAAACCAGGAGGTTTTCCCCCCTCCTCAAGCTTGATCGAAAGAGGAGGCTTCAGGAGAGAGAAATGAGATTTTTCGTTCTCTTCTTAACGCCAACTTGACAATCAAAGTGCTTGCTGTTGAATAGAAAAGAAAAAACAAATTGCTTTATGTCATTACGTGTCTATGCGTGCAGCCTGCAGGGCCTGCAGTCCATGCAGATAGATATATATATATTTTTTCTTGGGAAAAATTCAGTTTAGCCCCCTGAAGTTTCAGTGAATTTTCAATTTGAATCCCAAAGTTTCAAAGTTGGCAGTTTACCCCCCCGAAGTTTCAAAAAGTGGCAAAGTGAACCCCCCCGTTGACTTTTCCGTCAAATTAGACGGAAAATGATGAAAAGACATAAATGCCCTCAAGCTTTTTTTAAAAAAATTTCCGTTTAATTTGACGGAAAAATTAACAAAAGGTTCAATTTGCCACTTTTTGAAACTTCATGGGGGTAAACTGCCACTTTTGAAACTTTGGGGTTCAAATTGAAAATCCCCTGAAACTTCAGGGGGCTAAACTGAATTTTCCCCTTTTTTCTTTATGAGTTATTAGCTATTAAAATTTTGTTTTTTTTATTCTGATTAAAACAATATTACATTTTTTAGGTGTTTTTTTATATATTTACTTTGAGATTTTGTCAAGCATCAGCTAGTTTTAATAGATTATTGCCAATATCATATATGTTATTTGTTATTGTTTGTTCTTTTTATTCATACATTTTTTGTTGATTTGTTAGAGTAATTGTTATTGTAATATGCTAATAATTTTATTATAATATCATTAAAATATGTGTCATTAGCCCTAAATTGTTTAGTATGATAAGTATTAAAACAAATAGTTATTAAGAAAAACAACGATCCTATTAAGCTCCAGTCAAATTCTAAACGACCTCGTGTTGAAGTAGACTTAGCAAAATTGCCCGCAAATCCATGTTCAAGAAAAAAAAACTGTTTTTTAATATTTTTTTATTTTTATTTTTTAAAATAATTTTTTAATATTTAATTAGTTTTTTTATTAAAAAAATGCCCCCCATTGTCGAATCTTCTGGCTCTGCCACTATCCCCCGTGCTTTATGTTCGGAGATTAACTCACATATGAGGAAATTTTAGTGAGGGCAATAAGGAGAATACTACTCGGGTGAATTGGATGAGTTGCGGGCGATTGGGGATGTCAAAAGCATCAGGAGGTATGGGTTTCCGAGATTTCACTAGTTTCAATAGGGCTCTATTGGCTAAGCAGATTTGGCGCTTTTGGCAAAATCCAGATAGCTTGATGGCACAGATTATGAAACAAAGATATTACCCAAGGAACACGGTTTTGGAGGCTAGTATTGGGAGAAATCCTTCCTTTGCATAGAGAAACATCCAAAGTTCATGCGATTTGGTTAAGGAGGGATTAGTGTGGCATGTTGGGAATGGGCGGAAAGTGAGGATTTGGAAGGATAGATGGCTACCAAGTCCGTCATTTCAAATTTTTACAGCATCTAATTTATTGAACCCGGAGGCCACAGTGGATCAACTCATCGATGGTGACTCTAAGTGGTGGAATAATAATCTTTTGGGTTCTTTATTTGCTGCAGAGGAAGTCAGTTTGATCCAATAAATTCCCCTTAGTTGCACAAATCAAGAAGATGTTCTTATTTGGAGTGGTACAAAAAATGGGATTTTTTCTGTGCGAAGCGCCTACTATATGCAAAAGGAGAGAGCTACAAGACATCTGGCTGATTGTTCAAGCAATGTGGTGCGTAGCACGGTCTGGAAACGGCTGTGGTCTTTGTCTGTTCCAAACTGTGAGAAAAACTTTTTGTGGCGCGCGTGCAATGACATTCTTCCCACAAGAGAAAATCTGTGTAAGAAGAAAATCATCATGGATCCAACGTGCCCTTTGTGCGGTAGAGATCGAGGTCAAGTCTGGGTTTCACATCCTCTGGCAGTGTCCCTCAGCCATGGACGTGTGGAGCAAGGGCTGTCCTAAAATTCAGAAGAGTTCTTTTGTAGGACCTGATTTCATGCAAGTTGTAGAGGGGGTTTTCAGCAAGTGTTCCAACGAGGAAGTGGAGCAGTTTGTCGGGATAGCCAGGCGTATATGGATGAGGCGAAATGAAACTCTACATGGGGGGGGG
>CM017324.1:3522457-3591226 GCA_006937295.1 Carpinus fangiana
GGACCCTAACACCCTGGTGCAGCAAACTATGCAAGCCATAGATGACTTCCATATGGCTCAAGGACGGCGGGAGCTGACAAGGCATCTAGGAGATTCTCAGGTTATCTTGGGTCAGAAAGCTCCGGAGGTGGGTTGTTTTAAGGCTAATTGGGATGCTGCTGTGGGGGAAAAATCTGGACGCACGGGGCTGGGAGTGGTGAATCGAGACTCTCACGGCATAATGCAAGGGGCAAGATGTGCGCGCGACTAGGCAGGGTTGTCTAGATCCGGCTTTGGCTGAGGCTGTGGCGGTGTTGTTGTCGATTCAGCTGTGCCATGACTTGGGGCTTACTAGAATTCATTTTGAGGGGGATACCAAAGAAGTGGTTGATGGAATTAATTCAGCCGAAGTGGATAGAGGTTGGATGGGGCAGGTCCTAGCAGACATTAAACTGGCGATTCAAGTTTTTGAAGACTGGAAGGTTTCTTTCGTTAGGCGTGAAGATAATCAAGTGGCACACTCACTTGCTAAGTTTGCTGTGAAGTTTGATATGAATAATACATGGGGTGGTATGCCTCCCGATTGTATTGTATCAGTGAAATGTTATTGCTTGAGCATTTTGCTCTAGCACTTTGATCATTCAATAAAATATCCTATCATTATTTCAAAAAAATAAAAAAATAAAAATCGTTCCAAACTTTGGAGGATAAAGTGTAATTTTTCCTATTTTATTATTAGTGGGACATGTGGCATGTTGTAGATCCTTGGATAACATTGAATGGTCAGGATTTCTAAAATTTCTTATGGGCAATTTTTCCCCACTGTTGGGGATCCCGATCCATGAATTTTCTATGTTATAATTCATAAAGATATTTTTCTATTTTAATCTTGAGTTTTATTTAAATCACATTATACCCATTCGTATTTATTAGAAGTTTTTCTCTTTTTTTGTTGAATATATACAATAGCAATAAATATGCTTCCTTTACCATGAACTTGCGCATGCACCTTTTGTTAAAGATGAAACTATAGTCGATGAAATGAAATTATCCCTACTGCCTCCGAAACATGTGCTTACGTATTTTCACATGTACATACCAATACCAACCTTTCGAGTTTTTATAATTTTTTACGCAAGTTGTTAATTAATTAAATTATAACTTTATTGGAAGCTCATGACCTAAACTATGAGACAATATTGCTTTTTTCCTTTCAAAATATAAAAATATGGCCACTTAATTAATTTATAATCTTATCTTACTCTATCAATTTTTTTTTTTTTTTAATACAGCTTTCCATTTAAATAAATTCTCCTTATGCAATTTCTTGTGACCTATTATTTTGCATTGGTTTAAGTATTGAATCACTTCATTTATTCTAATCATTATATCAAATTAATGTCGTTTTATCACTTACACAATAACATATATATATATATAATAGGTCACAAGAAATTATATATATATATATTTCAAAACAAATCTTAAAATCCTAACAAAAAGATATTACTTAACCTAAAAAGCAGTTAATTGAAAATTGGTCATAGTTCCAAAATTTACAACTATTAAACAGCACTTATTTGATTCAAATTAATTTATATATAAATCAGTTTTGTACAATATATAAGGGCTAAGCCATGGTTATCTTTTTTACTATACATCAAACTAAAAGGTTTCTAAAAGTTAACGAAAATCCATGGCTTGCAAATGAATTAGAAAACTTATGGTAGTGATGATGAAATTGCTTATCCATGTTCTCTTAAAAGTGCAAGCTGCTAATGACCTTTCTCGTTTCCATCACTCTTCCCCTCCTACATTGCCTCCTCGTTTCCTTAAACTTACTAAAATTCAAATTAATGACATTGGCCTTACGTCTTTTTTTCCTTCTCCACAGCCTATTTGGTATTCTCGATCAATCCTCTGAACTTGATGAAACACAACTAGATACATGCATTGATATGCATATTAAATTGTGCGATAATAGATGGCCACATCGCAACTTTTCTGAAGCTCAAAAGCTTGGTCATGAATCTTGTATTCTCTTCGGTCATTGCAAATGTTGGATGAGGCACAATGCCGGAGAGACGTTGACTTCTGAGCATCAATCTTGCCTAAGAAATTGCGTCAAACATCGAAGTGATATTAAGACTTGTTTCAAAGAATGTCATGAAATGCATGTCAAGAAGCAATCAGATGGCGTTTATACACAAAATCCCCAGCTTAAGGTCTGCTAAAGATTTCTTAACTACTCTCTCTCTTTTTAGCTATTTGTTGGTCGCTCTCTCTCTTGCTAGGTTTTTTTCGGTCGCCAAATTGATTGGATACAATACAAAGATAGAAGCCACATTGCAGGTTGTTTATTAGAATGCTTTTCAATCTTCATATACTGCAAAAGAAGTTCTTTTAACTTTTATATATTTTTTTGGCATCAATAAAATGTTTATCATGTATTCGTTATTTACATTCATTACAAAATGTTGAACACTGTGTTGGAACTAGAGGCTTATATTAATTCCAGTGGAAGGCCAAGTAGACAAGAGCGAACGGTTTTGGGGATTTCCTTAATACGTCCGTACAAGTAGGATTTAGGATTTTTCCTATATATATGGTATGATGTAACCCTAAATCGTTAATATTAAAATACAGTCGTCTCTCTGTGGATGTAGGCACATTGTCGATCCATGTTAAATCTGTGTTTTGACTTTCTCTCTCTATTTTCGATTCTATATTATTCATCATTATTACACGATAACAACACACTATTTCTTCCACATGAATCCTAACTCGTACTAAAAGTCGACATTTATACTTTGATGCAGAGTCCCACACAAATTGCAATTCGAAGGCCACCATTAGATTACTTGTGGCAAGGATAAGTTCATGACAAATGATTGGTGACAGACGTCATGAAGTAAAATATTAGTGGCCAGCTAAAGGAGTTGTTTATCTTTATTATCTTATCATTTCAATAAATTTAGTTGATGTTTGATCAACTACCGAAGAACCAGTATTTATCATTTGTGTTATTCGAGTAGTAGTGGTCAAGTTTATCAAATAAGAAGTTGGTGCCTATATATCAATGTTACCAAGTTTATTTTTGTTAGAACAGTTTCCGGTCAGGTCAATACTTTTAGTTAGATAAAAGAATAAATGGATAATTGGTTCTTGTGGTTAGCATAAATTACAAATCACTCCATGTAGTATAAAAAATAATGTATAGGTCTCTGTAGTTAACTTAAATTACAACTCACACCCTGTAGTATAAAAAATAATTTATAGATCCTTAAGGTAGGCCAAAATAACCTTGAAATCTTTTCCTATCCTTTCCTTCTTCTTTTTTTTTTTCTTTTTTTTAATAGCTTTGTCTGCCCTCTTAGGGCCTGTTTGGGATTACGTTTGATGGACCTAAAAGTGATTTTAACACTCAAAATTCTGTTTAAAAAAAAAAAATACGCGTTTGGTAAAAAAATTAAAAACTCTTTTAAGAGTCCAAAAAGCTTAAAATAACCAAAAAGTACTTTTGGCAAAAACTTAAAATTGAAGCTTTTATCTAAATTATATTTTTGACTTAAAAGCTTTATTTGTTAAATTCAATCCCAAACATGCTCTTAATCTCAATAAAAATTTAAGGTAATTTTTAGCTGATTACTTTATAAAAATCTAAGCCACCCTGCTTTCCATGTCATATCAGAAAATATCAATAAAATTTGACCTTTTTATTATTAAACAACAACAAGAAGAAAACTCATCGAAACAGCAAACAAACGAAAGGAAACAATTAAACAACAAGAAGACCGAAAGGTGTCCTAATAATCTAATATGGGTGGCGTAGTCATTTTCTTTAATTTTTTGTAATTGCTTCGGCCAAGAGTTTTTTGTGTGGGCTTGTAAAGAATAAGATCTTTCGGTTTGGGGCAGGGCCAGAATTTTTAAGTTGGACCAATTATTATTTTTCTTTGAAAATTTTTGGGGGGCCAGCCCAAATTTTTTGGTGGGGTAGGAGTGTGTACTGTGTCGGCCACCGATAAAATGATAATATAAAAAAGAAGAAAATACACTTTATCCTCTGAAATATCTACGTATTTGCGTTTTGGTACCTAATGTTTAAAGTGTGACAAAAGACTTCCACAATGTATCTTACATCAGCAAAAAACATCATCCATTTATTTGGACGGAAACCAAGTCACAATGCTTGGCACGTGACATTTTTTAACCAAAACTTTCAAAAATGACCTCAAAGAATGAAGTGTAAACATAAATGATTTTAGGAGGGTAAAGTGTAAACATAAATATAAACATAAACATAAAGTGATAAATGTTTTGGACTTGATGGCATTTACATTAGATTTAAAGTTCAAATTTCTCTAAAGATAAATAATTTTTTAGGACACACTCGCTGTGAAACCGAGTATTACCCGATTTGTGGGACATGTCCCATACACGAGCTCAAAATTTGCCATTCTAACTTCTAAGGTAGCTCACAAAGTATATCTCGTGTACTCACCCACCCCTTGAGAGGTTTCCCGTTTCCCTTTCTTTTAGATGGCTTTCAACGCTTAATTATTACCCAACACGTACAGTTGACAATGGAGCCTTCAATATTGAATTCTAATGAATTCCAAAATGACAAGTTTTTCGATCTCTTCCCATTGAACAAGATCATCTTCGGGTCAAATAAATTTGATAACATTCGGTTAATTATATTTGATAAATATTTTTATCTTTTTATTTTTTGAGAAGACAAAAATATAAATTCGGNCAAGAAGACCGAAAGGTGTCCTAATAATCTAATATGGGTGGCGTAGTCATTTTCTTTAATTTTTTGTAATTGCTTTGGCCAAGAGTTTTTTGTGTGGGCTTGTAAAGAATAAGATCTTTTGGTTTGGGGCAGGGCCAAAATTTTTAAGTTGGACCAATTATTATTTTTCTTTGAAAATTTTTGGGGGGCCAGCCCAAATTTTTTGGTGGGGTAGGAGTGTGTACTGTGTCAGCCACCGATAAAATGATAATATATATATAAAAAAAAAAAAAAACATTTTATCCCATGAAATATCTACGTATTTGCATTTTGGTACCCAATGTTTAAAGTATGATAAAAGACTTCCACAATGTATCTTACATCGGCAAAAAACATCATCCATTTATTTGGACGGAAACCAAGTCACATGCTTGGCATGTGACATTTTTTAACCAAAACTTTTAAAAATGACCTCAAAGAAGAAAGCGTAAACATAAATGATTTCAGGAGGATAAAGTGTAAACATAAATATAAACATAAACATAAAGTGATAAATGTTTTGGACTTGATGGCATTTTCATTAGATTTAAAGTTCAAATTTCTCTAAAGACAAATAATTTTTTAGGACACACTCGCTGTGAAACCGAGTATTACCCGATTTGTGGGACATGTCCCATACACGAGCTCAAAATTTGCCATTCAAAGGTAGCTCACAAAGTATACCTCGTGTACTCACCCACCCCTTGAGAGGTTTCCCGTTCTTTTAGATGGCTTTCAACGCTTAATTATTACCCAACACGTACAGTTGACAATGGAGCCTTCAATATTGAATTCTAATGAATTCCAAAATGACAAAGTTTTTCGATCTCTTCCCACGGAACAAGATCATCTTCGGCTCAAATAAATTTGATAACATCCAGTTAATTATATTTGAAATTTTTTTTTATTTTTTTATATTTTGAGAAGACAAAAATATAAATTCGGATCCCTAGAATTCCAAGGGGAATTCCAAATTCTAGAATTCCAGATCTTGGCTCTTCAATTTCATCTAAAGGCTAGTGTTCCGCCGCATGTCTTACTAATAATAAAATAATAAATAATATTTAAATTTTAAATGATTTTCTTTTATATTTTCTTTTTAAAATTTAAATATTATTTTATTATTAGTGGGACACGTGGCGAAAGACTAGCTTTTGGATGAAATTAAAGGGTTAAGATCTAGAATTTCAGAATCTAGAATTTCCCTAAGAATTCCAAGGGATCCAAATCCCAAAAATATTCATCCACTATAACTAACTGGATATTTTCTAATTTATTTAAACCAGAGAGGATCCTAATTCCTTCCATGAGATTACAACGTTGAACTTGGTAACACCATTAATGATTATTTTATCAATTTTAGTTAAAAATAAAAAATAAATTAGTTGTTATATATACTTGCAAATTTGGGCTAAATTATAGAGGCATATATATACATGAATATTCACGCCTAGCTAGCAAAATGGAATTCTGAATTTTCTGATGGTTCTTCACTTGTAATGACATTAATAAGTATACTAAATTTGCTTTATTTTTTTCCTTAGTAAAGTCGAAATTAAATGACAAACAAAATTGATTCTCATTTTTTTCATAAGAGCTTATAATTTGCTTTAATTTTCTTAGCTGCCCTTTAATTGTATGTTATACTTAATGGAATATCCAACAACCAGAACTAAATTATTCAAATTAAAATTCTGGAGAAACCAAATTGATAATAAACTCAAGAGCAACCAATATAATATAATTTTAAAGAAAAAAGATTATACATTCATAACCTTTTGCAATCTGTCCAAATACACTTCTAGAATGAAGCCAAGAACCACACTAACTTGACACGATTAGATGTTGGGCTCACCGTTCTCATCATGAATAGGCACACTAATTCAAAAGGCCAAAATTCTCCATCAAACTGGGTTAGAAGAATTTTTTTCAACCTAATCTATAAAAGTGAAATGTGTCCTTTTTTTTAATAACATGTGAGATGTACATGAGTTTTTAATCAAATTTATTCCATCTTTATCATTATCATTACAAAAGCATGTGTTTTTTACATGTTCAATGGATACATGTCACTTTTATAGACTAAGTTAAAGGAAATACCTCTAACCCGGCCAATTTAAAGAAAAACTCTATCCATTAAATAATAACTTTCTTGGAAGCTCATAACCCAAACTATGGGACAATTGTATTTTCTTTCCTTTCAAAAAATCAAAAGATGGCTACTTAATTAATTTATAATCTATCTTACCCTATCGAAAATTATTTATTTTTATACAGCTTTCCATTCAAATAAATTGTCTTTATGCAATTTCGTGTGACCTATTATTTTGCATTACATTAAGTATTGAATCACTTCATTTATTCCAATCGTTGATAAATTTATTTACAATATTTACTTCAGATGTCTCTTTATCACTTACAAAAATTCTTTTTTCTTTTTTGATCCTTCATTTACATGAAAGCACGTGTTTTATAAAAAGACATTTTATATATATATATAATGTCTTTTTATAAATGAATAGCGTCATGATTAAATTTTGAACATTCTAATATGCACATTTATTATGCATTTCAAATCAATATATTCTAAAAACTTTTTGTGTAGGTGCCTTAACATAATATATCATGATTAGGAAATCATCTCCTTCACTTGTCCTTTTGAAACTAATTAAATCCTTACCAATACAACAGTTTTGCCAAAAAAAAAATGTGTTAATATAAAAAAATATTTGGGGTAATTATGTTTTGCCCCTATGAATTACAACACATTGTCACTTTGCCTCCATGAACTGACAATCTTATTGCCCGACCCCATCAAACTACCATTTTGTGCCCAAAACTCCTCTTCCGTCGGTAAAATGCGTTAACTCAGACTGTCAAAATGACAATGAGCTGTAGTTTATAAGGGCAAAGTGACGGGTTGATCGTCTGAGTTAATGCCTTTAATTGGCGGAATAAGGGTTTTGGGCACAAAATGATAGTTTGATGGAGTCAGGCAGTAGAGTTGTCAGTTCATGAGAGCAAAGTGATAATGCGATGTAGTTGATGGGAAAAATGGTAATAACCCCAAAATATTTCNAAAGTTAAGTTAGTATATGATGTATATCATATATTGTAGATAATAAACATATCATATATAAATATATATTATAATTTATTAATTTATAAGTATACAACTAAGTTAAACTAATTTAATTTTATACAATTAATTAATATTACATTTAAGTTTGTATTATTGTATATAATGTCAATTGTTATTTGTCACACCCTAAAGAGATACATTAAGGTCATTTAAGTGTGTATACATTAATGTAATTATAATTTATAAATGGTAAGAAATACATTACTTACTTAATTAATAATCATTTAATCTACTCATTTATAAATGAAATCGAGCTCACGAGCCCTTGTCGAGTTTAGTCGGGCGAGCCAAGCTCGGCTCATTTGCTAATCGAGCGAGCTTGTACAGTAACGAGCCGAGCTAAACAGTATCGAGCTCGATTTCGATTCGAGCTTAATCGAGCCGAGCTCGAGCCGAGCTGTCGAGTGTGTCGGCTCATTTATAGGCATATCTCCTTCACTTGTCCTTTTGAAACTAATTAAATCCTTACCAATACAACAGTTTTGCTAAAAAACAATATGTTAACATAAAAAAATATTTGAGGTAATTACGTTTTGACCCTATGAACTACAACGCATTATCACTTTGCCTCCATGAACTGACAATCTTACTGGCTGACCCCATCAAACTACCATTTTGTGCCCAAAACTCCTCTTCCGTCGGTAAAATGCGTTAACTCAAACTGTCAAAATGACAATGCGTTATAGTTTATAGGGGCAAAGTGATGGGTTGATCATCTGAGTTAACGCCTTTAACTGGCGGAATGGGGGTTTTGGGCACAAAATGATAGTTTGATGGAGTTAGGCAGTAGGGTTGTCAGTTCATGAGAGCAAAGTGACAATGCGATGTAGTTGATGGGAAAAATTGTAATAACCCCAAAATATTTCAAAACAAATCTTGAAATCCTAACACAAATATAATACTTAACCTAAAAGGCACTTAATTGAAAAACGGTCATAGTTCCAAAATTTACGGCTATTAAACAACACTTACTTGATTCAAATTACTTTATGAATTAACAATATATAAAGGCTACGCCTTAATCATCTTTCTTTCTTTCATTCTTTTGACATGTCCACACACGAGAGGGGAGGGGGATTCGAACTAGTAACCTCCGATTCAGTAAGCGTGGTCCCAGCCGATTGAGCTACCTCTTGGGGACGCCTTAATCATCTTTTTGAGTATACATCAAACTGAAAAGTTTCTATATTAGACGAAAATACATGGGTTGCAAACGTATTATAAAACGTATGCTAGTGATGATGGAGTTGCTTATCCACGTTCTCTTAAAAGTGCAAGCTCATGACCTTTCTCAGATCTCTTTACACCCCTCTTCACCTCCTAGATTGCCTCATCGTTTCCCTAAACTAAATAAAATTCAAACCAATGACATTGGCCCTATTTCTTTTTTTCCTTCTCCGCAACCCATTTGGTATCATCAATCCTCTGAACTCGATGAAACACTAAATACATGCATTGATATGGAGATTAAATTGTATAATGAAAGATGGCTACGTTACAGCTTGCTCAAAACCGGCGAGGTCGGTCATAACCAATGTCTCCTTGTAGGTTATTACAAATGTTGGAGGAAACACACTGCCAAAGAGATGGTGGCTTCCGAGCATGCATCTTGCCAACGTAATTGCGTAAAAAATCAAAGCAATGGTAAGACCTGTTTCGAAAAATGTCATGAAAAGCATTTCAAGAAGTACTCAGATGTCGTTCGTACACAAAATTTCTAGCTTAAAGTCTGCTAAAGATTTGTTAGCTACTCTCTATCTCTCTCTCTCTCTTTCTTTCTCTCTAAGTACTATTTGTTAGTCACCAAATTGATTGGATACAATACGAAGATGGAAACCACGTTGCGGCTGGTTTCTTAAAATGCTTATCAAAAAATAAGACCTTTAATTAAACTTTTAATCTTCATATACGCTCGTACTAAAAGTTGACATTTATACTTTGATGCAGAGTCCCACACAAATTTCAATTCCTCAAGAAGGCCACGTAACAGTACTTGTGGTAAAGACAAGTTCATCACAAATGATTGGTTACAGAAGTCTTGAAGCAAAATACTAGCGACCAGCTAAAGGAGTTGTTTGTCTTTATTATCTTATCATTTCAATAAATTTAGTTGATGTGTGATCAACTATTGAAGTACCATTGTTTACCTTTTGTGTTATTATAGTAGTAGTGGTTATATACATATCAATGTTACCAAGTTTATTTCAATCAATGAAAGTGTTCAAGTTTTATGCTAATTATTATGAGACGAGATTTTTCTTTTTTAGGTGCGACTCGTAAACTAATTTTATCTTAGTTTGAACGTGTTTGGTTATGAATCCTACTGGTTGTTGGAATGTGGATTCAGGAGTATCACAACGGCAATAATGCAGATGGCTTTCAACGCTTAATTATTGCCCAAGACAGTTGACAATGCAGCCTTCAATATTGAATTCTATGAATTTCAAAATGACATGCTGCTTCTTTTCAATCTCTTCCCACGAGATTATGACGTTGAAATGATAAAATTATTATTTATCAATTTTAGTCAAACAAAAGAAAAAAGAAATTCATGTTGGAAAGTCACCGTGGTAGCAAAAATCAAATGATAGCAACACCCATAATCAAATGGGTCGAAGAAATTACACAAGTAACGACTAAAGAGGCAACATCTTATCTCTAACCAAAACAATTCTCTGTTATATATACTTGCAATTTGGGCTAAATTATAGAGAGGCATTTGTTTTTCTTGCTTCTTCGAGAACTTTGCCTTTCATTCCTCTGGTATGAGTTATCAAACAAGAAGCATGCAACACTTGATGCCTCATCATCTCCTCTTCACCTTGTTTCTCTTTGCCATTTTCTCTGCAAATCATGCGTGCAACCAAATACACCGCAACTCTATCTTGTCCTTGCCCTTTAATACTTCTTCTCCACCACTAAATTGGTCTTCTGCTGATTGTTGCCATTGGGAAGGTATTTCTTGCGATGATAAAGGTCAGGTCACCCATATTTGGTTACCCTATAAAGGCCTTAGAGGGAGTATGCCTCCCTCTCTTGGAAACCTCACATATCTCTCTCACCTTAATCTCTCCCACAATTCACTTTTAGGTCGTCTCCCTAAGGGTTTGTTTTCGTCCTTGAATCAACTCATGGTCCTTGATTTGAGCTACAACCGTTTATTTGGTGAGATATCTGGCTGGCCTGCCTCCATCCAAATTGTTGACATATCTAGCAATCAATTCAACGGGACAATCCAATCTTCATTCCTTCAAAGAGCGTGGAGGTTGATTGAGCTCAATGTCAGCAACAATAGTTTTGCAGGCCCTATTCCTTCCTATCCGTGCATCAATTCTTCCTTCATCAGGCTCCTCGATTTCTCTCGTAATCTTCATGGTGGCCAAATTCCTAGTGGACTCGGGTCATGTTCTGAACTAAAGGTTTTGCGGGCAGGTTTTAACTCTCTCTCAGGATTGCTTCCTCATGATATCTACAATGCGACAGGGCTTGAAGAAATCTCCTTACCTTCCAATGATCTTTCAGGACCCATCAGCAGTGACATTGTAAACCTTACAAAACTCACCAACCTAGAGTTATTTGAAAATACATTGAGCGGCAAGCTCCCAGCGAATATTGGAAAGCTCTCCAAATTGAAGTATATAATCCTTCATGCAAACTCCTTAACAGGTTCTCTGCCCCCAACTTTGATGAATTGCACAAATCTCATAGAATTGATTTTACGGAGCAATTTGTTTGAAGGAGACATCTCCACCTCTAACTTCTCCGCTCTTCCTCAACTTACAACTATTGATCTGGGGTTCAATACCTTTTTCGGTAACTTTCCAATAAGCCTTTACTCATGCAAGTCCCTAAGAACCATTCGACTTTCCTACAATAGACTAGAAGGACAAATCCTACCGGAGGTGGCTCAATTGGAATTCTTGTCTTTCCTTGTACTTAGTTACAATAGGCTAACCAATATTACAGGGGCAATCAAGATTCTGATGCATTGCAAGACTCTCAGCGTAGTCCTTCTTGGAGGAAATTTTCTGCACGAGGCAATACCAACTGATGATAGTATAGTTGGTTCTAATGGATTCGAGAATATCCGGTTTTTGGGTCTTGGTGATTGTCAGTTGATGGGTCAATTTCCCATATGGCTATCTAAGATTAAGAAGCTAGAAGTTCTGAATCTAGTTTCCAATCGTATCACAGGTTCAATTCCTGGTTGGTTGTCGACTCTTCCAAGGCTCTTCGCTTTTGACTTATCTAATAACCTCATTACTGGTGAATTCCCAAAAGAACTTTGTGCATTGCCTGCATTAGTGTTAGCAGAGGCTCTAGTAGACAATAACTATTTGAATTTACCAGTTTTTTCCGCTAGAGATGGTACACTTGGCCAATATAATGTTCTCTCGAACATGCGACCAACAATAAAAATTGCAAACAATTGTCTTAGTGGCAACATCCCCATTGAGATTGGTCGTTTGAAGTTGCTTCGTCAGCTGGATCTTAGGCATAACAACTTCTCAGGCAGCATTCCACACCAAATATCTGAGCTCATAAACTTAGAATTACTGGACCTCTCTACCAATCAGTTGTCCGGTGAAATACCAACATCACTAAGTAGATTGCATTTCTTGTCTCGGTTTAGTGTTGCAAACAATAATCTTCATGGACCAATACCATCAAGCACTCAGTTACAAAGCTTTAATGCCTCTGCATATGAGGGCAACCTTGGACTCTGTGGTCCCCCACTTCCATACGAGTGTACCAATACTGTTAGTACCAATGAAGACATTGAGGAGGAGGAAAATGGGCCTACAATCCCATGGTTTCCAATTAGTGTGGTTCTCGGTTTCATTGTAGGTTTTTGGGGAGTTTGTGGTCCTTTGCTTTATAAATTTATGTCAAACTAGCAATGTCTTTGGCCAGATTGCACAAAAGGTTTTAAGTATATAATATATTTCTTTAAAATTACATATATGTCGCTCAAGAGTTGTGATCGATTTGGTTTCTCAATTTTCAATTTGAATGATTTAGTTTCCATTGTTGCCCTGGATATTCCAGCAAGTTTAAGAAAACTAAAGCAAATCAGTTCTTACTGAAACAAAATATGTTGTTGCAATTTTCTGCAGAAAACAGAGTAGAAAAACAGAGCAAAAAAAATCTGGATTTTATTTTTTCTTGTCTCTCGTTCTAGCAGCTGAAGCTGCAGCTTCAGATTTCAATCTTCTCAATTATACAACCCGGCTTTATGGGCAAATTTAATCAAACTGGGCAATTTTTAAGAGCTTATAAACAAATTCAGTGGAGAGAGTCAATAACATTATTCCTACAAAGGTATGGAAGAATACGACAGAAATGACGAGATATAGGAATGAGAAGAAAGGCTAGTCGGGGCAGAGTTGTTATATGAGAGATATGAAAGACAAGCTCAACACAGGCAGGATTTGATCTTCTTCATTGATTTGCAACGAGCTTTCTTAGAGCATTCACAGTAGACTCTTCAAATTTTCCTTTTTAACAGCCCACCTTTTTAGAATAAATTTTTCAACCTCTCTATTTTAACAATTCACTTTCACTATTTCATTAAAATATTATTTTTCATAAATTTGTTTATTATTTATCTTTTAAGGGTTTATTAAAAGTGCTCACGGATGACTGTTGTATTTTTTGTTGTAGGGATAGTGAAACTACCCATCACATTTTGTGGGATTGTCCCTCTTCGCTGGATGTTTGGAGTGAATGTGGAGGCAAGATACAGAAATGGATTTCGGAAGGAGCAAGCTTTTTGGAGTTGGTGGAAAATATGATGAAATCCCTGCAAAAATAAGATATGGAGCTGTTTATGATGGTAGCAGTGAGGATATGGAAACGAAGAAACGGGGTGGTTCACAGGGAACCATTCATCCACCCTTGCGTGATAGTGAAACAAGCGACGGAGTAGCTTCTAAGATACCGTAAGGCCAATTGTCCTGTTAAAGACGATTATGATTCTCCAGGAACGATTACACGCATTCGTGGGAAGCTCCTGCTGCGGGGATGCTGAAAGTGAATTGGGACGTGGCAATCACTCAAGGGGAGAATCGGATGGCTGTGGGAATTATTATTAGAGATGAGAAGGGGAATGTTATTGCAGCAACCAGCAAACCTGTAATGGCAACTCACAATATAGCCACAACTGAGGCCTTGGCTGCTCTAAGGGCTGTAGAATTCTGCAGGGAGGTGGGAGCCTTCGATATTAATTTAGAGGGGGGACCTGTTGGAGTTGGATCCGGCCAACTCACCTCTTTGGCGAAGAGATATGGCGTTGAGAGAGGAAGAAAGCTGAGAGAGGAAAGAAAAAAAAACAGAGGGCTGCGGAAAGAAAAAAAGGAGAGAGAAAAAGAAAAAGGAAAAAGGTGGAGAGAGAAAATATAATTGTTTTAAGAGTAAAGAGTGAATAGTAATTGTTAAGTTTGAAGAAATACTGTTCACATTGTTAAGTTTTTTGTTAAAATGAAGAGGCTGAAAAGTGGTGTTTTTAGCTATTTTTGTTAAATGGGCTCTTCAAACTAACAAAAAAATGTGTTTGAAGAGCCTGCAGTAAGTGCTCTTAGGACAGTGGTTACACCAACCCAAACCCAGAATTGTAGTTAGTTAAGAGTGCCACATTAGCACGTTGGGTGAATGTTTAATAGAATTTCTCAATTGTTAAATACTTTTTCATCAAGAAATAACATAAATAATTCCTATAAAATGCCTAGGAGTAAACCAAACATAATCCCCAGAGTAGCTCAATCGACTAGGAACAATGCTTCATGAAGCATAAGTCACTAGTTTGAATCTCATCTTCTTCTTTCCCTTTAAGGTCAATTACTTATTAAAAGAAAAATGAATAAACTAAGTATGAGAATGTCTCCCAAGAATCCTATCAAACTCATAATCATTCTCAAACGTGGATTTAGTTATAGCTTGATTGAGCATTCCCTAAATGACTGCCATGAAGAATACTAGTTACACTAAAGCAAACCAGATAGCCAACATGAAGCATAGGTATTTCAAGAGTTGGACGTGCATCCATGTAAGCTTAACATTATGCTAATTGAGAGCTTCCATGGCAACAAGGATTGTTAAAAGTAAGGAAACAACAGAAATTCTTGAATGAGAAGAAAGACTAGTGACAAGAGTACAACATTTAGGTCCTCATAAGATTACATTCTTCTCCAATACTCTTTGCTTATGGACCAAAACGGCCACAATCCAGTAATCATACCTTCCTTATATGTTTAACTTAAAAAGAAATGTAAAAATACAAGCCATTTTGGCTGGGAATAGGCACAATGAAATCACATCCAAAACAGTTGGTGGCTTGGTGCATTTTCCAGCCATCACCAGCAATAACTTCCCCAAGTTTATCAGAAAACATCTCAGAGATTTTCCAAACACAAAATTACATAGCAATGTCTACCAAAGTCATTGTGGACAGAATACTTATTCCTAGTTGAATTTATTCATTGCTCCGTCCAAACAGAACGTATAAATGATCACCAATGAGTTTAGCATTGCAATTTGCATCATACAAAATCGAATTCTCAAAATCCTCATTTAGTCAAAACAATCCCTTCCTCAACATATATAATCGAGTATACCCTAATCTCCAACTATCGAATCGTGAAAAAACCCATAGGTCTTTTCGCCTATATCCTCTATATCCAGCACAAAAATGTAAAATTTCATCCAGAAAAAGGAAAAAGATCGAAATCTGAATCATACCCATTACTCTCCCTAAGACCCTTTCACTCCCTCCTGCGCCGCCCCCTCGATCTTCTTCTTGTTCTTCTCGATCTGCGCGGCGACCTCCTGGGGCATGTACTTCTCGTCGTGCTTGGCCAGCACCTCCGTGGCCGAGAAGTAGCACTCGCCGCTCCTCGCCTTCCTGGAGACGCTCTTGGCCGAGACCTCCCGCCGAGCTTCCTCCGTGAAGCGCTTCACGAACCCCTCCACCACCACGGAATGTCCCTCCCGGAACAGATCAGGCAACGAGCCCTGGTACTTCACCAGAATGTCGGTGATCAGGTCGGAGACCACGAACTCCATCTCGGGCGACGAGGCGGGCTGAACCACGCTGCCCTCGAGGACTAGACCGCCCAATCGGAACTTGGTCTTGGACGGGTTCGCGGCGTACTTTTCAAGCGCGTCGGTGGGGGTGACATAAAAGACGAGCTGGTCCTGGAATCCATTGAGGACGATGACGACGAAGCCGGCGATGCAGCTGAAGGTGAGCGCGTAGGTCCAGAGGCGCCGGGTCTGGAGCTGCCGGGCCCGGGCGCCGATGTCTACGGTCTTGGGTCGGGACGGTTGTCGCCGGGCCGTGGAGAGGAATCGGAGGGTGGATAGAGAAAGTTCGTTGGGGATGGACGGTTGGGATTTGATGGGAGAAAGAAGAAGGGTGTTGGTGGTGGTGGTGGTGGTGGTGGAGCGGAGGAGTTGGGATCTGAGGCGGAGGGAAAGGCGAGCGGCCATGAAGAGGGGGTTAGAATTTTCTCGGGAAAGTGAGGAAAATTGTGAAGAGGAAGAAAATGATGGGCTGGGTTTATGGGTTTTGGGAATTAGGTGGGGGAGAAAGAGAATGAAGGGGCGGCTATTGGACTTTTCAGAAACTTTTTCTTACTTGACGAGACGAAAACTCCACGAAAATTGTTGTCTTAATAAGTTCCTTTAGATTTGCCTTCAAAAAGCTACAACTTTATAACTTCCTTCGCATCAATGGTTGTTTCAGATCTATCTGTCAAAAAAAAAACAGAAGAAGAAGAAAAGTGAGACATGCGTTAGAATCTTTAGAATGCGACCCTTTCCACGTGCATTTCGATAAAATATGATTGCAGACTCATGAACCTTAAATAAACTATTTTCTTTAAACTATTGTTTCATTAAATTTAGGGGTAATTACCTAAATTTAATTATATTTTGCCTCCATTAACTACAAAAGGGTTAAAATTGAAGATCAACGGTCATGTGTAAGTCATGTGCCATTTTAATTTTTTTTCTTTCACTTTTACCCTCACTTCAAACCGAGAAAATAACGTTTATACCCTCCTAAATCCTAATTCAACACATGAAAATACTTCTGAAGTGAGAACAAAAGTCGAAGAAAAAAAATTAAAATCAGACCAAGAAAATGGCGCTTATACCCTCTTAAACCCTAATCCAACACATGAAAATACTTCTGAAGTGAGGGCAAAAGCGGAAGAAATAAAAATTAAAATGGCACATGATTTGCACATGACCGTTAACCCTCAATTTTAACCTCTTTGACTGACGGAAGGATGCTTTTTGTCGTAAGATGATAGTTTGATAGTGTCAGGTGTCACAGTTAGTAGTTTATAGGGAAAAAATGTCAATGCGTTGTAGTTCATAAGGACAAAAAGTAATTACCCTTAAATTTAAGTAAATTATAGGATAAATAGACCCCAAAAACAAAAACAAAACAAACAATATATCTCTTCTTGTCTTATCTCAGTAAACTTATTGTTGCTGTAAATATCTTGATGATTATCATACGACATATAAGGTAGGTTTGTCTTCTTAACTCTTGTTTATGTCCATTTGGTTTAGAGGTCCTTGTTCTACACTTCATTCAAATTAAGTGTTTCTTTAGTCATAATTTTATCTTACTTATATGCGTAAGTATGACATCCTTGCAATACTTTAGTTGTTGGGTGGCCGAATTACCTATATTAGCCATAAGCAAACTCTAAATTCAAATTCAAATTCAAATTCAAATGATCGAGTAAAGAAAGTGATTTGACCAACAACAATCACTATTATGACTTGAGTAATGTTATAAATAATATTTTTATCACAATCATCTCACAATATTAACATAATAACCTCAACAAATCTTTGGATTAATCGTTACTTTTTTAAAAAAAAAAAAAAAAAATTAAAGTAATTAGGACTGGCACATAATATTGTAAGATAATTATTTTTTTAAAAAATATGATATATAACATTGTGAGTCGTAAGCAGTACTAGTTATCATTCTCCATATTCATTTAAAATGAACTACACGTAGGGGCTAAATCATAAAGTCAAATCCCACAATGAAAAACGCTTAAGGTTGTTGGCTTGGGTGTTATTAGAGTTTTTAATAGGACTAATGTTAAGTTATAACTTGATCAATCATAAAGATTGTGATGCAATTTTTACCGTCTAGATCTTTCTTGAGCGAGCGATAACCGACGGGTAAGCATTATCATGACACTTCGGTCGCGTTCTCCTACCTTTTAATTAGGAAAAAAAAAAGGGCACGTGTGCCTTTTTAGGTATGGCCTAGAGCAAAAGAAATGGAGGATACTCCAGAGGACCAGAATACTTCATCTGAGAATGCTATGCTTTAACGTATCTTGTACCACCCCGTCAAACAATCTCTTTCTTTCCCTGTAGGATTTCCATCTCTTTTCTCTCCCACAACTTCATTATAAATAGCTTCTTTGGTGGAGTCCAAAGCGACCAACTCTCCCTCTCTCCATAAAAATCTGTATCTCACTGAATCGTGCACTTGACTTTTGTGCCAAATTTGCTTCATTTGGTGTTTGGGTTTGAAATTCGGGTCACAAGCAAAAAATATTAGCTGCTATGGATTCCCAGGTCTTGGTGGCTCTGGCACTCTCACTTGTTGGTGGAGCGAGTACTTCCATAGGTGAGTGAAGCTTATAATGTTTCAAATTCGAATGGTTATCGTATTAAAGGTGCTTCTTTTTTTTGTTTTGTGGATGCAATTTGAGGGTCTTAATTGCTTATTACATTTGAAAGTTCGTTTTTGTTTGTTTTAGTTGCAACAGCGGCTTTTCGCGTTAGCCGTTGCTTGGGTATCGTTAAATTCGAATCTTTCCTTGGGTTTGGATGCATAGAAGTCCGATATTGAAGGAATTGGTTGATGGGTTGCTTCGAATTAACTTGTAATTTCAAATATGAAAATTAATTACATTCTGCTGAAAAGTTGACTTCAGGTTGATTACTTTTCTGTGATTAAGGCTTTGTTGGGACCAAGAGTTTCTCGGTGATTATATAAGCCAATGTGATCTGACTGGAAATAATGTCTTTCATATGAATTGCCTATGCATTCAAAAAACTTCGTAAGTCTTGCCTTCCAAAATGCTGCTCTGGTCATTGACATCTTCGTGTAGTAGAATATGGTTTCATAATTCAAAAGTTATTCTTTTAGACTTTTAGTGAGTCATACAAGTTTTAGTGTTAGCATAGCACTCTTCCTTGACTTATTCAACTCTAGCAACCTCAAACATACTACTCATGCTAGATGCATCGATATTAGAAACTTTTGATTTCCAGTTCTGGTACTTCTTTTCTGCTTATTTCATTGCTGAGTGCCTCATCAATGAATATAATTAATTGCATATTCGCTTGTATTTTATAATCTAATTTTAAGTTCTGGAATGTTGAGCAGGTGCACTTTTTGTAATTCTCAATCCGGCTCCCAATTTGAAGGTGCTTGGGCTTTTACAGGTGATGCTCAGTACCCAACCGCTTCATTTCTTATCCAAAAATCTGGATGGCTTGCTAGGGACATGTGATGCCACTCCTTTCCTTAATTGCTATCATTTGTGATTTTCTCCCAATCTTTATATTTTTATCCAAGTATTCTACTTATCTAGATAATTTCCCAGGTTATGTTGAACTGATAATAGAAATGTGGAACAATAATCTGGACTTTGATCACATATTGGCTTTGATCAATATTAATGTTGGGAGATATTTTGTCCGGAATTATTATATTCCTTGCAGGGTTTTGCTGCAGGTCTCATGCTGAGCATATCATTCCTGGATTTGGCTCACAACGCTATCAACTCTATTGGCTTCTTAAAAGGCAACCTTTGGGTGAGTTATAGACTACAATGTTCATATAATTCAAATGTTCACTTTTTATTACCTGATTTATTCATTTTTGTCGTGGTAATTAAATTCTACATTCTTGCCAAGGCAGTTTTTTGCAGGTGTCATATTCTTTGCTGTTGTTGCCAATTTTATCCCAGAACCAACACTTGTCCCTGTCTCAGATGTGAAAAGCAAAAGGGCATGAATGATATATTTTTCTACTCAATGACTGTTTTCCTAATCTACTTGCATATGATTGAATACTTCTATAATGGCTAAAAAAATTAGAAAATAGTTGAAAGTTTTCTGCTGCGCTTGTGTACAGAAAACTGGAGATGAAGGTGGCAAGGACATTATGAAGAAGCATCGCCGCCAAGTTTTATACAGTGGGATTGTTACAGCAATAGGTATGAACAACCTCATTGACATGGTTCACTCTTCTCATAGATTGTGATGTGAATTATTTTAAAATTGGTTGCATGTAATTTGTGGAACTAAAACTGTAATTAGTTAATATATTCCATCTGTAAATGATATAGCTTTGAGTAAAGGCATATGATGGATGACTTTGAGCAATTGAATTTTTGGTTCTCAGTCTTATAGTAATAGTATTAGAAAGAGTTGTTTTTCTTTGTATGTGTTCCGAATTGTTTGTGTTCAAAGAGTCTTTATTGTGTTTTTCATACAGCAAATTTTCTGTTTATCTGGACTTCTCTTTTTAATTTCTTTGAGAGAAAAAAAAAAGGCTTTTGTTAACGTTTTGGGCTGATATGCCGAATTCTGTTTTGTACATTTTTCTACCACCTATCAGGCTGGCTGACAAGGCCAAACGAGGTTTACCAAACCACAGTATTGGCTGCATGAATATTGTGACATTTCCCATTATAGTCCTCTTTGTGTTTGTTCTAGCCCATGCTGGGTGCTTCTTTGCTTTATAATTTGCCATATGGAATTCTGAATAGTTTATGCCATACAAAGATGGGCCCAATCAGCATTGATGTTTCATGCTGCCTCTTCTGTATTTGATCACATGATTTGTTTCATGCGCGCGCATGCACACACACACACACACATTGAATTAGGCACTCTGCATAGAATTGACCATGTAGATATCCTCTTGTCGTAAATATTTTAGCTTGAGTAGCTGTTTCAACAAAGGTGCTGACTAGTACATGGTGATCTGCCTCCAAACTATTCCTGATGATTAAACTGAACTTATAGCACTTGCATGCTTTGCAGAAGTTCATGAAATTCATATATCAAGGGCACCGAGAAATTTCAAACTTCATTTTTCATGGTTTATTGCATATTTGCTATGTAAACAAAGTGCTTTTGTTGGTCCTATTTGATGAAAACTGTCTCCTCCGAGCTGCAGGCATAAGCTTACACAATTTCCCTGAAGGAATGGCAGTGTTCCTTGGGTCAATGAAGGTATTCCCAGTCTTCTTTTATTTTGTTGCAGGAGTGTCGAGTTTTGATGAGAAAATTTATATCCATTGTTAGGAGGGTACTCCTTTGACTTTGAGTTAGATGTTTTGCTTTAATTTAATTCAGTGTAATTGTGAATACTCCTGGGAAAAATATGTTCTTTTAATTATCATTATGCTCTTGTGATTCATGATGAAGTATATGAATTGGATTTTCCCTTTATGTCATTGGTCCATGATGCAGTATTTGAGTCTGATTTTTTTACTCAACTCTCACACTCAAGCAATGGAGTCTCATCAATGCTAACAGAGACGTTTCATCTCTTAGAAAATCGGGAAAAATTCAAATACTTTGCATAATAATATGAAATGCTCAATTACATCGACATATAGGCACCGGCCACTTATTGATAAACTTGAGCAACATAAGTCAACTTATTGATAAACTTAAACAAACAGAAATGAGCTAGTAGTTGGCGACAATGCAAATATGTAATACTAGATACAAATTAAGTCTTCAAGCAGATAGCTCTTGATAGCTTGATCATTAGCCCTGTCCTTTCAACCATGAAACGAGGAAAGTTTATCTCCATGCAACCAGAATAAACTTTTCTCCAACACACGGAACTGCCTGAAGAGTTTGAAAATATGCTGGACTCCGTCAGTTTTATTGTATCTGACCCAAACAATAATCTTTGTTGTTTTAAGAACTACCATCAAGTTTTACTTATCAAAAAAAAAAGAAAAATCAAATCAAATTACTTATCCAAAAAAGAACTACCATCAAGTTTGGGTTCTTTAATTTTTTTTTTTTAGTCCTTGCATAACATTTTTAGGTTTTGTGGGCTTTCTTTGAACCTATAAGCTTCTAACTAAAATGAAAATATGAGCATTCTATAGTTGATAGAAATCTGGCTTATGTCGCAATCTTTCACTTTGTTATGGATGCTCAATCTTTTGATACTTCAGTATGAGATGAATTTAGGTGCTTATAAAAGCTATGCTCATTTTTTGTTTGGAAAAACATTTGAATTGATTGGATCCATATATAATCTGATTTGTATGTTATGCGCTTCTGGAACTCATTGAATTATTACTGTATTGTTTTACAAGAATTTGGTTTTTAAGAACGTAGTCTTGCAGGAATACCATTTCAAAACATATTGAAAATATTTTGAATCTTCTGGTCTTCAGAGAAATAAATACTGGTGGTTATGCCACTAAGATTTCTAATTTTTTTCATGCTTCTTTTATAGGGTCTTCGCGTTGGTGTCAACCTGGCTTTGGCCATTTCTCTGCATAACATTCCAGAGGTATGCATTCTGTAATATATTTAATTTAGATACAGATGCTATTGGTTCTTCCAGAATGCAGCACCCTGCCATGAATAACAGTAACTGCCAACTTTTTAATTCCTAACAAACTCTGAACTGGTATATTTGTTAACCATTACCTTACTTTCCACTATATGAACATTCATGGCTGAGCCTATATTATGGTTTCAAATGTAGCCACTTTGGCATGCTCTTCTCACAGAATTTGTTCAGATATCTGTACTTGTAAGCCTGTACGTTGGTGCAGCTTAAGCTATGACATAATGCGTTAAGTTTGGCAATTTATCTTCTTCTTTTTTTCTTAGTTATTGTTGTTTGTTTGTCTCTGTGTGTGCCTGTGCATGTAACTTGTCATGAGCACCTTCCTCTCCCTCTCCCTCTCAACCTCCACCCAACCCCCCTGGCCCTCCCAAAAGGTGAATTACAGATCGTAGCTGAAGCACACATGGATTCCATCAACAGTATTGATCTCAGAGATGTTTGAGTGTGTGCTTGTTATTGTCAATCATGATTAATTCCACGTGCTACAAACTGGCTCTATGCGCATGGATGCATGTGACTAGAATAATTCCTGGGATAAGATGTGGTGTGTTACTTGAATGGGTCCATAGATATGAAAATAAGTGATTTTCTTGTGGTTGTCCATTAATTTACATAGATCCTTAAATTTAACCGATTAGAACAAAGGGAAATAGAGATCCTTCAGCCTTGTTCCCACAACTGTAATCTATTAGGGGTCTGAGATTATCAAGAAATATAATATACATGTAATATGGCTTTGGAACACCAAAATTATTTTTGGAAAGGAGAAATCAATCTCAGAATTATTGTTCAAGCCTGAACCTGCTTTCTGTCCCTTTTATGGCTTTAACAAATTGCTCAATTCTCATGCCCAAGCTGAGAAATTGGAAATGCACTTGTCATGTAAGTATATTGGTGTACGTTCTGCCAGTTCTCTTGATTATGTAATGAAATTATAACTGTAATTAGATTGGTTCGTGAAAGAAATATCACATTACCGAGTTTATTTGCTCTGGTGCCTTAGAGTTTGATTAAAAAAATGTGGTTTTAAAAGTTTATTTGAGTTACCCTAATTTTACTTATAAGGTTTAAACTATTGGTCAATGTTCTATCTCTTCTTAGCTCTGGCAATTCAAAACTTAATTGTGTGATCCGGATTTTGGAAATTACAAAAATTACAAGATTACTTTGAAGTCCCAGCTTGAATTAATGTTTGAGACGGGTAGTAGTGGTAATGATAAAAATAACGATAATAATCATGTGCTGACAGCTATATGGCTGAGCTAAAATCAATAGCATTGATTATCATGTTCCCTTGTTTTTAGAAATTCAAGCAGTCTTATAACTGAAAAATGACCATATATGTGGTGAGATGTTTCATTTTGCCCTTTCTTATTTTGGTTCCCTTTTTCAGGGCGTTGCTGTTGCACTTCCTGTTTATTTTGCAACACAGAGGTGAGAATGTTTGCCGGTAGCAATTAATTCAGCTTTCCAAAAGCATTTATGACTAGTCAAGCATGCAATATATTTACTTCTTTTTGCAATATTTAGTTGTTGCAATGCATAAACTAATCATGTCTGGTCAGGCATATACAAATATTGGTACTTCATCAAAAATAAGAAAAGTGTTTGAAACATTGGTATTGATGGTAATGGGTGCGGTGATAGTCTTAGAGTTGGTGAAGGTCATTGCATGCTGGCAGGATGGGTGTGAAAAGTGGTTTAGGGTGGTCATGGGTAGAGCAATTATCAAGTGGTTATCACACGGATGGTTGTTACCTTAGAGCCTGCTAGTACTGAAGATGATGAGGGCAGTCTGGTGGTGCTGGAGGAGATGATCTTTACGGTTGTGTACCGTTTGGCAGTGGTTTCAATGGATGGTATTGGAAGAATTGTTCCTGGTGACAATGGCGGTGATGGTTGTATTGGTATGTTCTCGGTTGTGGTGCTAATAGTTTGTAGGAAAAAAGTTGTCTTTCAGAATCAGTAGCCCTCAAGGGTAGAGCTTGCTTCTGTCCTCTTTCATCAAAAAAGAAACCATGCCTCTGAAATCCGAATCTCATTCCAAACATGTGCTTTTCAAAGCAAAGTATTCCATCCAAAATATGCCAATAACTCCAAGACTTCAATATGGTTACCAAGGGGATCTTATTCGGTGCACAAGCCAGATTTGCAATGGGTGATAAAAAGCTTCCCCTTGATCGCATTACGAGAAAATAAGCTGACATGGACACTATAATGATCAATAATAATGGTCTAAGTTCCTTTTGATCTGTGTATTGTAGTATATTCTACGAAGCTATGATAAAGAAATCACTTATGCAGTTAAATCACTAAATGGTTGATTCTTCTCAAATCACAGCAAATGGCAGGCATTCAAGTTGGCTACGCTTTCTGGTTTTGCTGAGCCTCTGGGTGTTATAATAGTAGGTATGTAAACTGTTTTCTATTGTAAAATGCCAAAGCAAGCTGTTTTTCTTTATGAACTAATAGAAAACTTGAATTTAAGTGGAAGCCTTATTTTAAACTAATAGAGGTGATGTTTATGAGATGTAAGCCTTGGTATTAACGTAGGGCGAGGTTGTGAGTTAGATACTGTGCATTACAAATTTGCAAATTGGGATTGTTTAATTTTTTGTAAATTGTAATGATTATCCTTGGAAAAATAAACTTTTTAATATCTTATTCTCAGCCTATCTATTTCCAAGCAGCTTGAATCCAGAAATTCTTGAGGGCCTACTTGGAGCAGGTTAGCGATATAATCATTTCCTAATCATGAGTTGATCAAAGAGTGATGAATTGTTATAGTAATTTTCTAGTCTTTGTTTTCAGTTGGTGGAGTGATGGCTTTTCTAACCCTGCATGAAATGCTGCCACTGGCGTTTGATTATGCGGGGCAGAAGCAAGCTGTCAAGGCCGTGTTCTTTGGAATGGCTTTCATGTCTGCAAGGTGAAAATGTTTTATATGCATGTTAACTAGGGCATACTTTTATGATGGAAATTAGTAATTTCTTACCTGTAAGGGGAAAAAACATTATTAAACACAGGAAGACGCCATAGCTGTCTTTGCCAGATGGTACTTGGTTATTGTTACTGGCATAAATCATTGGGTCAATCCTTCCTGGTGACCCAAATAAGAAAGGGATACAAAGAAGTGAGAAGCAAAATATCAAAATACTGCGTTAAATTGTTTTGGGGAGTATACTTCCGCTAGCTTTTGCTGTGGGGATGTTGAAAGAGAAAGCAAATAGGTGTCTTTCCAAAAGAATAAAGAAAAATATAGTTCTTTCTAAGTGGTTTGTATGCTGTTTTGTACAAGGTGGCTCTTGCCATCTGCAGTTCCACAACGGGCAGCGTTGAAATTACATATTAAGCTAAGAAATATGTTTTAAAGCGTTTCCAGCCTCGTTCTCCTAGTTTTATTTTATCTTCTAATATCTCCTTGCTTGTTACCAGCCTATATTTTCTTGAGATCAGCTTACCCAAGGAGATGAGCCTGTAGTCATGGATGCTGCCAGTTGGTATTCCCCAGTGTTGTACAATGCCTGAACCGCCATGATGGTTTTTCAAATAGTGCCTGCTTTAGTCAAGTGGCACTGAAGACCTTTACTAATTGTCGCATTGAAGACTTGTACTAATGGCCAGCATCATTTTATTTCAGCCAAAAGGTAGAGAAGATATAACTGTCTTTGTACCATTGCAGTTCTTTTCATGAAGATAACAAACATGTAGTTCCACTGTTTGTGTTTTATTGGGGAGGGGAAAGAAAAAGAGAAATGAAAAACAAAGTGAAGATATGTTATGGAACTTGTTCTTTTTAATAAACTTCTATCATCCGTCTCACATAAAATCTCATAATTTTCTTTCTTTGTGATTTAAGTAACACCATCCTCTTTGTTTCACTTGAAATGGAAGTGAAATGGTGAAATGGAGAGGATTCGTTTTCCCGTCTAGATTGTGTTTTGTTGCATTTAACAACGTACATGGTGTCACTTGACAACATATTTACCATGTATCAATATATATGCTATTAGATATGTGAAATCTAATCTAGACCATAAAATGGATCATCTTCATTTGGATCCTAATTAGCAATGGTACTAGGAGCTGCCTTGATTTCGAATTCCAAAATAACAATCACTCGTGGACAACTTTCTGCTCTTAGAAATTGTGTGATGCATGATGGAATCCAGTAGCATCAGGTACCCAAACATGCCAAAAAGTATAAAGTTATGGGCCACAGGTACCCAAACATGCAAAAAAGTTTTAAGTTATGGACTACAGTGCACAAGAGTAATGCTACTATTCACATTTATTTCACTTTAACTTACATGGCGTGTTTTAAGTGACTAACATTCGCAGATTAGTTTTGTCATACTAAAATATGCAAATAAATTATAGTCTTCACTCAATGTCAACCATTTAAAAACATGTCATCTCAACCAAATGTAAAATAAGCGTAAAGAGTATAAAATAAGTGTAAAAAAGTAGAATTGTTCTCAAGCGCGCATATACAAAGGACCACTAGGGTGAAGGGCAACAAATTGTTCTCTAGGCACCTAGCAAGCACAAAAGGAGACATGTAAAGCAAAAGGACGTAAAATTTCCTCATGATTTACATCCATTGTAATTTCTGGAAAATACAAATTTCCGAGCTAAGTCATGGGAGAGGGACAAAATCTCATCAAAGAGATTCATGGGTTTAAAGCTGTCTATCCTATCTTTCCTTAATAGAGAAAAAAAGTGAGATTTTGATTGAATCTGTGAAAGTTGGAGAGAGAATGGGATACGTAGAGGGCAGAAAATAAATAAATAAAGAGAGAGAGGGAGAGAGAGAGAGACCTACACCTAAAGCAAAAAAGAGAGGAAAAGTGTTTTATCAACTAAAGGAGAATAAAAGGGAAAAAAGAAAGCCAAATTTTCTCTTTTTCTTTTTTAATTTTTTTGCCCAAATGCTTTATTGGGGAGAGGAGAAATTTTTTCCCCAAATGCTTTACTGGTAGAGTATATATATTTCTAAGAACCCTAACAAATAGGATTTTTTTCAATTTAGTCTATTAATTAAATGAACATATGTCGTTTGAGCATGTGATTCTCGTATACATTTTAAATGGGATTAACATAGCATATAATTAATTCTCACATATAGATTTAATTACTACTACATGCGAGAATTACGTGCTCTTAGGACAAATGTCAATTTAACAAACAGGGTTGGAGAAACATTCTTCAACCTAGTTTAAGGGAAAATTTTATCTGAAAAATAATGCTTTAGAGTTCAAATATTAATGGATGTAGCCAAATGCACCGCAAATAACTATCAAGAGTGGTGGCTCAATGGCTCAAGGAAATCTCCAAAGTGGTTGGGCATATATTAGAGTATATCTCTACATATGTCTGATTAGTATTAGTCACATTTATTTCCATTGATGCCCTGGTGGGGTTTGATTAGGCTATGGCTCAACCTACGGTTCCCACCGTCTAGACTCCTCATATACCGCTCCTAACAGGTAAGTGCTACTATAATCAAACCTAGCTAAGATAGTCACAATTGGTCTCCTTGACCTACCCTTTTTAGTTTTTAATATGAAAAAATTAAAACAAAAAGCTTTTCAAGAATAAATGCCAAGAGTAACGTAATAATATGATGACAATTATTAATTACTATAACAAATTAATATTTTGGAAAGCATGCATTAATTATCTCCCTCACTTGCATTTCAGTTTTATTATTAATTTACTTTTTTCGTTTTGAAAAGGTGATTTAGTAAGTGTACAATAAATAAGTATTCTTCCCTTATGACTTTTCTTTATCAAGCAAAGCCACTTTTACCGCGATTCGCTTTCAATTTTATAGATGTCTACAGCAATTATTTGGGCTGTCTTTCTAAATTATATTTTTTCTATTTTAGTCATCTACTTTTTCAAAGTATTAACATCAGACTCTCCAAACTAGAGATCTACTTTCACAATTTTATTTAAATATTATTTTAAATGATTTATTTATTCTTTCTTCAACATTCATATATTTGAAAATTTGTCTTCTTTTTTTTCTTTCTAACGATCATATTTTCAAAAAATTTCCTTTCCTAAAGGTCATATTTTTCATAATTTGTACTCCTCACTGTTATCAAAAGAAAAAAGAAGAGTGAACAGTGCAGTATTTTTGTGGGTTTGAGAAATAATTTTTATTATTATTTAAAAAAAAAAAAAAAAGAGGAGAGCAAAAGTTAGATTTTTTTTTTTTTGAAAAATTCACTTTACCTCTCAAAGTTTCAAGGGTTTTTCAATTTGAATCTCAAAGTTTAAAAATTGGCAATGTACCCCCCTAATATTTTAAAAATTTTCAATTCTGACCTTTCGTTACTAATTTTCGTATAATTGAACATAATTTGTTTTTTTTTAAGAAAAAGCCTAAGAGTAATTACGTAATTTCATAGATTTCCGTCTAATTTGACGGAAATTAGTAACTAAAGGTTTAAATTGATAATTTTTGAAACATTAGGGGGGTACACTACCCATTTTTAAAATTTGGAGTTTAAATTGAAAACTCCTAAAACTTCAGGAAGGTAAAGTGGATTTTACCATTTTTGTTTTTTAATCATTTGGAGAGAGGGAGTATCTTTCACGCTCTCTAAATTTTTCGTCATAATAAAAATTTGGAGAAAGTATCAACATTTTCAAATAATTATGAAATAAAAATGAATAATGTTAAAGTCACAACATAGACTCAACAAAGACTCAACAAATATCCAACTTTTCTGCTAATTGTCATTTTAAAAATAAAATAAATATAGCTGTGATATAGGCACAACTTAAACCTAACTTTGACCCAACTTTTAAATCAAATTTCTTTTTCTCTCTCTAGTTTAAGGCTCTCTCTCCTCCACTTGTAATTTTTTTTTTTAAAACTCAAGAAAAAAGTTGGGCCAAAGTTGGTTTTAAATTGTAACTTTATCATTTTCCAAATAAAAAGAGGTGTTTTGAATTCAATTTTGTTATTTTTTTATTTTTTAAATGACACGTAGGAGAAAAGTTGGATCTTTGTTGGGTCTATGTTGCGATTATATCACATCTTAATAAAAATATGGTATCTTTAATTTAAAAAAAAAAATTGAAATAGGATTTTTTCCATTTCATTTGAGCTGAAGAATATCGGGTCAATTATAGTACTGGAGTCTAGAGAGGTATTTTTGTGATTTTGTTCATTCACAAAGTAAAAAGACAAAAATACCCCTACACTATAAGTAACTGGATACGCGAGAGAATCCTATTCCAGAAAATTCAATCCACCAAACTGAAATTTTGGCAATTAAGGCAATGAACTCCCTTCTTATTTCCTAAAAAGTCACAAAAATTTATATACGTCATTTCGTACGTGTTATATCACATCAATCAATTCATTCTCATTTTCCGTCTCAAATCCTTTACCAAATACTCTCCCTAAATTAAAAGATAGTTTAAGAAAATAAAAAATGCTCATTGTCCCAAAAGAAAAAAGAAGAAAAAAGAGGCTTTGTTCGATCGTTTCGTTACACATAACAAGGATCCATTGTGTCTTCATAGTAGCAGAGACATTAGTGATCCATCATGTCTGCTACGCGTAGCAGACGGCATTAGTGACAGAACACAAAACACAACTGGAAGGGGGTGGGGTGGGGTGACAAACATAACAAGAAAAGAATCAAACAAAACATAAATGAATTAATCATCGTATTCATCACCGATTTTCACTGTTCTGTTAAATCCATAGATACATGTACTGTACGTACAACTACACCCCAATAACTGTCAAACACTGCAAAACTTACCTCATCATGCGGTGGAAAATCACAGTGTCATCCAAACTGGGCTTCTTCTTTTGGTTGGGTTCATGTGGGACATGTTCAGAAGCCACCTACGTACTCTGAATGTCTTGTTCTTTGATATGACATTTCAAGAAACCCCTTTGACTCATCTCATATCAATCTCTCTCTCTCTCTCTCTCTCTCAACTCTTCAAAGCTGCCACCAAGATCCAATCTATCCATTCCAACCTCTATACTATGAACATTAAACAATACAAAATACGTTTCCCTGACTATTTCTCTCTCTCAAACTAATCATTTGATTTTTTTAATTTTTAATGGTGAATCTAAACATAGTAGTATGTGTTCTGTGACCTGTCCATCAATATTGAACCCATCAAATGCACTCTAAACGCTTATTTATTTGCATTAAAGGTAATAAGTGCCTGATGTATGTATATAAAATTATGGGAAAAATATAAAAAAGCACTCTAAACTATTAGTCATTTGCAATATAGTTTTTATCAAAATGTAATAAAGTAGCCTTAAAACTACCAAAATGTATAAAAAAGACCATTCATTTTTTTATATTCTTATAATATCCATATTCTTTTAACAAATAAAATAATTGTAAAAACAACCAAACAATTTTTAAAAAATACAATTTTTTTGTATTTATTAGCCCATTGGTTTTTTTTGTATTTTTAAAAAATTGTTTAGTTTTTTTTAAGATTATTTTATTATTTTATTTGTTAAAAGAATAAGGGTATTATAGGAATATAAAAAAATAAGTAACATTTTTGATACATTTTGATAGTTTGAGAGCTAATTTATTCCATTATGAATATTAAGGAGTTAAATTACAAATAACTAACAATTTGAAGGTTAAATTATATTTTTTCTTAAAATTATTTATAATTTAATTTATTTAATTAAACATGTCAACTTTTTTTAATCATAATCCGTAACAAAGTAAGAATATCTTCTGACGTACTGTCAACATATACTGTTAGATGTTGATAGTATTCTTGTTGTTGTTAGGAAAAAGAGATGTCATGTTAGAGGTACATATATATAAATACGAATTACGTAAACCTTTTTACATTCGTATTTATGTTTATATTTTATTCATTGGACTACTGGATATTTATATATATATATATATATATAGGTACATATATGAGCTAGCTAGACAGCTGACCAACTTTAAATCATATAAGAGTATAAGTTTGACCCAGACATGACTATCCTTTTTTAGCACTCTTAAATATTACTATATTCCATTGACTTTTAACTTGATTTGCAATTAGCAAGCAATATATATATATATATATATATATGAGAAATTAAATTTGTGAGGTTTATTATTAACTTGTTTGAGGTTCATATAAGTCTATAAATTTAATAATTAATTTGATATAAAAAAAAAATATTAACACCAAGCATTTCTATATATATATATATATAGCCAGAAAAAGAAGTACTAGCAAAGGTAAACTATATAATTAAGGAGTCTACACTATACAATACTAAGTGCAAGTTATACGAATGAACACTCAGAATAAGAAAAAAAAGTTTTAGGAATGAAAAGCTAAAAATAGAAAAGAAGAACCAAGAATGAACAGAAGATGGAAAAGAGAGAGAGAGAGGGATAATAATAATAATAATAATAATAATAATAAATGGGATAAAGGAAAGGGATGGGGCCTCAAAATAATGCTAATGTAAAATATGTTCTTGCATAAGCCAAATAGATTGTGTAAAGCATCCATCATATATAGATGAGCTCAAAATATGAGAAATTCAACAATCTTTTTCAGCTATTGGGTTCCATCTGTCTCACTGAGAGGATTCATTATCTTGCTCAATTTCAGAGGCTGCATCATCTTCCTCTTCGAAACAGTCAACTCCAAAAGCTGCATGGCCATTTCCAAATGCCTTGATATGATCTTTGAGAGATCTTTTGTGTTTGAAATCAGAACCACAAGTGCAATACCAAAGCTTCCCACAGTTCTTCTCATGGGTTCTCCAATCACCTCTCACCGCGAAGGCCTTGCCACATTTTCTACACATGAATGGCTTGATCCCATGCTTTCTCTTGTAATGGGTTTGGAGGGTTCTGAAGTCTTTGAGTGGCTTTGACCTTGGGTGGTCAATGTTGTTCCTGCACCCTGCTGCACAACAATAGCAAGGCAGCCTAAGCATGGCTGTTGGTTGTGTTCCCCTTAGAGACTCCGGCCCTTTTCTATATTGAGATCCATGCCCCCACATATGCATCTACAAAATATTATCAACCATGCATGCACAAATCAATATAAGAGAGAATGATTAATGGTACCGTTAAAAATGATTAAATTAACTATTTTTTATCAGGTTTAATATAATATCAATAATGATAAATATCTTGAGTTTTTGAAACCTTTTCGTTTCTTACACGTGTGAAAAGAATATAAATTAAATGATTAAATTAACTATTTCTTGTCCACTTAAGCTTTTGAATAGATCAAGATGGGTTTAGTCCTAAACTTAAATTTTGCTAAAAAAAAATAAGAAGTCGAAAGGGAACCCCCCCATAAGAAGCATCTCATTGAATATATATATATATAGGATATTGCTACAAGATTCAGGTGTCTTTCGGCTGAGGGAAAGAACATTCAAATATATATATATATATATATATATTCTTGTTTTATAAAGTACTCATGGGTCAAAGAGCTAGTACTTTGATAGGGGTTTTCTCTGCATGTGTGGTGCTTTGAAATTTTGCTACCGAATTTGAATTGTTTTTGCTTCATATTTCTCAAATCAAGTGGTAGAATGTAAGTTAATTAATAACACTAGAGAGGTTAAAACAACAGGTTTTTATACGGTTCTTAATTTCCAACTGCTTTCTTCCTTCTTTGCATATATATTGCTACAACAAAAAGATCAAATTAATGAAGGCAAACGGCTCAAGTTTAAGGAAAGTGATACTTTTTACAATTTACAGATGTAGCAATATACCATGTTTTGGGGGGGGCTTTCATGCATGTACTAGTTATAATATGTGGGGTGGTTTGGCGAAGATCATCTGAGAGCACTGGAAAAACTAGCTATGTGCAAAATATTACACAAATTTCAAGGTGCAAAAAGTAAGGTGTTGTTCAGTCACATAAAGAGGGGTACTGATCTTATTCTCGGTTGGACCAGGTAGATTTATTCTTATTTTTTTGAATTCCAAAACCCAAAAATCATGCAAAAAGATAAAAAGAGGAGAGTGGGGATGGAAGAAACTTTAAGAATCGAAGAAAAAAAAATAATAAATACTCCAAATTGTCAGATCAAATGTGTTGTGTATATTATAAATCTAAAGCAGCAAGAGGGAAAGGAAAACCCTAAGGACCCATATAAAAGTGAAAGGTTGAATTAATCAAGCTAGAAAAGAAGTGTACAGGCAAAGATGGGAATGGCTATCCTCTTTTTCATCAAAATTAAAAGGATAATTAGAAATGGATATGGGAGAGGAATTGAGGAAAAGAAAAAGGGAAAGAAAGGAAACCTTTTTTTGTTTTTTTTTTTCTATTTAACAAACCTGCATGTTGTTGTATCTATTGAAGGTCTTGGAGCAAAGGGGGCATGAGAACTGAGTTGGACCAATCAGAATCTGAGCCGGTGTAGGGATCCAATACTGTCCCTTGTTGAGCCTGTTTGAAGCAAGAGTGACATCATCTTTATCGGAGATGGCGGTGGAGGAGAGGCGTGAGGTCAAATCAGCAGAACTAGGGCTTGGCAACCCTAAATGAAGAGAAACTGCCACGGTGTCATGCTGATCATCAGCAGCAGATGAAGTAGTAAAGGAGGATTCTTCATCATGCCTTGTGGGGCTTAAACTGAGGAGGGGGAGAGCTTCTCTTAGAGGAGGAGAGGGAGGAGAGGATTCAAAGCAATTAGTGAAAGAGTTTGTGTTGTTGTTGATATTGTTTAAGCAGTGGTTGTAAGGAGAATAAAATGATTGATTGGAAGAAGATGTGGAGGAAGGGAAGTGTTGGTGGTGGTGAACAGAATTGTAGTTGAACCATCCACTGAAGCAATTGGAATAGGGATCATTCATGATGAGAGGTGGGAGGAGAGAACAGAAGTTCGTGTAGATGGGTGCCTTAATATTAGAGAGAGAGAGAGAGAGAGAGAGAGAGATAAAGGTGGTGATCAAAACTTTATAAGGGAGAGATTGAACAAAATCACCAAATTAAAGGAAATCTAAGGGTGAATGGCTAAAAGAAAAAAGAAAATTGTACAAAATCAAGGTTGATAAAGTGAACCCAATTGAGTTAAAAAAAGGAGAGACAAGAAATCACTTGTGAGGTATGACTAAACAATGGGTACAAATTATGCTAAAGGAGAGAGAGAGAGAGAGAGAGAGAGAGAGAGAGAGGTGAAAAGGGGAACTGTGGGAGGGGAGAAAATAAGATAATCTTGGGACTTGGAAAGAACCCAGCTATTTTTATGGGACAGTGTGTGAAAGGGAGTGTAAAAAAAAAGAAAAAAGAAAAAAAAATTACCTCACCGATAATAGAGTTGAAAGACAAAATTGTAATTAGGTTTGGAGGTTGTCTCCCAAAACCAGTGAGAATATACTTTGTAGAAGAAGAAGCATACGAACAAAGAAGCATGGGTTGTTGTTGTAAGTTGATCCTCTCTTCCCTCTTCTCTTGCCTTGCGTTTTTCTCCTCCTTGGGAAACAAATAGTTCCAATCCCACACAGCATTTGCTTTGGTGGGCGGGCCCTGGTCGGCTCAGAGACTCTCACTGTTTACTCTTTCATATATACTTTCAATCTCTCTCTCTCTTTGGTCTCCAATACCCGAGCCCCATCTGCCTAATTTATTTCATTTCTTCTGCAATTAATAATATATAACCGTCTATATTCATGTCCAAAAGACATGTCTAAACTCTATCTTCCAAGTTACACCCGTGTCATGATCAGACAGAACAAATATTACCATAATCCTTAGTACACAGTAAATTATTCAGTTTAATAACTCGATAATACAAAAATCTTAGATCATGTCGTCCCTTCTTAATTTGTTTATATATATTTGGATTGAGTGATGGGGAATCGGAGAACCACTAATGCTTGTCACCCGACTCTTGGGTAATTTGTTGCGAGTTTGTTGTTAAGTTGGTGGTTCTTATTGTCGAGGTTGCGACAAATAATTCTCTAGAATTTCAAAAGTGAGTAACGCACGCACAAATAACTCCCTTAAGATATTCTTAATGAATTAAGTACAATTGGCAACAAATGGCCATAAGGGTATGTAAATGAATCACCAAATAGCCGGCCACCGGCCGGGGCAAAACTATAGCCCGGCTTGGGGCAGTAATCTTCCAAATTTTAAAAATTCTCTTAAAATTATAAATTTTTATGGAATAAACCCTTTAAAATTATGTTTTACTACCCCTAATGGCTGTAAAAGTATAACAGAATCACTAGTAATCTTTGTTTCTTGGGACACTAGTACTGATTGTGCAGCTATCCCCTGGAATCAAAAAGAGAATAAGTTAAATATAACAAAAATAAAGAAGAGGGTTTGGGGACTTATATAATGATTGATTTCCATTAAATGGGTCTTTTAAGGATATGATGATCTTTAGCTAAAGGAAGCATTATGAATGAATATAGGTTGACTCGCTAATTGATTAAAAAGTGTTTTGATCTCTGAAAGTTTTGGAGCTAAAGGCAGAAGTATATGATTAAATTCTCACTCATGAGTCATGACCACTTAATTATCTTAAGAAGTTAAGCCAATAAAGAATGGTTAATTTAATTACTTAATTAATATTTTAACATTTTCTTCGGTCTTAAAATTTCTTAAGATAATTAATTAAAATGAAAGATGAACGATGGAGACAAAATTCGAATTCATGATCTTTGCTATAATACCATGTTAACTCACAATTTATCCAAAAGCTTAAGTTAATAAAAAATAATTAATTTAATCATTTATTAATATTCTAACATAAATAAATTGGGTCCTAGCCTCCTCGATGATATATATACACATGCATGAGCCTAATGGGTGTCGGGTGCAATGAATTATTCGGGAATTCATGCGTGTAAAAGAACATTACTGAGGGCCGGCCATCTAATCGTACAAGCGGTTGAATAGTTTGAGCAAGTGTCCAAGCGAGCTTCTTGCCTGAATAAGTAGAGCCCAAATTATCTTTCCAAATACGCCTTCACACTATGTACAATATGAGCAATTTATTGCACATGATCGATTGAGATGTTACAGAATTGAAGGTACGTAAAATGTAAATAAAAACAACTTAATTATTGTAAACCGGTGATCAACATGGCTTCAATTCCCACGTTACTCCCTTAGAGTACGTAGCTAGCTAGCTAGCTACGTACTCAAAGCCTAGAGCCTAGAGCCTAGCCTAGATCCTTTTTCTTATCCAATACAAATAAATAAGGTGATCAGATCGTAAATAATTGGATGGATGGGATTAATTCAAAGTGTACAAATTGAGTGGGACCTTTTAATTATATAAAGAGAGTCAGGATATGATGATCACGACGTACAGAAGTGTCGGCTGTGGGAATTTCATTTATTTCATGGACTATAATTTACTATTTTAGCATGGGGACAATTCGGAGGATTTGCATACTTTTAAGATAGTGATACCAATGGAACAATTGTACGTACCATCCATCAGTGTATATATATATATTTGCCTTATATATATATTATTAGCTTTACTCTCACTCTCACTCTCACCTCTCTTTATATATTATTAAGGCTGGGTATCGATCATATCGGATATGACCGGTTAATAGGATTATTGGTTATTGACCGATAAGCTATCGGTTAATCGGTTATATCGGTAATCGGTTAAATCGACCGGTTAAACCGGTTTTTGTTAACTTTTTATTTAGTTTTTTACTAGTTGTTAATTGGGCAAAAAATTAGTTATTTTGAGAGCTCAAATACTTTTTGTTGGGTTAAAGCCTAAAATAACTTATTAAAAATTAGTTGTTTTGCCCTTTTTGAGAGCCTAAATATATATATGGCTAAAATAGCTTATTTAATCTTTTTTTATATTGATCCATTACATCTTTTTTATATTATAAAATAAAAATCAAAAGAGTAAAAAGTATAAAATTAAAAAAAAAAATTAAAATTAAAAATAATTATCGGTCATATCGGTTAACCGATAATAAATTTTTGACCGACCGATTACCGACCGATAAGTTTATCAGTATAAATTTTTTAACCGATTACTGACTGATAACTATCGGTTCAGTTAATATCGATAATCGGTCGGTTAATCGATAACCGATTAATTTGTCCACCCCTATATATTATAAAGTGATCAGTACTCTTCTTCAATCAATGAAAATTTTATAGCAAATTTTAGCCTAAATCAATGTTCAAGCAGCTAGCTAGACATTTCAAGACCCAACAACATTAATTAATTAATATTAACGTACAATTTCAAGATGAGTTAATTCTTGAGTTGGGCCAGATTAATTAGCTTGATTTTAATCTTCCATATTAAAAAATAAAATAAAAAAACACCTTGGTTTGTCCCCCTTTTATAGACAAGGCTCTCCATGGCCACTCTCTTAATTATTGAATTAGCTAGGCCATATATAATATAATATCCCCATGACCAAGTTCTACAACCTAATTATAAGCTACTTACAAAAGGGATTTAGATAAGCATCACTTTCCTTCAAGAAATTATTTTCGTATTTCGAGGAAACTACACCCCCTTTCTTTTTTTTCTTTTTTTCTTTTTTTCTCTCTGTTTTTTTTAAGCATAAATTAGAAAAGGGGTAAAGGAATCAAAATATGAAAAATAAGAGTGCGCTCCCTAACAATAAATTGAAAACGAAAATTATAGTGTAAAAAATACAACCAAATAATAAGAAATGACTCAAAAATTGACAAGGTCCTCTCAAAATAAGCCACACAAAACAGTAAAAGCACTAGCACAAAGGCCGTGGGCGGAGGCATGAATCATTTTGCATGATGATTGCAAGACTACTGTTCAACCCTACCATAACCTTAGGTCCTCAATACAGGGGATGCAAACAAGGGTATGACCCTCAAAATACCCTTCAACCCTACTTGAAACAACACTTGTTTCAAAGGAGAGTAGCGCGTTCGCGTTGAAATACGGAACTGGTGAAGAAGAGTAGACCTAGTTTTAAGAAAATTGGATCAAAAAATCCAAACCAATTATGGAAGCGGCGTGGTGCTAGCGGAATGAAGGCTAGGCACAAAGAAGTTTTGGGGGTGACAAAACTACCCCTACATCTACCACCTCCTTTTTCATTTTTGAGTGCCCAAAGGGTTGGTTTATTTAGGAAGATAATCTCACTATTTTTTGTCTAGAATTTTTTTTTAATTATGTTTTTTTTAAAAAAATAATAATAATAATTTGAAGGACATTTATTTTAACATCAATTTATTTTAACACATGTGCTTACATCAAGCGCGTGTGATTACTTTTTCATTTATTTTAACATCAATTTCTAACACTAACAGAGTGCTTAATTTGACACGTAGTTGCAGTTTAAGAGGTCCTGATGTCACTTTTCAAAGTTTGAATGCGTAAATGCAAATGTAATTATAGTTCAAAGAGCTATAAGTGTATAAGTTCTGATTTCCTTATGGCATCCCCACCCCATACCATGCATGGCCAAGTAAATTAAGTGCATCAAGTCAGATCTAACACATTGTATAAATCCCAATTAGGGCCAAGAGTACACGATCGGATTACAACAACCCGTGCCAACCAATGATATTTGAAAAATGTTAAAAATTACATTTTTATTTAACTTTGTTAATTGATTCATCATCATTTGTTCAAAATATGATGTTAATGTATATCTGCATTACCTTAATTCTTGTTATTCTTCTTTCAAGAAAACAAAAAACCCATTAAAAAAAATTTTAAAACAAAATATATAAGAATATTAGTTTTAATATTGTTGAGGGTATCCTAAAAGTGTATTTAAAAATTGAAATATATATATATATATATATATGAACTCATGCTTCCTTGTTATATACTTATTAGATGTTTCCGAGAGAGCACGAGTGTGTCTTCTGTGATATGTTCGAGTCCCCCTGCTTGTCCATGCTCTGTTCTGAGATTTTCAAACATGTTCCTCTATTTCCGTAAACCAGAATATATATATATATATATATATATGAGAAAACCTTGAATCAGGTCATGTCTGCAAAACACCACTTTTACAGTACCCACTCACAAGCTGACACCTAAGTAAAAACAAAATAATTCCACAAAAATATCATACACTCACACACACCATATTTTGAGCTTATTCAAGCTAGGTGACGAGTCACTGAGCGGGTCACGGCCAGACCCACGGGTCTGGCTGTGGAGTCATCTTCTCCGGCACCGGAGTCATTTTTTGCGGCGTTATTTTTTTCGACTTTAGGGTGATAAAATCCTCTAAGGGTTAACCTTCCCCTTCTAGGTTTTAGATTTAAATTCAAAAACGATTTTTGTGGCATTAGAAATGGGTTTTTTAGGCTGAGTTTTGTAGGTTTTTCGGGTTTCCATCGGATGTGGTGCTAGGCAGCTGGATCTCCAGTGGAAGAGAGAGAAAATCGTGAAAGAGAGAAGAGGAAGAGGTGGAGGAGCCACGATGCTGTTCGTCAGAGCTCGCCTGCGCCGGTCCTCGCCGCCCATGCTTAGGTCTGGCGAGACCCACCGTGGGTCTCTCCAGACTCTGGCGTGGGTCTGGCGAGACCCACGGCATGGGTTTTGCCAGACCCAGGCAGGAACCCATTCATGGATCACCGAGCATCGCCGGCAAACCCCCGTGTCACTTTGTCGACCTTGACTCAGACAATGGGTCACCGACCTCCAGTCACGAATCCCTCCTCAATGACATCGACCATGGAGAGAGAGCACAAGGTGGATTAATGAGCCCTCCTCCTGTCGTCAAATCGTCGGCCCAGCCTCGGGCTCCCATGAATGACTCTTCTCGGCACCGACGCCTACCCACACACAATGACTTGAGGTCAAGCCCTGTGGTTATCTTTTTCTTTTGTGAGCGGATTTGCTGTTTTTTTTTTCATTTTAAGTTTTTGCAATTGGTGATGTGTCAAGATGGGATTGAAGGTTGCAAAAGGCACCTTTTGCAAATGGTCCGAACCTAAGGGGCTATATATATATATATAGGGAAAACTTTATTAAAGACTCTCGAATTTCTACCCGTTTTGAAATATCTCCCTAAACTTAAAAAACTCTCAATTTAGTCTTCTGAAGTTCAATTGCTCTCAATTTAGATCATTCCATCAAATTTTAAACATTATATGATGTTTATACCCCTAACTTTTGTATAAAATTTCAACTTCCAAAACGTTTTTTTTTTATTTTTTTTAAAATAAAAATCAGGAATATTTTGGTCTTTTTTTGTATTTTTAACGGCTAAAATTAATGGAGATATTTAAATTGAGAGCAATTGAAAGTTCAAGGGAATAAATTAAGAGTTTTTAAAATTTAGGGAGATATTTCAAAATAGGTAAAAGTTCATAAGTCTTCGATGAAGTTTCTCCATATATATATATATATATATATATATATCTTATTTTCCTTCTCAACACATATTCGTAGTTTCACACGCTTTGGGATTGGAATTTGCAATGACCTTTCTCATGCTCTAATAAGACTTCTGTCTTAGAAAAAAAGAAAAAAAAAAAGAAAAAAAGAAAGGACTTCTGTCAAACAATTAATAAATACAATCAAAGTGAAGAAGATGGACAGTCGACAGTAGCAGTGTGTTTGCAATTGAAATGCATGCATGAGTCTGCAAAAGAGAAACATGTGGGACGCTTTGAGGGGGAGGTGTGAGATCGACACGTAGGGGAATTTCAGAGGGAAAAAAAGGGGCAGTTTTCAAGAGTGATGATTAAATATGGAGTCACTGTTCATATAAAGTATTGACGTCACTTCACAAATTTTGTAGCGCTTTCCTTTTTTCTTTCCCTCTCTCGCACGGTTTTTTTCTCAGTTGTCTCTCTGTAAAGGCTTGTCATTTTCTCGCTGCTGTGCTGCCTTCTTCACCAGATTCAAATGCTTTTCTTTCTGAATCATAGCCTGTAAATTTGTCTGTTGCTTCAGACTTCAGACGAAAGAGTAATATATAACCCCTGTCTGCCTCTCTGTCCATCTATTATACGATATATATGTATGCACATCCCCGACCCCGAGGGATTTTCATTGCATCAGATACATGCATCTATTGTACCGAAAAAACAATAATAATAATAATAAACTATAAAATAGATGTTCTATTCTTTTTCAAAAACATGATGAACTTCAAAAGAAAATTTTCTGAGCTAGAAGTCAAGAAACACATGAAAATCAAGTGCATTAAGAAGTACTAGAGTATGTAGAGTGTTGAAGAAGAAAAGACTTTAGAAACCACAGCTATTGGATTTCAAAATTTTCATTTATTTTCCTAAAAAAAAAAAAACCACAAAAGACAAGATGACACTATTTCCCACACTTTTGAGTTTGAGGGTTGTAAATAATTTGTGATGTAACCCTCTCCAACAAGCAAAAAGGTTGACCACTTGTTTGGGCATTGCCCATAGTAGCCCAAAGCTACTGAAAATAGCACTTTAATTATAAGGCACTAGCTAGCATCTTACAATAGAGAGGAAGATGATACACAATCTCCCTGATCCTCTTCCATATACAACTCCAGTCAACCACCAAGACATGGCACTTCTTGAGGGGTCTTTCCTAGGGCGGCTAACCAAGTTAATAAAGTTGCTCTTAAGGGATCCTTACTCCGTCAAAATCTCTTCCAAGGAAAAGAACTATCAAGAGGGACAAGGACATTGTAGAACAATCTCTAATGTCAAACAAGCTGCTTTTGGAGGGGGACAAATAAAGCTTGTCTTTCACCTTCCTGCCCCAATTTTAGGGAATATAATAAATTAAAAAACGAAACAAAGACATCTACCTTGCAATCATAAACCGATCTAGAAAAGCTTACGTTCCAATGATAAGAGCCACCGGAAATCTTTAAATGATCTGCCACAAAAGCATCTTTAACGCAAGCAAAATTATACAAATCTAGAGAATTAGTTAAGCTTCCTTGAGGGCCCCGATCCTCACACCACATATCATGTTTGAATCTAATCTTGAAGCCTTCTCTCACTTTAAAGTTTGGTATGACAAGGAAACTCTCTTCAACCCTTCATAATCCGCAGTTCCCCTTGCCATAACTTACGTATACAAAATTTCGTAATGACATGATGCTATATATGTTATGTTAAATACACAATGAATTGAACCAGATGTTATACAAGTCTTGAACCAATAAGATTATGTTCTTTTCAACCAGATGAATTGAACCAAGATGATTATGTTGTTTTCAATTCAGCCCTATTGTATGTTAATAAAGTGGGTGGGGACCGACCTATCGTGACGTCGTAAAATAAAAGACGGCTATTCTTAACCTTTTCTGGGAAAGCTTGACAAAATAGGAAGCTACATTCTTCAACCACAATCGTGATTCGTACATACATTCTTCAACCTTAATGTAAGAAATTTCTGTTCAGCCCTTTTGGTAAACTTCGACAAAATAAGAACTCACATTTTCTAGGAAAATAGGATCAACCACTCAAAAACAAATTTGGTAGAAGATTGGCCTCACATTTTCCTTGGAATACTACTATCTTTGGAGGCAGACGATTTTAGATTTTGTCGACTCAACATTTATCACATGTCATATAAATGAATTAAACAAAAATTAAGACTTCAAAAAAAAAATTAAAAAAAAAAAAAAAATCACCAGCAACAACACTAGGCCTCTACATCAAAAACAAAAATTAGTTACAAAAAAGAACTGTGGCGACTAGCATCCAAAGGAGAAGGAACCAGAGTACAAAGAGGACCTCAGTTCCGATAACCAACCCCGAAGTGAAACCTGTTGGCATGCCTGTCATTGAATGCGTATTCGAGACGCAGCGGCCCCAGTGGTGACTCAACTCGGATGCCAAACCCATATCCATATCCACTTCCAGGCTTCAGCCTTGCACCGGCAGGATCGCCTAACAAAGAAGCACGAATATTTGGAAAATGTGTCCAAAGCAGCAAAACAAGAAATGCCCAAAAGAAATTAAGTTTTATAATTTAAATTGATCCAGCAGCACTTAAGCAATTGATGCTGGTCGAAAATTGCTGCCAACAGATATTCCTTTCTAGTAAAAAGGTGAGAAAACCATCTTCCTGAAAGTCAAAAGTTCCATTGCCTACATATTTTCAAATTCCCCACCCCAAAGACAATAATTCAGCTTTACCGACCAAGATTTCTAGTCAGTTAGGTCATCTCATAATCATTGCCGTCATGTTAGCAAATATAACCCAAATAATGACTAGATAAATAAAACAGAAAAAAAAAAAAAAAAAAAAAAAAAAAAAAAAAAAAAAAAAAAAAAAATCTAGAAGTGTAAATGAAACAAACAAAGAGATACCTACCAAGCACAGTTGGACCTGATCCAAGATCAGTTCCATAGTCAGCGAAAATAACTCCCCCAACTGGGCCCAACTGCAAAACAAGTAGGGAAGTCAAAATGGTGGATTTACAAGAAAAGCTGCACTGACAAGGTGAAATCTCTCTCTAGCTTCAAATGCTTTGGCATCAGCAGAGAGGTGCTAGCCTTGTTGGTGAACTTAATGTTGCATAATGACAAATGCAATGGCCATAGAATTGAAACATTTTGAAGAGATGCAAGTGTTGAAGCAAACGTATAAAGGAATCCTATGTTCCAAAAGACAACCCCACCCCCTTCCCCCCAACATAACACTTCTAACAAATAAAATGCTTAATATCTTATATTCTAGTATAATCAACAATTCAAATTTTTTTAAATATACAAAGTTCCAATTTGGTAATTTAAGTTTAAAAAGTTGTAATCCAATCCTACCATTATGTTCAACACTTTATATATTTGGATACCAGCACATCATAGCTTTTGAGATACGCCCCACTGCGCTTTATCAACGATATTAAATTACTTATCAAAAAAATTTATTATCTGTTGAGATTAAAAGAAGTTTGATTATTAAGTCATTAATTTCTCTGAAAAACTCCCTAATTTTTTAATAATTTATTTCTTGAAGTTGTCAAGTAATTTGGCCATTTTCAAAATCTTGTTTTAATCCTTCCTTACAACTTTCTTTTTTTTGCATATACACTCAAAGTGTTGTTGTATGGAAAATGGTCTGCAGATTCCCCATTCTTTTTGCACATGACACACCAATCACCAATATGCAAATCACAAGATACTTGAAAGAACCCACCCAACCACCAAAAAACAAAAAAAACAAAAAAACAAAAGAAAAGAAAAGAAAAAAAAAAAGTACCACTTACCATGGGGAAAGAGATTTCTCCAGAACCAACAGCATAAGATCGACCAGAGCCAACAGCACCTTCTTCATAACCTCTCACACTGTTGGTTCCACCAATAGCAAATGCTTCATGTGGAGGGAAATTACCCACCACATGACCACCACACAAACTACCAATAAAAACCAAAGTCAGTCAGCAAAGTAAACCAGATCATCATTTGCTTCACTGGCAATGAATAACAATAATAACAGGGAACTAAGCGAAAAAAGATGTCACCCAACTGAATGTTCTCACAATAAAGCCTTTCAAGTTACCATTTAGGCACCATACCTTAAAAGAAAGCGAGAAGGACCAATTTCTATACCCTTCCTGGCACGAGCATTCACTCTGTTGAAAGACAACCACTCAGGCAAAACAGGAAGTCCCTGTTCCATGTTGACTACAAACTGCAAGACAAACAGGTATGAGTGTTACGGATAGTGAGAATTATAACTTCACAACGACTTTAAATGTCTAACCATTGAAGAGCCCTGGTCACCAGATCCAGTGTAGACACTCTCAAATTTAGCAAGTAGCATATCATCATGGATTTTGCCACTGCACAAACGAAGAGGAAATTGAGACTGTAAGATCAGAAGCAAGTATATTGGACCTCTTATGTACAATTAATAGGTCACACTTGGCAAACAACCATACAAAAGCTGGTAATATCTACTAAAAAAAATGTTGGTAATATCCACTGCTAAACATGTATACCTTGCAGTAAGTGGACTGCTGTAAAAATCCTTAATAACAGGGTTTCCTTTTTCTTCACGAACACCAGCATGCTAGAACAATGAAGATTAATTAATTGAAGCAACACCGAGAATATAAATATACAGACAAATATTTAATATAAACTACAATCTTTTCACTAGTGATATATACAGACAATTACGAAATATAATCTACAATCTTTACACTAATGATTCCAGGAGACAGCAAAAGAACAGCAACCCCAGCACAATATCAAGATAAATAATTTCTCCATATTATATAGAGCACTGGCCAAAGGAAAATGGAACTCACTAATACATTTCTCCCATAATGAACCACCATAGGTAAGGGGAGAAAATCTGCACTTTATGAGCACCATAAAGGTTTTCAAAAGCTTACCAGTATCACCAGTCTAAAAATTCATCCTATTTGGCATCAAAACTAGCCATTGGAGATGGCAATTTTAGTCCAAGTACCTGAAAAAACAGACCTGCTGTTCCACTCCACTTAGGCCTGATTGGTTGGCTGAATTCTATACCAGCCGTGACACGGCCAATTGTCAGGCAACTTCCATCCGGTTGGTCACCATGAACAAGTGTTCCAGGGGTTCTTGAATTCTAAAGTAAAAATATTTAAAATAAATCAAGTAATAATCAGCTTTCTATAATGGAGAGAAACATAGTACAAGGAAAAAAGAAGCAACAAATTAGATTACCTGAACCATTATTGTTCTGGATGTCCGCTTGTCATCTCCTTCAATCCATGGGTCAGTATAATTTATGCGGAATATTGAGTCAATCTGGCCCCTCTCTAGAGAGATATTGAGTTTCTGGTTTCTTCCAAAAACATTCCTATGAGAGTATGCAAAGCTGCAATTGAAATAAAAATATAAATAAGCTAAACAGCAAAATCATGCTAAGTAACAAGAATCTAGTGCAATACTAGATGCTATGGGCACGAATTGTGTGTTATTTCCCAAACAAGTTTTCCTTCATATCACAATAACATTTGGATACATCAGAACTTTTTATCTACAACTGGGAAGTATGATTCCTATGTTATATGAACTCACATACAGGTCTCATTGTGTGTACAAGTTAAAGAATTGAATCCAACATCTAATATTGTCTCAAGATAAGCACTTCAGAATGAAGCAAAAGCACAAGCAAGGCAACAAGCTTCGACTCAAATCAATTTGTAGCCTCTGAATCACTTCTGGATTTAAAAAAATAAAAATAATAATAGATAAACTAAAATGGTCATTTCTGTCCTGAGTTATGGATGCATCAAAACAACCAATTGCATCATAGAAAATGCCCCATTGCTCCATTGTACATAGAAAGGTTCCTTGAGATAAAAATTTCATTACCGTGCATGGATATCTCATATCATGTAATTAAAAAGGAAGAATTAGAACTGGAAAAAGGTACCAACCAGATAATGTAGTTCATAAGCTTACCTTCCAATCAGTCCTGATAGAGGGCCACTTGTAATCCTATAAATTGAAATATCACCGAGTAAATATTATACAGCGCAAGTTAATCTAAACTTAAGCTTTGAAACAAAAGTAAATTTAGGTAAGATTGCTTGCATGATAGTTTTCTTAAACTTACCCACTTGATATTCCACCACCAGCAGAAAAACCTCCACTTGGACGCTCAACTACATTCATTACCATATCAACCTTACCAGTATCTACCATGTTGCAAAAAAAAAAAGTGACAACAAATAAATAAATAGGATGCAGAAAATCGAAGATAAAGGAAAACATGTTGAAGCTAATAAGCATGGGTAGAGTATCTCCACTCAATAACACACATAAGATCATTATAATGACATATATACCCCAAAGGAAACAAGAGTGCAAACAACAAAAAATTGTCAATTAACCAACCTCATGAAGGAGAAAGACAAGCCATGCTTGAACCTCAACAGTCCAAATCGACAAAATTATTCTCATGGCTTTCAACTAGTGACTAGCAGTTGGAAACTAATTCTAGATTGTATTATGACTAGGGCTGGCAAAACGGGTTGATGGGTCAACTCATTTACGACCTGTAATGACTCGTCATCCGATTAGCCTCAACCCGGACATGATCTGTTTAGCTAAACGGGTAGAAATCTCAAACCCGGACACGACACAACAAAATTAGCGGGTTACCGTGTCAACCTGAAGACAAAATCAAAGCAAGAGAGAGAGATACTGGAGACGGAGAGAGAGTGATATACCAAAGACGGAGTGAGAGAGGGAGAAAGAGACGTGAGTTGAGAGTTAGAGGGATGCAGCAGCAGTGCGAGAGAGAGAGAGAGGGACAAGGAGGTGTCGGCTGAGAGTGAGAGGGAGAAAGAAATGGAGGTTTTTTTAGGTTTAGCAATTACTATTTTAACCTTTAGGCCCTTTAGGGTTTTTTTCCTCGTTTTTATTTATTTATTTTAAACGGGTGTGGTGGGTCACTCGTGGGCTGACTTGCCAGAACAAAAATGAATGGGTTGACCCGTTTATGACCCAAACCCGTTTAGGGTAAAAACCAAACACATTAACTTTGTGTTGGGTTCGCAGGTCGTGTCAAAATTGCCAACCCTAATTATGACCACATTGTCATAGAAGGCCAGTAACCAAGAACAATCATATTCCTGCAATGGATCAGAATTATTGGAAGATGATGATCTTTCATGTCAACTTGTCCATATAGTGTCATGGCCCCACAAAAAAAAAAAAAAAAAAAAAGTAAACATGCATCATTAAAATCCTTATTGTACAACCTATAGATAAGATATTTTGGATGTTTGTCTTAGTCTTAGTTTGCTAATTGTTTTGATAATTAGTCTTAGTTTGCTAATTGCTAATACTCTTTGACAAATGGCATAGGCCAAAACCGGCAGCCTATGCCTGCTAGCAATCCCATATTCCAAACCCTACTTGATCCATCTATCTATTGCAACTACTCCCCTATTACCAATTGGGGGACTCGCACTACTTAAGTCATGATATCATGTATTATGGAATCTGCTCACATGCAAACAAATTGAGGCAATATCACTTCTGCCCACTTAAAAACCAAATTTTCAAAGCTTTCACGGGAGATCCTCATGCCAATTCTCTGTTCCAAGTCACCCATGAACTCTCTGATCCACTTTATGTGAATGCCATACAATTGTTTTGTCGTGGGAGTTTATTATAATGATCATATTTGCAATCCTGAGTAGGATTTAAAGTGGTTTCCTAAATTACGTTCTGCCTCTAATTCAAATCAGATCAGTTTCTCCTTAAAAACTACTCTTCAAAAGTTCAGAAGGATTTGGCACATCAGCAACATTTTTCAAGAGCTCCATAACTTTTTTTTTTTTAAAAAAAATTATTTATTTATTTTTTTTATAAAGAGCACCATTAACTTTTTTTAAGAACTAGCTTAGCATGTCTAAAGAATAAGCATGTCTTATAAAATATTATTGCAAAACAAATATATCTCAAAAGGGGATGATTCAGAAGGAAAAGATTTTACTCACCACCTGCAGGCTGGGGAATAATACTAACATCTTCCATGATTCCCATAGTTAATACGGTCTCCACATCTCTTTTTCCCTGAAGCATACTGTACACCTGAACAAGGATCATCCAGAGTGCAAGTATCTTTACAGTCAGTATTTAACAACTAAACCTTGTGCATTTCCATAAGGAAATATAGAAAAGACTTTTTTTAGCTGAAACTTATTCCATCACTGGCTCTTCCAAAAGTAGAACACCTGTTCCTCAAGAAATAGTCTTAGAGTACCATTGTGTATTTAAGTGCTAAAAGCTAGGCAGATGAAGTACCTGACCCTTCTTGGTTGTAAGTTGTCGAAGTATAGTTTCTGGCTTTGTCTTCCCTGTAGTTGGCTCACCACTGAAGATACAACAATAAAACATAAATTAGTCATGAAAACCTACCACTTCTTCTGTTACTACAAAACTTTGTATATTTGTGTGTGTGGTACCTATGCAAGTGTTGGAACGAATGCATGCATGTATTTAGGCATGTAAATGAAACAGGCAACTCTTACGTCTTTCTGTCCAGGAAACGTATGGATATCTTATTGACCTCGGCTTCAGAAACTTGTAACCTAAGAATACCCCCAGAGAGAATCTCGACAGCTGAAACCTTTGAGAATTATACATATCAATTATCCACTAATATGAACAGTTGTCTTCACAAACCTCGAGTCTATAATAAATCAATTCAGCATCCTAACAAACCCCCAAAAAATCCTGCATTTCTACAAAGTAAACATAATTTTCAGAGATCAAGCACTAACCAAGGCAAAAAAACCTCGCTCCATGTACCATCCATTGATAGAAGATATAGCTTCATCTAAACGCCTGAGATTAATCACTTTTCCTGCACAGCTTGAGACCAAAATTCAAAAACAATAAAGGTCTCTTATGAGCACATTCCAAAACTGGCAGACTAAGAACCAAATCGTATCATATAAATTCATGCATACACACAGGCATACACGTATAAAAAGGTATAAAAAGACCTACCATATCCACCACGGAAAGAATCCTCCAGAAACTTTGCTGGAAGAACATTAGCTCCTTCACAAACCAACCCTTGGAACTCCTGGTTTGGTTCTACCTTATGCCACAATAAAAAAATATTAAGTTCTATTCCATGCCAAACCAAATAAGAAACATTTTCCCAAAAATTCTTAGGACACAAGTGTGCATTTTGCACAAAAGATTACCCACAAAACGTCATAATGTTCTTAACCACTTTGTAGTTAACAAGATAGAGATTCAGAGGGAAGTTCAGAATGTCCATGGGAAACAGCTATCAATTTATAATGTTCAAAACCAACACCTTGCAAATGCGTGTCATTTTACAATGCTCAACCAGAAATTATACCTGAAATACCAATCTGATGCCGTCTCGCGTGTCGACCGCGACGGGCATGCACGAGGAGAAGTACCCGCTGTGGATGATTCGATGCACATCCTCCTGAACCTCGCTCACTGTGAGCGCCGAGTTGGCTCGGCACGCCTTCAGCGCCTGCAAGGCCTCCATTTCCAGGTCCTTCCTCTCGAGCTCCTCGCCGTCCTTGTTCCTCACCAGCACTTCGCTGATCAACACCCTCTCCTCGTCGTGCACTCGACTCGTGGAGTGCCCCTTCGACTGAGCCTCCCTCCCCGAAGAGTCTCCCTGAGTCGCCGGCTCGTCGGGCCGAGTCAGCGCCAACGACGCCGAACAGAGAAGCGAAGATTTCGGTACCAACTGCCTCTGCTCCTCCTCCTTCCCGTATTGCCTCCTCGAGCCCGATTTCTGAGTTCCAAGAGTCGACTCGTCCGACCGAATCAGAGACAACGACGACGAACAGAGAAGAGAAGATTTTCCTATCAACACCCCAACCCCGCCGCACAAGTTTCCGAGTCTCGACTCGGAATGAGTCAACTCAGTGGGCCGATTCAATAAATGAGAGAATCCGGGGCTGAATCGCTTGAAATCCGAGCGAGTCTTGACCGAGTCGATGAGCTGAGCAAGCGAGTTTCTAGTCTTCGCCATTTGCGAAGCTATGGTTTGGGAACAGAACGGGAATTTGAAGGGTGAGGGTTGTGGAGGGAGAGGGACTTTGAGAGAGGATGAAGTGAACCGCACGTCATCGTTTTGCGGCATCGCTGTTGGAACAAGAGGGATTGGATGAGAAATTATAAAGCCTAGTGGAAGCAAAAGAGCATTTGGATTTGGGGAATTCTGGGGTCTAGGGTTTTGAGAAGGGAGCTTAAGGAGGAGATAAACCCTACTGGCTACTGGTGTACTGTAACTGCAAGAATGAGAGTACGGGATGGCAAAGGGAAACCGACCCGGTTTGAATCGGATTCGGCTGGATCCGAAAGAGGTTGACGCCATTGGGCTTTCGGTTTGGGCTGTAAAGATACTCCCAAAGGTTGATTGAGAAAAATTGTCAATTCAAACCCAAACGGACCATTTCTATTACTTAATAAACTTTTAAACCACTGTTATACCGTCTCAAGAGGTAACTCAATCAGTTAGGATCAGTGACGGATCTAGGAATAGGAGTTATTAGGGCCGTAAAAAAATAATTTTTTTTCTCTTTATTTATTGTATATAGGATAATGTTAGACATCCCAAGAGATTTTTCCCAAAATGCTTCCCAAATGATGTGGCAAGTATTTTTTTCCTTAAAAAATTCTCATTCCCTTTTCCTTGTCTCCCACTCCTTTTCAAAATAGTACTTTTCACATCATTTGCGAATGATTTTGAGAAAAATTTTGGGACACCTTGCAGCCTTCAATGTATATATATATGTATATATATTATAATACAGTAAATACAATCAAAAAATAAATTATATCATAATATATGTATCACGAATCAAATCAAACTTATAAAGTCTTAGAATATATGATTGTCACCTTACCTTAACATAGTATAGGTATGTATACTTATAAGTTGAATAGTTTACAAAATAAGTAACTGAATACAAAATTTAAACTCTACAAGATAACATTTTACATTTGAATGTATATTATCTACGATGTTATATTGTATTTGAACTTGTCATTTGATCAAGAGATATCTCTTGAGTCTTTGAATTTTGAACTGTCTTTTTATCTCTAATAAAACTCATCAAATTACCCAAAAAAAAATAAAAAATCAAAGTAACTATTAAAAATCTTCATCTAACAACGTAACAAATACATAATAATTTGAACTACTTGCGAAATAAACTAAGCGCAATTAAATGATTTATAGTGTTTGAGAAAAATGAATACATTTTAGTGAGCTATTAGCATACAACTATTTCTTTTACAAAAACCTCAAATCTCAAAGTATAAATTACATTAGAGACTGAGTCTATATAGAAGAGACTGGAGTCTAAATTTAGCCCCCACAAAAAAAAAAAAAAAAAAAAAACTGCATTTATCTATAAACTATGACCAAAAACACTATAAAATTCACCAATTCTTTCTTTTTTTAATAAGAAACTATTATTTACTCTCTCTCCCCTATTAAAACATAACTTTATCCTCTCTCTCCTTAATAAAAAATAGCATACTTTCTCCATAGAGTAATGCTTGGGAGCTATAAAAAATCTGCCCCAAATCCGCTTTTTCTTATGTGGCCATAGTTAACAAATTGTGGTTACTTTTTGTTCATTTTAAAAAAAATAAAAAATAAACCCACCCAACGCATTCTCTCCCCTTTCCCATGCTTCTATCTCCCAAAAATCACTCATTCTTCTCTCTCCCCACCTTACTCACGCTTCTCTCTCTCCCCCACCCCAGCCTCAGCTTCTGGCGAAGCCCACCACCGCCCACCACCGTTTCTGCTTCCTCTCATCAAAACAAAGAACGCTTCTTGTTTAAATGTATGAAAAATTGGTGTTTGTGAAAATGGGTATGAAATTTTAGTTAGTTATAGTTTGATTTTTCCTTTGAATGGGTTTTCTTTGGATTGTTTGCTAAATCGAAAATGGGTATGAAATTTTAGTTAGTTATGGTTTGATTTTCCTTTGTATTTCGGTTGAGCACTAACTGGGCATGGGTAGAAAACTTTCGGTTTTTCTACCATGGCCGAATGGGCAAGTTTTTGGGCTGGGTTTCTTTTGCTCCCTGATTCGATTTTACTTCACTAAATAGGTTGGAAAATTTTGGTCCCTTAATTTTCGGTTGTTCGGTCATTGACTGAAAAAAGCATGAGTGATTTTTGGGAGAGAGAGAGAGGAGTTGATCTTTCCGGCTGCCAAATTGAGGTAGCCAAGTGTCAGCTACTGTACTTTAAAAAAAAAAAAAAAAAAATTAAGAAGAGAGATGTTATAAGGAGGATTCAAATTTAAGGTATTAGAACTAAATTTGAGGCATTAACATCAAATTTAGGATAATCGAATTCCTTATAGGTGATACTATCCCTAAATGGTTAACTTTATATCCCTAAGTTTTAGTTTTGAATCAAAAAACAAATTTTGAGGTATTAAAGACTAAATATTAACTCATAGAAATTTAACTAACAAAAAAAATAACAAAATCTTTTTTTATTATTTTTTTTAGGGAAAAGTATAAAATGGCCTTCCAAATTACTACATATTTGTAAAATGGCCCCCCAAACTTTCAATTGGTATAAAGTAACCCCCTAAACTACCAACTCATTATAAAATGGCCCCATCTGTTAGTTGAAACNCTCCTCGAGCCCGATTTCTGAGTTCCAAGAGTCGACTCGTCCGACCGAATCAGAGACAACGACGACGAACAGAGAAGAGAAGATTTTCCTATCAACACCCCAACCCCGCCGCACAAGTTTCCGAGTCTCGACTCGGAATGAGTCAACTCAGTGGGCCGATTCAATAAATGAGAGAATCCGGGGCTGAATCGCTTGAAATCCGAGCGAGTCTTGACCGAGTCGATGAGCTGAGCAAGCGAGTTTCTAGTCTTCGCCATTTGCGAAGCTATGGTTTGGGAACAGAACGGGAATTTGAAGGGTGAGGGTTGTGGAGGGAGAGGGACTTTGAGAGAGGATGAAGTGAACCGCACGTCATCGTTTTGCGGCATCGCTGTTGGAACAAGAGGGATTGGATGAGAAATTGTAAAGCCTAGTGGAAGCAAAAGAGCATTTGGATTTGGGGAATTCTGGGGTCTAGGGTTTTGAGAAGGGAGCTTCAGAAGGAGGAGATAAACCCTACTGGCTACTGGTGTACTGTAACTGCAAGACTGAGAGTACGGGATGGCAAAGGGAAACCGACCCGGTTTGAATCGGATTCGGCTGGATCCGAAAGAGGTTGACGCCATTGGGCTTTCGGTTTGGGCTGTGAAGATACTCCCAAAGGTTAATTGAGAAAAATTGTCAATTCAAACCCAAACAGACCATTTCTGTTACTTAATAAACTTTTAAACCATTGTTATACCATCTCAAGAGGTAGCTCAATCAGTTAGGATCAGCGGTAGATTTAGGAATAGGAGTTACTAGGGGCATAAAAAAATAATTTTTTTTCTCTTTATTTATTATATATAGGATAATGTTAGACATCCCAAGGGATTTTTCCCAAAATGCTTCCCAAATGATGTGGCAAGTATTTTTATCCTTAAAAAATTCTCATTCTCTTTCCCTTGTCTCACACTCCTTTCCAAAATAGTACTTTTCACATCATTTGTGAATGATTTTGAGAAAAAATTTGGGACACCTAGAAGCCCTTAATGTATATATATATATTATAATACGGTAAATACAATCAAAAAATAAATTATACCATAATATATGTATCACGAATCAAATCAAACTTATAAAGTCTTAGAATATATGATTGTCACCTTACCTTAACATAGTATAGGTATGTATACTTATAAGCTGAATAGTTTACAAAATAAGTAACTGAATACAAAATTTAAACTCTACAAGATAACATTTTACATTTGAATGTATATTATCTACGATGATATATTGTATTTGAACTTGTCATTTGATCAAAAGATATTTCTTGAGTCTTTTAATTTTGAACTGTCTTCTTATCTCTAATAAAACTCATCAAATTACCCAAAAAAAAAAAAATCAAAGTAACTATTAAAAATCTTCATCTAACAACGTAACAAATACATAGTAATTTAAACTACTTGCGAAATAAACTAAGCACAATTAAATTATTAGTAGTGTTTGAGAAAAATGAATACATTTTAGTGAGCTATTAGCATACAACTATTTCTTTTACAAAAACCTAAAATCTCAAAGTATAAATTACATTAGAGACTGAGTCTATATAGAAGAGACTATAGTCTAAATTTTGCCCAAAAAAAAAGCCTCATTTATCTATAAACTATGACCAAAAACACTATAAAATTCACCCATTCTTTCTTTTTTTAATAAGAAACTATTATTTACTCTCTCTCCCCTATTAAAATATAACTTTATACTCTATCTCCTTAATAAAAAATAGCATACTTTCTCCATAGAGTAATGCTTGGGAGCGATAAAAAATCCGCCCCAAATCCGCTTTCTCTTACATGGCCATAGTTAACAAACTGTGGTTACTTTTTGTTCATTTTTTTAATAAAATAAAATAAACCCACCCAACGCATTCTCTCCCCTTTCCCATGCTTCTATCTCCCAAAAATCACTCATTCTTCTCTCTCTCCACCTTACTCACGCTTCTCTCTCTCCCCCACCCCAGCCTCAGCTTCTGGCGAAGCCCACCACTGCCCACCACCGTTTCTGCTTCCTCTCATCAAAACAAAGAATGCTTCTTATTTAAATGTACGAAAAATTGGTGTTTGCAAAAATGGGTATGAAATTTGAGTTAGTTATGGTTTGATTTTTCCTTTGAATGGGTTTTCTTTGGGTTGTTTGCTAAATCGAAAATGGGTATGAAATTTTAGTTAGTTATGGTTTGATTTTCCTTTGTATTTCAGTTGAGCACTAACTACCATTATAACTGGGCATGGGTAGAAAACTTTCGGTTTTTCTACCATGGCCGGAAGGGCAAGTTTTTGGGCTGGGTTTCTTTTGCTCCTTGCTTCGATTTTACTTCACTAAATAGGTTGGAAAATTTTGGTCCCTTAATTTTCGGTTGTTCGGTCATTGACTGAAAAAAGCANTGTTACGGGCTCACCTATGGGCTGTAGAAGGGCTGTTTAGTCAATCAATATGGGTAGCACGTGTCTTGCTTGGATGGCTTAGTAGAAGGATCCAGAATAATGAGCTGTCATTTATTTTCTGCATTTTGTAAATCTTTCTTTGTGTTTAGCTACTTTGTTTGCTTTGCTTGTACTGGTTTTGGGCGAGATATTTGTAAGAGCGTGAAAGGTGCAATTCTGTTAGAATCTTCTCAACAGAATTGAGCCTACATATTGGGCTCCTATGGGTAGGAGAAGGGAAGAGAATTTATCTGCAGAAATTGTGGTATCCAGGAGATTGAGCCTCTCGAAGAGCTTCTTACTTAATATCAATTCCATACATTTCCACCATTATCATCTTCTCCAACCTTCCATAGCAGAATATATATATAAAAATACCCAGCAACCCATCTAAGCCCCTTACATTTAACTAAGCAAAATAGATTAAAATGGAATTGCAATCATTCTTTACCCATAATGAATGAATGTCTTCCTTCCTTGCCTCGGGACCTCCGTCCCTATCTACCCTTTCTTCTTGCATGTTTATGTAGATATCATCCTGATCTGCGTGCTTGCCTCTTTCAATCAAGATCATCTCTGATCCCGTAGGAAGGGGTTACACCAAAGACTCACCAAAGCGACTTATTACCATATTTTGAGATTTCGCGATTTGCTGCCAATGCCGCTCCTTCACACCCGAGATGCTCACTTCATCAGCGATTTCCAACAAGTCTTTCTTCATTTTAAGCTTCTACTCGATTCTTATTTCTTTCTGCCCAGTGGAAATGTTTTCAAGTCGTTTTGCCCTATCTTCAACATCAACCTTCTTCCCCTTCTTCCCCCAGTGTTGTTTCCCAGCGACAAGTTTGGGCACAAAACTTATGCCCAGCGACAAGTTTCTTCCACCAATCCCAACGAAGACCACGCCTAGAATTTACCCATCTTCGTCGCAGAACCCGTCGCTGGGATTCGTTGGAGGAGAAGGGGAGAAGGAAAGGAAAGAACACCGCAGGGGGGAAAGAAGGGGACGAAGGGGTATCGTTGAGAAGAACACAAAACGACAACGTTTTGTATGGAGGTTTTTTTTTTAAAAAAAAAAAAATTTAACAAAGATATTTTAGTAACTCTGCATCCCAAAACGACGTCGTTTTGGGTTTTCCATCCATTTTAACTGTTTCAACTAATAGATAGGGCCATTTTATAAGGGATTGGTAGTTTAGGAAGCTACTTTATACCAATTGAAAGTTTGGAGGGCCATTTTACAAATGGGTGGTAGTTTGGAGGGCTATTTTATATTTTTTCCCTTTTTTTTAATATATGTCCTACGCTAGCCTGCCAAAATTTGGCAGTCGCATAGCAGGACTTGAGAGAGAGACGCACGGTGAAGGGGATAGCGTGCATGTGGGTGAGTGGGTTAATTTTAATTTTTTTTTTTTTTAAAAAAAGTAAACATAGTTTGATAACTGTGGCATGTAGGAGAAAACGGATTTGAGGCGGATTTTTTAACACTCCGTAGCATTACTCTTCTCCATATGATGACCGTTTGAAGGACAAAAAGAAGGCTATGGGCGCCCAATAATTTTTCTTACCGGGGCACATTTAAAATTTTGATTGAAAGTACTTAATGAATTTTTTTTAATTTTTTTTTACCAGGGGTGCCTGCCCCCAAGTTGCTCCCATGTAAATCCACCTTTGGTTAGGATCATGTCTAATAAGGTGGAGGTCACTAGTTCGAATTTTTTCTCCCTCTAATGTGAACATGTAAAAAAAAAAAAAGAGTCAATTAAATGAATCTTCTACCAATCCCGAGATCATTTCGATTCAATTAGTAATGAGGATTTGCCGGTGGGAGTGATAGGGAGCAGGTCCAAAAAAGAAAATGATTGTGACCTTTGCTCTTTTGAGTTTCATGGAAGTGATGGATAGGAATCCATGGAAGTGATGGATAATTAATGGGAAACTTAAAGGTCATGGTACCATAGCTATCTAGAACATGCATGCGTGGCTTTCAGAAACAACAAATTCAGTGGTCCTAACCCAAAAATGTTTGTCGCAAAGACAATCAAACAACAACAACAAAAAAAATGGTTGGTTTATAAGGAGTTGTAGTGAGCATTATTTCACTTGTTTTTTTGAACATAAAGAGGACCATATGATCTTTGGTGTAGTATTTACTTTATGGCACTTGCAATAATGCGAGTGGGATTTTGTAAGCAGATTCGTTTTTCTCTTACCTTTTCCTTTTAATCCTGCACTCTGCAGAAGAACACAGTGGTTTTTGATAAGACGGGGACAGCTGGAAAGCCAGTGGCAGCTAGTAAGTGCTCTGCTCTTCTCCAGAATTCCGTTGGATAAGTTCTGAGACAATGGCTAGAGCTATAGAGGTGGGTGTCCATTTTTTGGATGGTACTCTGACATGAAAAAGCTTTTAGGACGAGTGAACGTAAATTTTGAGTCGGGGTAAAACATGAATATAAGATTATATATATTTATCATAATTCAATCTTTATGTATAATTAAACTGATTAAAGTACCCTTCGTATCAAATTTGCAAGCCGTAAAGAATATGAGAAGCGTAGGCTTGGAATATCCATAGATGGACCATAATTTTTACAGTGATATTAATAGTCACTGTAATTGATCATGGTGAATGCAGATGAAAGGGATGACAGTACTGGCGATGGTTGGGGATGGAATAAATGAGTCACCAGCCTTAATTAGTTGCAGTGGATGTTGGCATGGCAATAGAGGCAGCTGATATATCTACAGTTCTCATCGAAAGCAACCTGGAAGATGTACTCACAGCCATTGATTTCTATCTCCAGAAAGACTACGTCACGGACACGGATCCTCTGTTGAATGGTGGGAACACTGACGTGTTTTGATGAACTTAGGGGCAGGTGGCTGAACGGGCAGAAAGTGTGGGCGGCGCGTGACTTAACGTTGATAACATTGAACGCTACGAAAAAGTTGATATGATCATAATTATTTGATATTGTCCAGTGTCGTGTACGTTAGAGTTTAATAAAGAGTATTTCTTGTAAATTTTATAGTCCAATAAATAATTAGGTCCTTTCTTTATTAGAGTCGATCAAGTCAAGACCTAATTGGTCTATTATGTAATCAATATTATATTGTTTCTCTATTTAAAGTGGAATTATCAATAACAAAATTGGAGTTAATTATTGTTTTAAAATACATTTTGTTGTGTTTTAGGGGTGAAGATAAAACGTCCCGAAGGCATGAGGGAACAGTCCCTCACACCTGAATATAATAATATATTATATATTATTATAATATATAAAATATTATAATATATAATATAATATATTAAAAAATGAAGGCGTGAGGGACTGTTCCCTCATGCCTTCTGGACGAAAATCGCGGTCCGTGTTTTAGATGTCAAAGCTTTCTCGAAGTAGCAATTGGAAATCACGGTTCTCTCGAAGTAGCCGATTTATCCTTTCATATGCTTTGTTATTTTATTTTATTTTTTTTATTTTTTTGACATGTCCACACAAGAGGGGGGAGGGGGGATTCGAACTAGTAACATGCACTTCATTAGGCGAGGTCCTAACCGATTGAGCTACCTCTTGGGGACCTTCTTTCATATGCTTTGTTATTAGTTGGTTTGCATCAAAAGTGACTCTGATACTATGCCAAATTACTAGTTATCACAAAACTTAAGCTTATAGAAATAGATAAATTTAATCACTTAATCATTATTTTAACGCTTAGCATGCCAATTTCTGCGGAAATTTCTTTCCCCTTCACCGGAATCCAGCTACCGTCTTGGCCAGCAGGTGCCTGCATGGTTGCTTCGTCCCTTAACGTGGTTTGCTCTTCTCTGATGATTCTGCATGAATTATGAATATCATCAATATTGTAACTGGAGCTCTAACAAATATTTTGGCATATATGATCACGAATAAGCCTTAAATTTTATTTCTGCTCAAAGAGTCATAATATTTCTTATTATTTTCCCCATTTTTTTCATATGTGCCAATAGGGGCACCAAAAGAAATTTGATTAATAGCGACCAAACTTTAATTAGCAACCATTTTGATCAAAATTAAGTATTTTCACAACAACTTTTGGATCATAGTCTCACAGATTTTTAATTCGTATCACAGACCTGACTTATGGATAAATATCGGTTTAATACTTTCGTTCCCAGCCACGTGTCCTAAAAAAAAACCATAAAATTAATTAAAAAAAATATGGGGTAGCCGGCTATTCCCATTTTGGCCATTGAATTTGAGGGTGGATGAGCCATCCCCAAGGCCGTAATGGGGTGATCGAAATTAGTTCGATTGATGGAATGTGATGAAAGTATTAAATTAGTCTTTACCCATAAATCAAATATTCTCTGTAATACGATTTAAAACCTAGGTGGAAAAAATAAAATAAAAAAAGTAAGAACCTAAGTACTAAAAATGTTTTAATCCAAAATCCTAATGAAAAAAAATTATTGATCCCTGCAAAATTATAAAATTTAGGGGACATTAAAAAAGCGGGGCGGTTTTTGTTTTTTGTTTTTGTTTTTGTTTTTATTTTTATGGTATAAAATAATTAAGGTGGTTTAAGGGAAGTTATCTTCTCTTTTGTTTTTCTTAACCGTTTCCGTGAACTGTGGGGGTTAACCCGAGGTGGGAAGCATACAAGGACGTTACAAGATTCAAATATTCAAATTAAAAGCATTTCTATATCTATACGAAACGACAAGCCTCGCGGCACCACGCGCACACAACTTTCTGACTGCAGCTGACTTTGAACTAACCGACTTGGCCTCGCCTCTCCTCTCCTCTCCTCTCCCTGCCGCTGTCCAAGAACAAAAACCCTAACTTTCTCTTCTCTTCTCGCCCCCACCACCTGCTTTCTCATCCCACAAACAAAAAGCTCCCAGCTTTTTCTCTTTTTGATCGCCCACAAAACCTAATCCCCTTTTCTTTTCTTTCTTTTTTTTTGACCCACGTGACCACGTCATCGTCGTTGTCGCAGTCGAAAATTTTCAGTCCTATATATCTCGGGGCTGTTTGGGTTTCGTATTCATAGCAGGTACTCTGATCGATTTCCGGATTGATGGGAACTTTATTGTTTTGTACGTTCTTGATTGGATTACTTTTCTTAAGCGTTTATTGGTGTGTTCAGTGTTTTTATTCGTTTGCCTGAAGAGTCTTTGTTTTTAATGTAGTTTGAAGTTGTGAATTGTTGTCTGGGTGATATAAATGATTGGGTTGTGGGTAAATTACAATTATGTGGGATTTGGTATTTTTGTTTACTAAAATCAATGAGTGGTATTCTTTACTATTCTTGTTATCTCGAAAGTCTGAAAATTTTGGAATAAAAAAAAAAGAAAAAAAAAAGAAGAAGAATGTGTTTTTTTTTTTTTTTGGGGTATAAACTTTACAAGAAATTCAATACAACTATAAAGGTAGCTTCAATCGTGGTTAAAATGGTTGAAAGATGTGGAATTTGTAATTATGATTGCTATGTGGGTTCCGTGCACATCAATGACATTAGAATGCTTTGTGTTCGGGTTATGTAGTACTTGGTAATGCAAAAAATGGAGTGGTTGACTTTGTTTTTTTTTTCTGACTTGTTGTTTAGGAGCGGTGTGCTTGAACTCTTGGACTGGCTTTATGGAGGCTAATGGGAGGGATGATCTTAAGGCGCCTCTGTTGAGGCCTCCAGACAGTGTTACAATATCTATTTCTGAACCAAACAACAAGAGGGAGAAGAAGACTAGGACGGTTAGGTTCAGAATAGGGGATATCAAGTGTGCATCCTGTGCGACTTCTATAGAATCTGTACTGGGAAAGCTTAACGGGGTCGAGAATGCTGTGGTTTCTCCCCTTCAAGGTGAGGGTGTGATTAGTTACACCCCCGAGCTCGTGAATGTAAGTGAGCTTTGAGAACTTACTCATGTATGTATACTTCAGAGATTGAACCAATTATTTGTGCTTTTCTTGCTCCTAGTTTTAGTTAATGTGTTCCATGTTTCTTCTCAGCGTTGTAATTTCTTGACATTATTAATGCAGAGGATAGATGGTGTTGAGCTCGATTTTTTTTTTTTTTTTTGAGTTTGTGATAAGAAATTTAGTTGTTGTTCCTCCCTTTCTCAATATTAAAAGAAGATTCGTTGATATTACAACTACACATGCTCCCCCCTCTCTTTGCGGACGTGTCTAGACATTTATAAGCATCGATCTGCTTCTTTGTGCTTGTATGCAGCATGTGCGTGCCTGGAGATTGTCATCATGAAAAATGTCAAATAAAGGATATACTCCCCAAAATGTTTCTTACTGGATAAAGCAATATTGAGCTTAACTTATATTGCCTACAATTATCACAATAATTATTACTTACATATTATTAAATAATGAATATATTCATGTGGTTCTTCTCTTTCTTTTTTAATTCTAAAATGTAAATTGTTGATCTATTACTAGTGACTGGAAACATGACAATGTGATTTTGTTTTAGGCCAAAAAAATTAAGGAAACCATAGAAGACGCAGGTTTCCCAGTTGATGAGTTTCCAGAGCAAGACATAGCAGTATGCCGGCTCAGAATAAAAGGAATGATGTGCACCAGCTGCTCTGAGTCTGTTGAACGTGCCCTTCTAAAGGTTGATGGAGTGAAAAAGGCAGCAGTTGGTGTAGCTCTTGAAGAAGCAAAGGTCCACTTTGATCCCAACCTTACCGATACTGATCAAATCATGGAAGCAATCGAAGATGCTGGCTTTGGAGCTGATCTCATCAGCTCCGGGAATGATGTAAATAAAGTACATCTAACAGTTGAAGGCATTAATTCTCCAGAAGATGTGGCAACTATTCGCTCATCCCTTGAGGCAGCTGAAGGTGTGAGTAATATTGAAATGGACTTGGGAGTAAATAAGGTAAGTGTCACCTATGACCCAGACCTCATTGGTCCAAGATCTATTATAAGTTGCATCCAAGAGGCTGGCCATGGTACAAAATTCTACAATGCACACTTGTATGTTGCTCCAAGACGAAGAGAGGCTGAACAGCAGCAGGAAATTTGGATGTATAGGAACCAGTTTCTCTTGAGCTGCCTGTTTACAGTTCCAGTATTTGTATTCTCCATGGTGCTTCCGATGCTTCCTCCTTACGGGAACTGGTTAGAGAACAAGATTTACAACATGCTCTCTGTTGGTATGCTTCTAAGGTGGATCTTTTGTACACCAGTACAGTTCATCATTGGTCGAAGGTACCTGCATAGTATTCTTTTTTATATTGGTTCTTGTCCTTATTGCTATTTCTATATCTATAACTTGAGCTTCTCTGTCTCTGAGAAGTAGAGATATGCAGCTACCAGTGTGAAACCTAATAATTTTTAGCTTTGGATGTCCTTGTCAGGTTTTATGTGGGATCATATCATGCATTGAGACGGATATCTGCAAACATGGATGTTCTAGTTGCCCTGGGAACCAATGCTGCTTACTTTTACTCTGTTTATGTAGTGATAAAAGCATTTACCTCTGACAAATTTGAAGGGCAAGACTTTTTTGAAACCAGTGCCATGTTGATATCCTTTATTCTCTTAGGGAAATATCTGGAAGTTCTGGCTAAAGGGAAAACATCAGATGCTTTATCGAAGCTGACTGAACTTGCTCCTGAAACAGCTCATCTGGTAACATTAGATAATGATGGAAGTTTGGTCTCAGAGATGGAAATTAGTACTAAATTGTTACAAAGAAATGACACAATTAAGATTGTTCCTGGGGCAAAAGTTCCTGTTGATGGGATTGTTATTGATGGTCAAAGCCATGTCAACGAGAGTATGATCACAGGAGAGGCAAGACCAATTGCTAAAAGAACCGGTGACAAGGTACTGCATCATTGGTTCTTACTTTCTGATGAGTGATGTTTAAGAGGAAACTTACAAATGCCAAATTATTTTTGTTTTCAATTTCATTAATAGGTTATTGGTGGGACTATGAATGAGAATGGATGCTTACTCATTAAGGCCACTCATGTTGGGTCAGAGACTGCACTTTCCCAAATTGTTCAACTAGTTGAAGCGGCTCAGCTTGCCAGGGCACCCGTACAGAAACTAGCTGACAAGATTTCCAAGTTTTTTGTTCCAACAGTAAGTTTGTTCACATATTTTATTCTTCGAACACTCCATAGAGCTTCTCACTCTCTCTCAACTGTGTTTGTTTGTATCTGTTGGATGATAGAGTTTCAATCTACAGTAGCCCTTCATGGTGATTGTAACTCTGCTATCAGCAGGAGATAGTTTGCTCTTTTTGCAAACATGTTCTTGATTTGATGGTTAGCTGCAGATTCTGTAGATGATGCTTGTCTTCTTTCTTTCCTTTTCCATCTTTCCTGCTCTTTCTTAAAACATTTTCCCCAGTTTTATTTCCCTTCTTTTACTTCTTTCTTTTGTTATTCCTCTCTTTTTGTCTTAACTTTTTTTTTTTTTTTTTTTCTCTGTGGCTCTTGATGATGTGCAATAATTGTAATTGATTTACTAGTTTAACAGAATTACTGTTAAATATTATTGGTAAGAAATATCAAAGGAAAACAATAAGATATTATTTTTATGTTTTTATTATTATTATTTTTTATTGTGTAACATATGGAGATTAGCTTTTAAAGGAAGCTACCAAGTTTGTTTTTTAGGAGTTTCCGAGTCTCCCAAACCTTAAAAGCCTTATGCAGCTAACCTTTCTGCCCTCTACTGTGGTAATTCGAGAAGAAGTGCAGATAAAATCTGATTATTCTACTTTATTTGTCAACCAAAAATTCGGGAACCATGATATCATTTTGAAGAGGAGGATTTCTGTTTGCTATATTATTTTAGCACTTCTGCACTGCACAGTGTGGAAACTAATACTTCACCATTTGATTTGCTCTAAATGGTTGTTGGACACAGTAACTTCATTGATTTTCTGAAACTTGTCTCAATTTTTGGGAATTTTTTATTAGTTTTTATTTTGGGATAGATTCTAATTTTTCTTGCAATCCATTTTAGTAGAGCACTATTAGGTGTTCATTATTTTCTTGTAATTTCACTTTTACACCTTTCCTGCTGTTAATTTGATTTTTGGTTATTAGACAAGGCTTGAAAAAGGATCTATCATGACATTTTTTAGGTGATTGTGCTGTTTCGTATAGAAGCATGTTCTTTGACAACTGTTTATTGGAAAAATAATATTGTTGCTCAACCCATGTCAGGTTGTTCTTGCAGCATTTATAACATTTCTGGCATGGTTCATCACTGGTCAAGTTGGTCTTTACCCCGAACATTGGATTCCACAGGCGACTACTAAGTTTGAGCTTGCACTGCAGTTTGGTATTTCAGTACTGGTGGTTGCTTGTCCTTGTGCTTTGGGTCTGGCAACCCCCACAGCTGTAATGGTTGCCACGGGGAAGGGTGCTTCACAAGGTGTGCTTATTAAAGGTGGAAATGCTCTTGAAAAGGCACATAAGGTATGAGTATACTTTTTTTTTTTCTTTTTTCTTTTTTCTTTTTTTTTTTTTAAAAAAAATAGCTATAGTTGTTTGATCAGACTTTGGTTTAATTTATTTGGCTCTGGCTCTTGAGGGAGTAAATGCCATTGTGGTCTTTGTATTATATGAAATTACATTTAACAAATCAGACCTGAAAATTCAGTGTAACATCACATTTGTATCGCAAAAGATCAATATTGGTGCCTAATTGTATAAGTCTTCCATGCTGGGAGTTGCATCCCTTCAGTAGAGTGTTCTCTATAATTTCATTTTTTTCTTGAAGTAGATGGTTTTGTTGAAAATGCAAACAGAATTTTTTAAGTTGGTGGAAATTGTTTTCTTCTGTGTTTCTTGGTGGGATATTGCTACCCAAAACGGCTGGTATGCATGTTGGTCATATCATATTTATCATAAGATAGTGGTACTAGCTGCTGATTATCATCACAATGACAGATGTCTCTAATTTTTCTGGAGAGAGATGTCTCATTTGAAAGTTTTGCTTTCACACTTCTCTATGTGTGTATTTCTTGCAACATAGTTATTAATTAGTCTTAAGAGTTAGTTCATTTCATTTTTACTCATTTAAAACGCGGGCCTCTTTTTCCTCTTCTCGTGCAGGTGAAAACAGTTGTCTTTGATAAAACAGGGACATTGACACTTGGAAAACCAGAAGTGGTCAGTGCTGTACCCTTTTCCAGTTATTCAAAGGAAGACTTCTGTGATATGGCTGCTGCTGCAGAGGTTAGTTTTTGTATTTTGGATGCTTTTCTGATGTGACAAATTTAGGTTTCTGGTATGCATGGTTGAAAGATTTGTGTAGTTCTAGGAGTTTCTTGAGTAATCTTGGAAGCATGCGCAATGCTTAGGATTGTCAGGAGTCTGATTTCAATCATATATTTTGAGGAGTAACCTCTGACATGATAGATCTTTTGTGGTATACTCCTTGTTGGCATGACAGAAAAGCTATTTATTACATGCCTTGCTAAGATACGTATAAAGTGTGAGCTAATTTTTTACTTATTTCACAAATGTTTAGGCAAATAGTGAACACCCTATTGCAAAAGCTGTGGTGGAACATGTTAAGAGGCAGCACCAGAAGTATGGGTCTCAAACTGCACATGTCACAGAGGTGAAGGACTTTGAGGTGCATACTGGAGCTGGAGTTAGTGGGAAGGTTGGTGAAGCAATAGTTTTGGTTGGGAATAAGAGATTGATGCGGGCTTGTAGCATCCCAGTTGGTCCTGAGGTTGAGGATTATATTTCAAAAAATGAGCAACATGCTCGAACATGTGTGTTAGTTGCCATTGATGGAAAGGTTGCTGGAGCTTTTGCGGTATCTGATCCAGTGAAGCCAGATGCTAGGCGTGTTATCACTTTTCTTCGATCAATGAGAATCTCGAGCATTATGGTGACTGGTGATAACTTGGCTACAGCAAAGGCCATTGCACAGGAGGTTGGAATTGATAATGTGTTTGCCGAGGTAGATCCAGTGGGAAAAGCTGATAAGATCAAAGAATTACAGGTAAGTTCAATTGATGTCTTAGTGCAATGTGTTATCTATCTCTTTATGAAATGCATTAGTCAGTGAGTAATTGTTGAGGTTACAGCATGATAGATTAATCATGATTAATTCTTACTAGTGACAGCTAGCAGAGAGAGAGAGAGATGGGTAGTAAGAATTATAATTCCTCACCATGTGATGCATATTGATTTGACCTTTAATCTTTCAACTAATGATCTTGTTACCTTGACTTATTTTTTTCTTTTACCAATATAGCTTATTCCATTAATTTGATTAGTTTAACTGAAGAATTTGAATATTCGATGAAGTGCAGGCATAAGTTATCTTTGGATACAATTTTCCAAATATTTGATAATTTGGTTACATGTAAGTGTCCAAAATTTTATTTGTTGTCCAAAGAAAGAGTTAAAAAAAGGGAGTTATGTGTCTTGAGTTTGAGATTTTAGATCCGTAAAACACAGCAATTAGAGTTATTCTGTTTTTTGAAGTGTTTCATAGAGTTTTGATACATGACAAATGATTGAGAAGTTGTGAATGGGCTGGGAACTATTTGGTCTGTGATTTTATTAATTATTTATAGTTAGTCGCTTTCCAGAAAGGTTTGTACAATCTAAATATGACTTTGTTTAATTTTTTGTAATGAAATTGGATGCAGATGAAAGGGATGGCTGTGGCAATGGTTGGGGATGGAATAAATGACTCGCCAGCCTTAGTTGCAGCAGATGTTGGCATGGCAATTGGTGCTGGCACTGATGTAGCTATAGAAGCAGCTGATATAGTTCTCATCAAGAGCAACTTGGAAGATGTAGTTACAGCCATTGATCTCTCCAGAAAGACTATGTCCCGAATCCGGCTTAACTACGTGTGGGCCCTTGGCTACAACATCCTTGGCATGCCAATTGCCGCTGGAATTTTATTCCCCTTCACCGGAATTCGGTTACCACCATGGCTTGCAGGTGCTTGCATGGCTGCTTCATCCATTAGTGTGGTTTGTTCTTCTCTGTTGTTGCAGTCTTATAAGAAGCCTTTGAATATTCAGAACCAGAACACTCAAGAGCCATTTCACTACTCCAAGCCTGCATAACAATCCACATTTATCTTATTTTTTAGCCTCAAGATGTAGTTTTAGTTCTTGTCATTGCATCTCTAATGAATATTGCACCTGGACTTGTAAATAGTGAACCCTATATAGCATCCTATTAATTCTTCCCACCATAGTCTGCATTTCTACCAATAGGTGGGCTAATCTCTTGAAACTGCTCCTTCAACCTGTTGCATGCTGTGGCCCCAGTTGTCACACCTTTGGGAGTTGAGGATGTTATAATAAGAGGTGAAATTGTGTTTAGTGATGATCATTTACATAGCATCAGTTTCTCTTGATGATAAATAAAGTAACAATGAATTGTGTTTCAAGCATTTTATGAGATAGAAAATGCCTAGCCATCCTCTCATTCAACTCTCCCTGCTCCCACAGTGGCCCTCAAAAAAATTTACTGTTGTGACAGCCACTTCAACCCAAAAGAATTTGCCTAGCCTCTTCCATGGGTTGGGCTAGCCGGCCATTCCAACCAAACTTTTGAAGGTGGTTGCACTTCCTTGGAGCCTTTGGGAGTGGTCGCAACTATTTGATCGGGTGGTCCCAACCCTTCCCGTGCAGTTTGGAGTTGACATCGACCAAAATGATGGGGGCGGGGGC
>CM017324.1:3591249-3630832 GCA_006937295.1 Carpinus fangiana
TTTTTTTTTTTTTTTGAAAGGAATCTCTAAGGACTGGTTAAGAATGTCACATAAATTAAAAAAATATATATATTTTTAAAGTTATATATTAATTTCTTTTTCTTTTTCTTTTCTTTTTTTGTCTCATTTGCTCTTGGAATTAAGTCGCTTTCACGCAATCACCCGAACACTTGGAGGAATTGTTTCTCAAATCAATGTTATTGGTGGTCAGGGCAGTGATATAAGATATCTTACCTCTTAATTCCTTTTGTTGTTTGCTCTAACGACAGAACCAAGTAGGTCGTCAAATATGGCATAGCCATCATTTTTTTTTTTAACATGTGAAAAAGGGAGGAGAATTCAAATTAGTGACTTCCGCTTCATGAGGTGTGGTCGACAGTCAATTGAACTATCCATTGGAGACATTAAATGATGAAATTGGTTATTAATAGTTTATTATTGTTATTAATAAATAAAATTTTGTGCATATATCTTTCCTCAATAATTAGTACGTAATTCTTTTTGGACATGTTCATAAAGGGGAAGATGAGGGGATTCAAACTAATGATATTTACTTTATGAGACGTGGTCTTCGGTCGATTGAACTATTATGAAAAAAAATTATTACGTAATTACAATGCCGCTTAGATCAAAAGTAGCTCAATAAACTCTACACATTATGTAATTATATGATCTCGAGTCGATTAAACTATACATATTATATATTGCTTTCTAATTGTACTTAAATCATTTGTTTTGATTTGACTTTTTAAATTTTAACACCAATGCTACTTGATTTCTAACCCTATGCGTGTTCACACTACGAATATGTTATTAAGTTATTTAAAATTTTTAAACAACGCGATATATGTAACGACCAATTAAAAAAATTCAGAAGATTGCAAATTGAAAAAAAAAGAAGAGAAAAGAAAAGAAAAAAGAATGGGTGTTTCATTAATTTTTGGGAAAAATACAAAATTAGTCAATGTGATTTACCTGATTTACAATTTACTCCCTATGGTATTAAAATGAACTTCAAAGTACCTGTGGTATGTAAAAAAAACAATTCAGTCCCTACCGTTAAATTTCATCAATTAACTTAACGGATTCCGTTAGTGTGCCACGTCATATCCAATAAAATTATGACCCATGTCATTTTTTATTTATGACTTTTAAAAAGCACACTTGGATTTTTCACATTATATTATTATGCCAACTAATATTCCCACCTCAACTTTTTTTTTTTTTTAATATTAAACACATCAGGTAAAATATTTTAAAAAACCCAAATTCTACCAAATTATTGACTTGAAAATCTAATTAAAAAAAAAAACAAATTTCTACGGGTAGATGTTTAGTTTTTTGGCCTATCCCCTCTTCTTATTCTTCTTCTCTGTTTTTGTGTTTTTCTTGTTGTGGTTTTTCTTCTTCTTCTTCTTCTTCATTTTTTTCTTGTCATGGTTTTTTTTTCTCTGTATCTTCTTCTTCTTCTCCGTTTTTTTTTTTGGTCGTGGTTTGTTTTTCTCTGTCTCTTCCTATCTTCTACTCCATTTTTTTCTTGTCGTGGTTTCTTTTCTCCGTCTCTTCCTTTCTTCTACTTTTTCTCTTATGCTCTTCTCCTATGTTGAAATTCCTCTTTTTCTTGGCAACTTTCAAGATGGAAGTACAGAGATAGAGACGGAAAAAAAAAAAAAACCTCCATACATAACTTATTTGCCGACAACCCTGATCAAGATATAGAAATTTAATTTTCAGACTTGCCTTCCACGTTTCCTAGTGGAGACACAAACTTGGGTGAAGAAGCGACAAGAAGATGACGGAGAAAAAGATAGGAAGAAGAAGAAGAAGAAGAAGAGGAGGAGGAGGGGATAAGCCTAAAAAACTAAACGTCTACAGAAAGAAAATTGTTTTCTTTTGAATTAGGTTTTCAGGTCAATAATTTGGTAGAATTAGGGTTTTTTAAAATATTTTACCTGATGTGTTTAACATATATATATAAAAAAAAGCTGAGGTGGGAGTATTAGTTGGCATAATAATATGATGTGGAAAATCCAAGTGTGTTTTTTTTAAAAGTCATAAATAAAATATGATATATGTCATAATTTTATTTGATGTGATGTGGTACACTAACGGAATCCGTTACGTCAATGGATGAAATTTAACGATAGGGACTAAATTGTTTTCTTTTGCATATCATAGGGACTTTTAAATTCGTTTTGATACCACATGGAGTAAATTATAAATCAGGTAAACCACAAAGACTAATTTTACATTTTTCCCTTAATTTTTCGAGAAGTGTTTTAAAGGGAAAAGAGGTTTTTATTTTGACAATGAACAGTAAGACACCAATCACCGACCAATCATGCCTCAACACGTTGATCTATCCAAGGCTTCTATCGCCGATCAATTGAGCTTGTTCAATCTGAAAGCTCAGACGCAGTTCCAGGTCTCCCAACTCTGTAGGATTTCATATTCAGACAAAAACTCTCTCTTTCTCTATCTGATTGATTGTACTCCCTTTTGCGGATCATCAAAAGGTAAGCTTGAAAGAGCTCATACTCTTATTCTGTTTTTTTTTTTAATATATGTTTTTTTCTTTTTTTCCTGAAACTGGGGTTCGATATCTTAGTAACCTCTCGTGTAATATTCTAAAGTAAGTTTGGTACTTTGTAGAAAGTCGAAGTTTGAATCTTGGTCTATGATTGGTTTCAGAGTTTTAGCTTATCGCTGATAAGAAATATTGATGCTGGAGGAAGCATGATGTGGTTATAAGAGATTTCAATTTGTTCTGTGGCTTTTGTGGGATTGTCAATTTTCTGGTGATCCTTTGTCTGATTGCTTATATAATTCAGGAAATGCTGGAAAATAGGATTTGGGTTTATGATTTCTGGTTGTTCTGTTATTGATGGGAAAATAAACTTCTACTAGCCAAATTCGGCTTAGTGAAGTTAGAGCTCCTCGTTTCCTGGATGATCCAAGAATTTTGGTTTTGTTTTCTGGTCCTGTCTTCTATGAGCATTAGAGAAGAGCCTTAATTGTTTAGATTTAAGTGTCAAAAAATGGATAGTTCAGGGTTGGCAGGTGGGTTTTTGTCCGGGCCAAATGGGGTGATATTAGACCTCGATTCGTCGATGCATAGGCACCAGCAGACCCAGTTGGGTCATCCATCATTAAGACATCAACATCAAATGAATGTTATAAGTGGCCTTGAGAGTGATCACCACCCTATTGGACTTATGGAAGAGAAAGGTGTGATCTTGAAATGTATGCCAATGAATTTTAATAAAGGCAAGGCAATTGCCCCCATTAGCATCCCCGACGGTAACAATATGAGTGAAGAAGATGAGCCAAGTTTTACAGAAGATGGGAATGGGGACAATGTTGATGGTGGGAAAAGGGGTTCTCCATGGCCGCGAATGAAGTGGACAGACGAAGTGGTTAGGCTTCTTATAGCAGTGGTGGCTTGCGTGGGTGATGATGTTGTGCATGAGGGTGGGGAGGGCCTCAAGAGGAAATCTGGGATTTTACAAAAGAAGGGTAAGTGGAAAACAGTATCGAAGATAATGATAAGCAAGGGTTGCCATGTTTCACCACAGCAGTGTGAGGACAAGTTTAATGACTTGAACAAGAGGTACAAGAGGTTGAATGATATTCTTGGGAGGGGAACTAGCTGTAGAGTGGTGGAGAACCCTGCTCTTATGGACTCAATGCCCCACCTCTCAGCTAAGGCAAAGGATGATGTTAAAAAGATACTGAGCTCAAAACACTTGTTTTATAAAGAAATGTGTGCTTACCATAATGGGCAGAGGATACCCAATTGCCATGATCTTGATCTACAAGGCCATGCTTTACCTCTTGGGGGGAGCTCAAAAGACAATAATGGGTCAGAGGAGGAAGAAGCTGAGGAACATAATGACAGTGAGGATGATGAAATGGATAATGAAGATGATAACAATGCTGAAGCAGATGGGGAGAGGATGGCAGAGTTCAGTGGGAGAATGAAGGTGAGTGAAGAAGATGACCATTTCTGGTCACAATCCGTTGGCCCAGATGGTTTTGAAGCTGAAATAACTGGGATTTTTCAAGACCCTGCGAAGTCATTATGGGAACGAAAAGAGTGGATTAAGAGGCAGATGTTGCAACTCCAAGAACAAAGAATCAGCTTCCAAGCTCAAGCTTTGGAGCTTGAGAAACAACATTTTAAGTGGCTTAGATACTGCAGCAAGAAAAGCAGGGAGCTGGAAAGGTTGAGGCTGGAGAATGAGAGGATGAAACTAGAGAATGAGCGCAGGCAATTGCAACTAAGGCAGAAGGAACTGGAGATGGATTTCAGGAGGTCAGAAGCACCGATAGACCCTACTTCTGTTGATATTGACGGATTGCAAGGAAGAGATCAGATTGATTTGGGCAGGCGGCAATAGCTTCTTGCAAAAGGCCTACAAATCATGCATCATACCCTGCTAAACCCTTAAAGCATCACTGGGACACTAACCTCAGCCATTTCTGCTCTAGATAAATTTTGGAAATGACTGATGTTATCTTTTGTGTTGAGCTTTTGGCTGTAAAGTCTTAATGCAGATCACTTAGCCTTTTTCCCCCTGAATTTCTCTTGTTGTTCAGACCATGTAATTGCACGTAAGTTGAAGTTATAATATGATTTAGTTTTTGGCTTCCGATTTTTTATCATGCATCTGCAGCAGAAAAAATATTAGTAAAAGAAAGAAACAAAAGAAACTTTGCACTATATTGAACTATAGTTTTTCATGCCAAATTAATTGTAACTATAGTTTCTATTGTTAATTAGATATTCTTGCATATGCTTTTCTTATTAAATTTAATGAATCTTTGGACTCTGTAAAAAGAATAGACCTGACTCTGTAACATGACCTATTTACATTTTTCACTGTTACATGCTCTACTTTTCTGTATTTTAGGGAGGTCACCTAAATTTGGTCATCTGGGTTCTCTGCCAGCTTGTTTAGGTGTATGCATGTCGATTTGGGTTTAGAAATTGATATCCATGCTATCTGAAGTAAATTCTGACTTCTTGGATGATGTCGTAGATGTCTCTTATTCTGAAACAATTGCTTGGATTAGATGATAAACATATTCAAGTTGATGGTTACATGTTTAATTAAAAAGGATGAGTCCCTCTTAGGTATACAATCTCCTTCCTTTTTCTAGCTATCTCTTTTGTGGGTTTTGTGGGATGAAAGGATCCCAGTATTTAAATTGATCTTACAAGCTAAGCCCTATATATATAGGGACTTGCTGGGGATCATGCATGGGGCATACAAGATGAACAGAAGAGATAATTAGAGAACATGGCTGTGGAGGTATTATATGCTGAAAGTAAGTTTCTACCAGGTATAGAAGATGATTCTTTTGGAAACACGATAAATGCCGTGAATTGTTTCATTATATGTCAGTTACTTGAATGTGCTTGTCATGCTTAGTAGAAGACTCCATGTCTGCAACTGCACATGAATTGATTACTCTTGCCACTTTTGACAGTGGCACAAAAAATAGTAATATCTTTATCACACCTGGGAAATAATTCTTTAAAAGGTAAAATTGGAGGGTGAATATTGCACCGCAGGAAACTGCCTTAATGGTCCATCTAAACTCCCATTCACATATCTTAACATGCTTGTGAAAAAAAAAAATTACAGATTATTTTGCTTATCAAAAATATGCTTGAGTGTCTGTAATTTGGTGAAGTAGGTGTTGGGGCTTGTTTCTAACGATTGATTGGTTCATTCTCTGATCACCCTCTCTTTCTCCTTTTTATTTATGAAACCTAAGATAGTATTATGGAATGTGAGAGGGGTAAAAGGTTGAAGCTAGGTCTTTTTAGAGATATTCTTTGTTTACAATAGATAGAATTGGAGTATATTTTAAGGGAGGTGATTTGTAGTTTATGGGTTGCCAACATGTAGACTGGACATATTTGGGGTCGAGAGGCGCATCAAGAGGGATTTTGTTAATGTGAGATAGGCAGGCGGTGAAGAAGATTGAGGATTGTGTGAAGAAGTTTTTGGTAGCTTGCTCTTTTTTGTGAGAAGGCAAGAGGGATTTTGATCTGGGCATCCCCTTGTAGGTCGGAGTTTTACATTATCATGACTTTCAATCATAGTCTAAAATTGATAGGTTTATTCCCTCTGTAAATGGGAATAACAAATTTCATGATGTCTTTCATAGGAGACTCCCTAGAATCTTGTTAGATCATTTTTCTTCGATGTTGGATTGTGGTGTGTCGGGTCGGGTTAGTAGGTATTTTAAGTTTGAAAACATATGGCTGAAAACAGAGGGTTTTGTGGAGATGTCTTAATGTGCTGGTTTGTAAATTGAAGGCCTTGAAATTGGATTTGAAGAAATGGAATGAGGAGGTTTTTGGCAATGTGGGGAAGCAAAAGAGGGATCTTTTGGACTGTATCTGAGAGCTGGGTACTATTGCAAAGGGAAGATCTTTAATTATAATTTATCTAGTTAACTTAAAAGGTAAAATCTTAACAATAATTAATTAATTATTGATTATGTTCCATTTGTCGGCTTTCTCTTTATCTGGCAGCAACAAATCACAACCAATATGATTTCTTATCTTAACTTTTGACAAAATTAATTAATAGCATATAGAGCATATTCAGCATGCAACATGCATTGTTGTGACTTGCTCACAATTACTTTAATCAAAAAGTTTTTATGCCTACAAATATTGAATTATTGAAAGAAAAAATCCACACAATAATAATGTTATTCTTCGCGTCTATTTATCATACTTATTTCATATCGGCTGATATGAAGTGACTTTCATTTTCTTTTAATGAAAAATCACTTAAAATACGTAACATTAGTTGATGCAAAATGAGTGTGAAGACTAGCATTACTTTTGTCATTGTGTTTTCGGTCTAGCATGTATCTCATTGCCATTGGAAATAAATTAAGAAAGGAAAGACTATATTTTTGACCAATTTTTTTATTATATATATATAGAAATTATGGAGACAATCATGTATTGCATAAGAGTAAAATTACCATTAAATGAGTGAGCTAGCTAGAAACTACACTTTTATTTTACCTTATTAATGTGAAAATTAGGGACAGAGCCTGCTTTCAATTTGGGGAGGGACCAAGGGTCAAATTATTTTTTGGAGGGACCAATTAACAAAAAATACCTTAAATTATTATTATTATTTTTTGCCTTTATTTTTTGTTGTAATTTGGGGGGCAGGGCCAGCCGATCCCCCCTTAACTTGGTCAATGGTGGAAATGCCAATCATTGTTAAAAAAAAAAAAAGGGATTGCTTGGGATTTTTTTTCCTAATTAGATTGATTGGTATTTGTTGGGTCAATTAACAATATGAAAAAAAAAAGTAAAGAAAAGAAAAGAGAGGACAAAGTTTTCTTGAGATCAAATGTATTTTTAGAGTAGTAATAAACATACAACCGGTGTGCATGAACAGTAGCATGCCAGTTGTATGGAATAATATTATTTAATATAAAATAATATTAAAAAAAAATAATGAACATTAGCTTCTGAAAAAAAATAATATTATTTCGTATAACTGGTGTGCTACTGTTTATGTACGCCGGTTGTACGTTTATCACTACTAGTATTTTTAATAGGGTTAATAAAACATGTACATACTCTAAAAAAAAAAATTATCAATTTGATAAATAATTTTTTTTTTCTTCCCTTCCAATTAAAAAGAAAAAATGGTACAAGAAATTAAAGCACACCAAAAAAAAGTGTTTCCTGGGAACCTGGATTCATGAATCATGGTCAAGTCAAAGTTGGCCGCACAAACAAATGGAATCACATGCCCAAAAAGGCAAGCTTCCAAGTAATGCCATTACTTGGAAAACACTCAAACCGCATCGGTAATCACCGAACAGCAAACGGCGAGTCAATGGATCATCCACCACCGTCCGATCCTTCATCCCCTAGATCAAACAAAGTGACATCCACATCCACGGTAACTAATCCCCATGCACTACCAAAACCAATGTACCCACTTCACACTCGAGCATTCCCCACGTAAGAAAATTTCAGTACGTCTTTCAGTTTATAAAATCCTCTCTCAAACGTACCCTCTTTCATCGCCTCTCTTCCTTCCACTCTCCGAGAACAAAGGCCAACTGGTACTCTCTCCCTCTCTATATCTCTCTGTGAAAATGTCTTTTTATAGTGCCGACCGGCGACCGGATCGATCGGCCGGTTTCTATGTCTGTTTGTGTATGTCTAAGCGTTGATTTTTTTATTGTGAGAAGGTGTTTGGTTTGTGTAGCTGATGCATTTTAACTTCATGGATGGTCTAATTAAATTTTGTTTTTGGGGGTGTATCCTTTTTGTCCTATTAGTTAATACGTGAGACCTTGCGGAGAAACCAGTTTGGATGTGATTTTTCAATTGAGCTAATTTATTATGGCTGCTGACTGTTTTCTATTAAGAACATATATATTGTCAGCTGGGTTTTCTGACCTTCTATGATGTTTTAATTTGGCTCTAACAATTTTGACCATGCGCATTAAATATTCAAAAAATAAGACCCAACTCCAAAATTTCGCCTAACGCCCCAAATACATTGGGCCGGCCCTGAGTTGCATGCTGTTCTAAAGTGCAGTTTGAGAAATTTTAGTCGTAAATGAAAACATTCCAATCCTCTCTGTTCCTGAGAGCTGTTGCTTGATCTATTAACTGTTTTTTTTTTTTGACATGTGATCTATTAACTCTTTTAAGCTGCTTTGTCGTATGATTATTTTTATTACTCAAACAATCTTCTCTGTGAACTTTTTAAAGCATCAAAATGCTTATAGATTTTCCATATAAGACAGAATACAGACCTTTTTGGTAGTTGTAAATGAAAAAATCATTTCAATTTTCTCTGTTTTTGAGAGTTGTTGGTGAGCTACTAACCTGCTATAGTTGTGCTTTGCATGATTAATTTTATCACTTGTCCTTCTTTCTCCTACGATCTGTCTGTACACTGTTTCAACCATTTTGTGATTTGCGACTCTCTGAGACATTCTGGATTTGTTGTTTTATTAAGTTGGTCCTCTCTGACCTCTATTTTGGCATGGCTTGCAGGTTTTTTAATTGCAAAACGCGATGGCAGAGAGGCACCAGTACCCAAATGTCATGCAGAAGTTTGCTGGCCCGTTCCATGTCAGTTCTAACCGCAATGGGGCTGCTCTGTATCAGAGGCATTTTGCATATGGAAATTACTCCAACGAGGGATTGCAGTATCCCATGACTCAGGCGTGCCGAGCTACCCACAATTTGCCTTTGGTACCTCTTGCAGCCTCACCTGTGTTTGTCCAAGCCCCACAAGAGAAAGGCTTTGCCGGCTTCGCTACTGATTTTCTTATGGGTGGAGTTTCTGCTGCTGTGTCCAAAACTGCTTGTGCTCCAATCGAGCGTGTGAAGCTCTTGATCCAGAACCAGGATGAGATGATCAAGGCTGGTCGGCTATCTGAACCCTACAAGGGAATTGGAGATTGTTTCAGCCGAACAATTAAAGAAGAGGGTTTTAGATCGTTGTGGAGAGGGAACAACGCTAACGTCATCCGTTACTTCCCCACACAGGTTTGCCATTTCTTATGTTACTAGCACTTCCATTTTGTGACAAGTCCTTTTGATCTTATGGCAGTGTGCTTATTTCATTAGTTTTTAGTTTTTATTTTTTATTTTTTATTCTCCTCCAGGCCTTTAACTTTGCTTTTAAAGATTACTTCAAGGGGCTGTTTAACTTAAAGAAGGACAGGGATGGCTACTGGAAATGGTTCGCGGGTAACTTGGCTTCTGGTGCTGCTGCTGGTGCCTCTTCCCTGCTCTTTGTCTACTCTTTGGATTATGCACGAACCCGTCTTACAAATGATGCCAAGGCTGCGAAGAAGGGAGGAGGGAGGCAATTCAATGGCTTGATTGATGTCTACAGGAAGACTCTCCGATCTGATGGTATTGCTGGCCTTTACCGTGGCTTCAACATTTCTTGTGTTGGCATCATTGTGTACAGGGGTTTATACTTCGGAATGTACGACTCTTTGAAGCCAGTGCTTCTGACTGGAAAGATGCAGGTTAGGATTCCTTGGGATTCATTTTATCTGTCCTTGTTATGCGATTATGCAGTCTGTGATTTTACTAGTTACTTGGCATTCACAGATTCTGCTGTTTGTGATTAACATCGTCCTTGACCATTGAAACTTGATGACATGTTTTTTCAGAAATTCAGAACCAAGAATAATTTGTTATTTTTAGGCTTGGTTCTTTTAATAACGTTGGCCTGGACAACCACTGCAATGCATCCGCAGTAATAGAATTGAAGAAAAACCCCAGAAAGAGAGGAAAATGTTTGTTTTAGGACTTTGAGAAGCAATGTCCAGCACTGACACTCTTATACCACAGATGAACCATGATGCTCTATCTCAACTATTTGATATGGCCCTATACTATATTCTTTCAGCACAATTAGTATAACGTGAATGATTGTTGGATTTGTTGTTGAGCATTTTCATCTCATATCATTTCTTAATGATTTCAGGATAGTTTCTTCGCTAGCTTTGCTCTTGGTTGGGCTGTCACAAATGGTGCTGGCCTTGCTTCCTATCCAATTGACACTGTCCGTAGAAGAATGATGATGACATCTGGTGAAGCTGTCAAGTACAAGAGCTCCTTTGATGCATTCTCTCAAATCCTTAAGAATGAAGGGCCTAAATCTCTCTTTAAGGGAGGTGGTGCAAATATCCTTCGTGCCATTGCCGGCGCCGGTGTTCTTGCAGGTTATGACAAGCTTCAGGTGCTCATGTTCGGCAAGAAGTATGGTTCTGGTGGGGCCTAATCAAGATGAACATACATCTCTTGCCCCCCTGTACCTATAGATGTTGATGAAAATCTTTCTGAGTTCAGTTTCTTAGGATCCATTTTTTACTCACTTGAATAACTTGGTATAGAGGAGTTTTACTCCCTAGAATTGTTTCCTCTACTGCAACATTGTGGATCTTTCTTTCCTTTTCCATGAGACTTATGAGAGAAAGCATTTGTGATGGCAGGTATCAATAAGATCAAAGAGTTCACTTGCAATTTGTAACCTTTTATATCTCTTTCCGGTTGCTCCAAACATCTATGCTGGCTAATAGAATTATTATAAAACTATGCGACTAAAACTTGATCCGTACGATACAAGTTATTGTGGCCGGATTACTTAATTAGTATAAAATAAATATAATAAATGAGTGTGAAGAGTGATTACTCATTCTTCTATTTCATGTGAATTTGTAAAACAAAGAGAACACGTCCTTTTGAAGGTGTGGGGTAGTTTTTTTCTTTTCTTATTATTATTTTTTTTAATTTTTAATTTTAGAGTAACTTTACTTAGTCCCCTAAAATGTCGTGTCTTTTGCAAATACACCTTCAATGTTTAAAGTCTCTTATTTTGGTATATTGAACTTTCATTTTATTTCAATTACCCTCATCCATTAGGATTTAACTGTTAAATCGTAATGGAGAAGTGCTAAATTATAAGTGTACAAAGGTCTTTTACTATTTCTATCGTCTCATTTAACTTCAATATCTAAAAGGACAACTAGAATGAAATAAAAGTTTAATACACTATAATGAGAAACTTTAAATTTTTATTTTTTAAAAGATTCGATATTTCATGAGAGCTAAGTGAAATTAGCCCTTTAATATTGAATTTTTTTAGCATCTGATTTGGTCGACGTAATAAACCTCATAATTACCAAACTTGTTAAGCTCCAAAGCTGTCGCCTTTGCCAATCCTAATCGTCGCCACGATAATTTCCAGAGAAACCCACCGCTCTTTCTTTTCCCGCCAGACCAGACACAAATGCACGCACTCAAACCCTGATGAGTGATGATCAGATCTCTGCGTTTCCTCCCAAACCCACTTTCGGACCCTCTTCTCTCCTCTGCTCTCCTCCACACTCGCTCCCTCTCACCCCACAGAGAAAGACCCTCCAACTGGAACACAACCCACGCTCCCACAGTCTTGTTCGAACCAATCCACTCCTCTCCCTCTTAGAACAATGCAAATCTCTTTCCCAGTTGAAGCAAATCCAAGCCCAAATGGTCCTCACGGGCTTGTTCTCAGATGGGTTTGCCTTAACTTAAGCCGGCTTATTGCCTTCTGCGCGATCTCAGAGAGGCGAAATCTTGATTATTGCATCAGGATTTTGTATAACGCGCATGACCCAAATGTGTTTTCTTGGAATACTGCTATTAGAGGCTATTTCGAGGGCGAAAGCCCGGAAAAATCGGTTGTGTTGCGAAATGGTGGGTCGAGGCCGGACAAATGGAATCACATGCCAAAAAAGGGAAGTTTCGAAGTATTGTCATTATAAAACACTCAAACCACATCGGTCATCACCAAACAGCAAGTCAATGGATCATCCACCACCGTCCGATCCTTCATCCCCTACATCAAACAAAGTGACATCCACATCCACGGTAACTAATCCCCATGTACTACCAAAACCAATGTACCCACTTCACACTCGAGCATTCCCCACGTAAAAAACATTTCAACGTCTTTCAATTTATAAAACCCTCTCTCAAACCCTCTTTCATCGCCTCTCTTCCTTCCACTCTCCGAGAACGAAGGCCAGCTGGTACTCCCTCTCTCTCTCTCTCTCTGTGTGAAAAATGTCTTTTTATAGCGCCGACCGGATCGGGCGGTTTCTATGTCTGTTAGTGTATCACTTGTCTAAGTGTTTGTGGTTTGTCTGTTTCTTTAACTGTGTATGGTTAGCTGAAGTTTTGGCTAGTTATCTGTGTTGCTGTATGGAATTCTTGTTACATTTTTGTTGTAAACCCGGAAAAGGGTCTTCAGATCTCTATCTTTTGTTACTTGGTTTTCTCAGATCTGTTTCATTCATTGTCTCCCCGCTTTGTTTTTGGCTTTTCAAGTCTTTGTATATCATTTTCCAGGTTAGTTTAACTAGATCTATGGATATGATTGTTTCTCTTGTTATAATGGATCTGTGGCTCATTAGTAAAGTTATAACATCTGGGTTGGATAGATCCATTGACAATGATTTGGGTTCAAATCAAACTTAAGTTTGATTTTTGTTGTTGTTTGGATTTTGATGGAGTAATCGTTGAATTTATTTATTTATTTTTATTGTGAAAAGGAGTTTAGTTTGTGTAACTTAGATCTGGGTGTGATGGGTATGATGGCTGATGCATTTTAACTTCATGGATGGTCTAATTAAATTTTGTTTTTGGGGTTGTATCCTTTTTGTCCTATTAGTTAAGACGTGAGACCTTGTAGAAAAATCAGTTTGGACGTGATTTTTTAATTGAGCTAATTTATCATGACTGCTGACTGTTTTCTATTAAGAACACATTGTCAGCTGGGTTTTCTGGCCTTCTATGATGTTTTGGCTCTAACATTTTCAACCATTCGCATTATAGATTAATTGGTTAGTTATAGACAATAGTTGGGGTATAGGCTCATTACTGAATCTCCTTGTATTGTCAAGGGGTACAAGATTTCACAGTTGACCTTTGGGTAAGATATTTTTCTGTTCAAAAAAGAAAAAAAGAAAAAAAATGATATGTCTGCAAGTGTAAATGCAAGAGGTGACCTGACCACAATTAGGAATTGGAAAGGAAAAATAGAATGGAACGGTATATATACAGAAATGAACTGAATAGATTACCCTCGTTTTTGTTAATTAGTTGCATGCTGTTCTAAAGTGCAGTTTGAGAAATTTTAATTGTAAATGAAAACATTCCAATCCTCTCTGTTCCTGAGAGCTGTTGCTGATCTATTAACTCTTTTAAGCTGCTTTGTCGTATGATTATTTTTATTACTCATACGATCTCCTCTGTGAACTTTTTAAAGCATTTTGTCACTAAAATGCAGTTAGATTTCCCATATAGACAGAATACAGACCTATTTGGTAGTTGTAAATGAAAAAATCATTTCAATTTTCTCTGTTTTTGAGAGTTGTAGGTGAGCTTACTAACCTGCTTTAGTTGTGCTTCGCATGATTAATTTTATTACTTGTCCTTCTTTCTCCTACGACCTGTCTGTACACTGTTTCAACCATTTTGTGATTTGCGACTCGCTGAGACATTCTGGATTTGTTGTTTTCTTAAGTTGGTTCTCTCTGACCTCTATATTTTGGCATGGCTTGCAGGTTTTTAATTGCAAAAAGTGATGGCAGAGAGGCACCAGTACCCAAATATCATGCAGAAGTTTGCTGGCCCGTTCCATGTCAGTTCCAGCCTTTCCCAAGATGTTCAAAACCGCAATGGGGCTGCTTTGTATCAGAGGCATTTTGCATATGGAAATTACTCCAACGAAGGATTGCAGTATCCCATGACTCAGGCGTGCCGAGCTACCCACAGTTTGCCATTGGTACCTCTTGCAGCCTCACCTGTGTTTGTCCAAGCCCCACAAGAGAAAGGCTTTGCTGGCTTCGCTACTGATTTTCTTATGGGTGGAGTTTCTGCTGCTGTGTCCAAAACTGCTGCTGCTCCAATCGAGCGTGTGAAGCTCTTGATCCAGAACCAGGATGAGATGATCAAGGCTGGTCGGCTATCTGAACCCTACAAGGGAATTGGAGATTGTTTCAGCCGAACAATTAAAGAAGAGGGTTTTGGATCGTTGTGGAGAGGGAACACTGCTAACGTCATCCGTTACTTCCCCACACAGGTTTGTCATTTCTTATGTTGCTAGCACTTCCATTTTGTGACAAGTCCTTTTGATCTTATGGCAGTGTGCTTATTTCATTAGTTTTTAGTTTTTAGTTTTTATATTTTATTTTTTATCCTCCTCCAGGCCTTGAACTTTGCTTTCAAAGATTACTTCAAGAGGCTGTTTAACTTCAAGAAGGACAGGGATGGCTACTGGAAATGGTTTGCGGGTAACTTGGCTTCTGGTGGTGCTGCTGGTGCCTCTTCCCTGCTCTTTGTCTACTCTTTGGATTATGCACGAACCCGTCTTGCAAATGATGCCAAGGCTGCGAAGAAGGGAGGAGGGAGGCAATTCAATGGCTTGATTGACGTCTACAGGAAGACTCTCCGATCTGATGGTATTGCTGGCCTTTACCGTGGCTTCAACATTTCTTGTGTTGGCATCATTGTGTACAGGGGTTTATACTTTGGAATGTATGACTCTTTGAAGCCAGTGCTTCTGACTGGAAAGATGCAGGTTAGGATTCCTTGGGATTCATTTTATCCGTCCTTGTTATGTGATAATGCAGTCTGTGATTTTGCTAGTTGGCATTCATAGATTCTGCTGTTTGTGATTAGCATCGTCCTTGACCATTGAAACTTGATGACACGTTTTTCAGAAATTCAGAACCAAGAATGATGTGTTATTTTTTAGGCTTAGTTCTTAAATAATGTTGGCCTGGACAACCACTGCAATGCATCCGCAGTAATAGAATTGAAGTAAAACCCCAGAAAGAGAGGAAAATGTTTGTTTTAGGACTTTTGAGAAGCAATGTCCAGCACTGACACTCTTATACCACAGATGAACCATGATGTTCTATCTCAACTATGTGATATGGCCTTATACTATATGCTTTCTGCACAAGTATAATGTGAATGATTGTTGGTTTTGTTGTTAAGCATTTTCATCTCATGTCATTTCTTGATGATTTCAGGATAGTTTCTTCGCTAGCTTTGCTCTTGGTTGGGTTATCACAAATGGTGCTGGCCTTGCTTCCTATCCAATTGACACTGTCCGTAGAAGAATGATGATGACATCTGGTGAAGCTGTCAAGTACAAGAGCTCCTTTGATGCATTCTCTCAAATCCTTAAGAATGAAGGACCTAAATCTCTCTTTAAGGGAGCAGGTGCAAATATCCTTCGTGCCATTGCCGGCGCCGGTGTTCTTGCAGGTTATGACAAGCTTCAGGTGCTCGTGTTGGGCAAGAAGTATGGTTCTGGTGGGGCCTAATCAAGATGAACATACATCTCTTGCCCCCCTACACCTATATAGATGTTGATGAAAATCTTTCTGAGTTCAGTTTCTTAGGATCCATTTTTTACTCACTTGAATAACTTGGTTAGAGGAGTTTTTACTCCCGAGAATTGTTTCCTTTTTGAGGGATTTTTGTTTCCATGATCTCTGATTGTTAAAGCGGTTGTGATTTCACTTTGTTGGTTTTTGATTCATATGATAATTGTTCCCTTTTGAATTTTTGCTCCTCTCTAGAATTCTGTAAAAGCTTTGCTGCAACATTGTTCCTTTTCCATGAGACTTAAGAGAGAAAGCATATGTGATGGCAGGTATCAATAAGATCAAAGAATTCACTTGCAATTTGTAACCTTTTATATCTCTTTCCGGTTGGTCCAAACATCTATACTGAACCATGGGGTAGCTTAAATGGCTATGAACCATGCTTAATGAAACATAGGTTATTAGTTCAATTCTTTCATTTTCTTGTGTGGACATTTCAAAAAAAAAAAAAAATCTATTATGGCTTATACTTTATAGAATTATTATAAAACTATGTGACTAAAACTTGATTCGTACAACGAAAGTAATCCATATTGAGGATTGGACAGAGTTTTTCTCCAAACTAGGTTGGAGAAACTTTCTTCAACTTAGTCTATAAAAATGACACACCCATTTTTTTAATAACATGTAAGATGCACATGAGTTTTTAATATTATTTATTTCAAATTTGTTCCTGCTATTAAAACAAATGTGCAGTTCACATGTTTAAATGACACATTTCATCTTTAATTCTTTATAGACTGAATTAGAGGAAGTTCTTATAATCTAGTTTGAAGGAAAACTGTCATTATAAATTACTTAATTAGTATAAAATAAATGTAATAAATGAGTGCTAAGAGTGATTACTCATTCTTGTATAGTTCTATTTCATGTGAATTTGTAAAACAAAGAGAACACGTCCTTTTGAAGGTGTAGGGTTTTTTTGTTTTGTTTTGTTTTTTTTAATATTTTATTTATTTATTTTAATTTTTAATTTTTTTAACATCTGCTTTGGTCGACGTAATAAATCTCATAATTACCAAACTTGTTGAGCTCCAAAGTTGTCGCCTTCGCCAATCCTAATTCGTCGCCACGATAATTTCCAGAGAAACCCACCGCTCTTTCTTTTCCCGCCAAACCAGACACAAATGCACGCGCTCAAACCCTGATGAGTGATGATCAGATCTCTGCGTTTCCTCCCAAACCCACTTTCGGACCCTCTGCTCTCCTCTGCTCTCCTCCACACTCGCTCCCTCTCACCCCACAGAGAAAGACCCTCCAACTGGAACACAACCCACAGTCTTGTTCGAACCAATCCACTCCTCTCCCTCTTAGAACAATGCAAATCTCTTTCCCAGTTGAAGCAAATCCAAGCCCAAATGGTCCTCACGGGCTTGTTCTCAGATGGGTTTGCCTTAAGCCGGCTTATTGCCTTTTGCGCGATCTCAGAGAGGCGAAATCTTGATTATTGCATCAGGATTTTGTATAACGCGCATGACCCAAATGTGTTTTCTTGGAATACTGCTATTAGAGGCTATTCCGAGAGCGAAAGCCCGGAAAAATCGGTTGTGTTGTATAAGGAAATGTTGCGAAATGGTGGGTCGAGGCCAGACAATTATACTTACCCTTTGTTGCTGAAAGTTTGTGCAAGTTTATCGTCGAAATTGATTGGGAATGAGATTCTTGGGCATGTGTTAAAGTTGGGTTTTGATTCGGATATGTACGTGCACAATGCAGTGATTCATATGTTGGTTTCACGTGGAGAATTGGAGGTGGCATGTAAGGTGTTTGATGAAGGTTGTGTAAGAGATTTGGTTTCTTGGAATTCTTTGATTAATGGTTATGTTAGGAGTGGGTTGGCATCCGAGGCATTAAGGCTTTATCGAGAAATGGAAGTGGAGAGAGTGAAGCCTGATGAGATTACGATGATTGGGGTGATTTCTTCTTGTGCTCAGCTAGAGAATTTGAATCTTGGGAGAGAATTTCATCGGTATATTGTGGAAAATGGGGTGAATTTGACAGTTCCACTTTCTAATGCGCTTATGGACATGTATATGAAGTGTGGGAATCTTGAAGAGGCTCAAACAATGTTTGATAGCATGGCAAAGAGAACAATTGTCTCTTGGACTACAATGATCGTTGGATATGCCAAACTTGGGTTTCTGGATATTGCACGGGAGCTCTTCTATCAGATGCCAGAAAAGGATGTTTTTCCATGGAATGCGATAATTGGTGGTTATGTACAAGCCAAACGCAGCAAGGAGGCTTTGTCTTTGTTTCATGAAATGCAAGCTAGTAATACAAATCCTAATGAGGTGACCATGGTTAACTGCTTATCTGCCTGCTCACAACTTGGAGCGCTTGATGTTGGAATATGGATCCACCATTACATAGAAAAACACAATCTCTTTTTAAATGTTTCCTTAGGAACTGCTCTAGTTGACATGTATAACAAGTGTGGGAACATCACAAAGGCTCTCCAGGTTTTCCGGGAGATGCCACAAAGAAACTCACTGACTTGGACAGCTGTTATCTGTGGCTTAGCCCTTCATGGGAATGCACATGATGCCGTATCTTACTTCCTAGAAATGATTGACATTGGTTTGGTGCCAGATGAGATCACCTTTCTTGGGGTCTTATCCGCTTGTTGCCATGGAGGGCTGGTCGAAGACGGTCGTAAGTATTTTGCCCAAATGAGTTCCAAGTTCAATCTTTTCCCCAAGCTCAAGCACTACTCCTGCATGGTGGACCTTCTAGGTAGGGCTGGTCTTCTGGAAGAGGCAGAAGAGCTTATTAAAAGCATGCCAATGGAACCAGATGCTGTGGTTTGGGGTGCATTTTTCTTTGCTTGTCGTACTCATGGGAATGTTATGATGGGAGAAAGGGCAGCTTCGAAGCTTCTTGAGTTGGATCCTAATGACAGTGGAATTTATGTTTTGCTTGCGAATATTTATGGAGAAGCAAATATGTGGGAGGAGGCTAGGAATGTGAGGAAGATAATGATTGAGAGAGGAGTAGAGAAGACTCCTGGTTGTAGCTCAATTGAGGTGAATGGCATTGTTAATGAGTTTATTGTTCGGGACAATTCACACCCTCAACGTAAACAAATTTATGAATGTTTAGTTCAGTTAACAAGACAATCGGAGCTTGTCGTATGTATATATGATATACCTCCAACTGGAAATAAAGTTCTCCATAGCGCTGAAAATTTGATGAGCATATCTGCATGAGCAGGTCCAGTTCCTTTCAACACAAATTATGTAGACGATAGATCTGATGACAGTGATGCGTTAGTATTGAAGCTTATTCATGAAATATGTTACAGCTTTCTTCTTTATGATATATTAATTTGTCTGCTGTATGTTCTTTTTTCATTTTTTCTCTGTTTTTTTTTTTAATCTTGTTGTAACCTTTATACTGTTTCATATGTTGTATTTTTTGTTTTTTGGTTCAAAATTTACATTTCTGGACCATAATCTGATTGCTAATTGGTTGCAATCAATGGAAAGAATTCCATTAGTCTTCATCCTGAGTGGCCTTGTTATATGAACACTGAAGTTGTACGATTTTTCCGTCATGGGGAGTACTCTTACTTGTTTTTTTGTTTTTTTAACCACACATTTCATGTTCTAAGATATGTAGTGTTAATTGGTTCAAGCTATTCTGAGTACAACTGTCATAAGTATGATTGTTCTTTTACCATAACTTGTTCCATTGGTTGCAGGCACTTTACAAGCAAGACACAAAGCTTGTCTGGCCTTTGCACAGTGTTGAGAAGGTAGCTAGTCAGCTCCATCTCAGTTACATTCTTTTCCCAAGTGTTTAACTCACTGGGGTGGGGAGGCTTCACGATGCCTACTTTTTATCAGAGGCCTTTTGCATCTGGAAAGTGTTCTGTTGCAAGATTGCAGTTCTTTGTGGACCACGCATGCCAAGCTATACCCTATTTGTTGTTTCAACTAATGCAAGTGTAATTGTCCAAGACTCTTCAGATAAAGGCTTTGCCAATTTTTTCTGACAAAATTGCTGCATCCAAAACAGTTGATGCTCTGATTTGTTGCTCAAAGCTTGTGATATAAAACCAGGAAGATTGGCTGATTGGCTTTCTGCCCCACAAGGGATGAGATGTACGCGAGGATGTTATTTGTCAATTCCAGCTCAGGTTCACCTTATCCTTTATCATTTGAGTTTATTATGTTCCCTTCTTTTCGTCCATGTCTGTTGGGCTTACTAAATTGTCTGGATTCTTCCCCCAGGTCTTGTTCATGGCATGTTAGGAATAATTAACATGCCGAAGAAAACATTTCCACCCAATCAATTGGGACCTCAGTAAACTTGTTATTGCAGGAAATTTCGTCACTCCTTATCATCTATTGGAACTAGTGGCTCTCTTTTCGATCCTATATTATCCATCATTGTTGTATACGGTAACAACATCATCAATGAAAGGTATTAGCGAAAGTTGATTTATATCAAAGACCAACAAGACATCCAAACAATGTGAATTTTTTCTTTTTTTCTTTTTCAAGTTGTAAACAAGGGGATTGGGATCCTTGCAATTGTGAAAGGCCCTGATGGAGTCTTGCTCGACTGCTTGAACATCTACTCGGGCAGGTGGACTCCATGTGCACCTGCTCGGACTCCATCGGAAGCTTCTCACAATTACAGGGAATTCCTTGTAATCCCTGGTTCATGAACAAGGCTAAGTTACCATGGATTCGATTTAAAAGTGTTGAATTTTCTTTTCCCTATTATTTAACTGGCCACTTGGATCTGGTTGGCTTGATTTTGGAAAGTAGAAATTGATGAACCTATCACCTACATGTATAAAAATTACACATGGTAGTAAAAACAAAAAAGGGTTGGATTCATCATTTAGTAAAGCAGCATCTTTCTGCATAGTTGTGCTGTTTGGTCATGTAGATAAACGTTTCCTTTTCCAACCCGACAATACCATCAACTTTGTCTTCCAAAAGTACCTGGTTATTTCCGCTTGGAAGAATTCCTAAAGAAAGAAAAAGAAAGAGGAAGTAAATAAAGAAATAAGGAATAATTATGTAGCAAGTATCCTTAATTTTAAATTTAATCCTAGAGTTTTAATTCCATTAGCATAGTTTCAAAAATAATAAAAACTCATGTAAATTAGTGTATTTGCGAAAAACCACTTAAGAATTTTTCATTGCATAATAACAATGAAATGATTTAATTAATATTGTTAATTTGGGTAACAGTTTAGGGTTCTTGGAATTTGACAGACAAAAGGAATGGGAGAGAATCGAATATAATTAGTCATTGATACCTTCCCTTGCACGCCAGGTTTTGTTCCATTCTGAGCATCCACTCATTCGTCAAATTCATGTCTTCCCCACATGCCTGACAGCCTTTGTCCTTCTTGCTTGCCTATTATTACTGTGATTGCATATAGCCAATGGAAAGGTGATTGGGGAACATTTTTATTTAGGTCAATTTCCAATCATTTTGCCCCCATGTTTGGCAACATTATTTCACGGGTGAACACAGAAGGGTTTTCTTCACCAACGGTTGCTTGCCTTCACCAATCATTGTTTTGCCTATCTTCCTCTTTTATCAACTCTCTCTCTCTCTCTCTCTCTCTCTCTCTCTTATCAGAGTTTTAAAGACAGAACATGAATCTCTAGAATTATCTTATCCAATTGAGAGAGGTTTTCGATGAGACTCACGTGCCTGTGTTTGTCTGAACACTTATTTGAACTGATGAATCTTTATTAAAAGCTTCTTATGATTGTAGTCAGGTTGATTGCAATCCAAGCAAGGATTATAGCCAATCCCGATAGTTTAAAGACCGATGAGTATGTGAGCAATTTTGTCAAACAAAAAGAAAAAGCATTATCATGGGTTAAGAGAGAAAAGAAGAAAGTGAAAGTCAAAAATTAATGATGAAAAATCTCATGCAAATGGAAAATATTTGAGACCTCCGCTTCATGAGGCGTGGTACATAGTCGATTAAGCTACCCCTTGAAGACAAATTTCACCTATTTAATTGAGAAGAATTCCTATTTTATTTTTCGATTTTCAAAATCACATTTTTTAAAAAATAATAATAAAAAAAAAGGATGAAAAAAAGCTACTTCTATTCAATTTGCTGCAATGGGGCCTGCCGTCTTTTGCTTTTTAGAATTATTTGTTAATTAAACCTTAATCCACAAGTAAGAATTCCCAAGCAACCTTTTCAAACGCATGAGAATAAGAGAATTCTTTTGCCACCACGTAACAAAGTAAAACCTTTGAAGAAATTCCAAAACGCCGTTTGCATGATTGTGTACGAGATTCTTATCTCCAAAATAACACGTGACATGGGACAGGGGAAGAGGATTGGCCAACCCAACAACACCCTATATCAAACGTTAACCCGAAGCCGTCAAAGAATTTCTTTGGCACTACTGCAATGTCCGATAAGCGAGGTAGTTTAGTGGACAGATTGTCTGAAAAAATGACTGCGACAAAATAGAATTGATAATAAGAAACGCTAGTACTAGTGATGTTTATAAGGAATTGACAATTCTTTCTTATGGAATCAGTTTTATGAAATGAGTTAAGCTCATAAATTTTTTCACAGTATCAAAACCTATCACATGACGAATGGAACGTACCCACATTACTTACCCCATGACAAGGAATAAAAAAGATACTGCACCGCTGCACGTGAGGGAAGGTGTCGAGGAATTATCCCACATTGGTTGTGGACAAGATCTTGGACATGCTTATAAGAAATAGACAACCCTCTCTTATTGAATTGGTTTTATGAGATGAGTTAGATTAACGAATTTTTTCAAGTATAATGTTCGGATAAGCGAGGTAGTATTGGTTATTTGAATTGATAATCTTTTGGTTATTCTTTTGTTGGTATGCATCAACCCTTTTTGTTCTATTCAACTTTGTTTTTGGGAAGATAGCGTTGGGTATTAGATACCCTCCTTTACCTAGATGGCATTAAACATATATATTGCCGCCCACATGATTGTTGAGCAGCGATAAAAACACCAGCTATGCAAAAGGAGGGGGAAATGAGTGTTTCTTTAATAAGAAAGAGTTTTAATTCCTAACGAAGCCCTCCCCCCCACAACCAACACCAAACTTCCATTTTTCAGAGGGTTTTGGTGATCCTTCTTCAACCATCCTCACCACCCATTTGGATAAGACAAGCCAACTACTAATTAACTGCAACCCCCATCCATAGTCCTAGGATTCGGTTTGTGCAATAAGTTGGCTCTCACATGCCCATGCTTAATTATTTGACATTTCTTAATGCTTTCCTAACTTTAATAATCATCAATCAAACCCCATGCAATTCAGTCTCGAGGTAACCCCACCTGTCGGCTCCCGACAAGCTTCGACTCAAGGTTAGTCAATGTGAACTTCTTCTACAATCGATTGAGCAACCTTTTAAGAATAGTCAATGTGCGTTTTACGAATTATGACGAAATCGATGACAAGTTTTTTCTTTTTAACGACGGTCTGCTAAATAGAGTTACTCGTATATCTATCGACAAAAGTTTGGTACAAACAACATTGGTGTGAATGTAACAAATTATATACCCACTGCTGAACTGCATGTGAACCATGATGATTCATTATTCATTGGTGGGTGAGGTAGCTAACATGCCCACACACACTCAAAAAGTAATAAATCCAAAACCAAAATTAAATTACAAAAGAAAAAAAGAAAAAAAAAAAAGAAAAAGAAAAGGTGGAGGTGCAATTATTGTAATCACTCAGCGCGTGACACTGGATCACTTCTCCACCACCACCCCCACCTGTAACGGAGTTGGCTTCGCGTGTCCATGAACTAACCACTGCATAAAAGCCTCGGATTGAAACAGAATCTGTGGAAAACCAAAGCGAAGAACTGGATGTTATTTACGAAGCTGCCATTTCGTTCCCAATTTCTCATGCGCTTTTCTCTCTCTTCCTCTCTCTCTCACACACACCCCCGCTGAGTAGCAGAAGAAGAAGCTCATTTCAGAAGAAAAGCGATCAATGTCGGTTCTTTAATCTCTCTCTCTACAGAATCCACCTTTTCTTTCTTCTTATTTTTCTTTATGACCTTTTTTTTTTCTTTTAATATTTATATATAGTTTGTGATGGATTGATTCCATTGGCGTGCTTTCTCTCACGTTCCCGAAAACTCGGGAAGCGAAATCCTGGGAAAAAGAAAAGGAAATTAAGGAAAAAAAACGTGAATTTTCTTGGTGTGGTGGAGTGAGCTGTTGGAGATCGGTAACACGTAATGAGGTATTTTTTTTGGTGGTTATCTTATGTTCTGCTTGGTTGCTGAGAAGATGAGGAGCGAGGAGAGGAAATGAAATGCAAATTTGGCTTTCGTGGGAGGAATTTAGCTCGTGGAAGCAGGAATTGCTTTGTAGTAGGCTCGGATGGAAGCTCATTTTACGTTTTCTTGGATCATTGATGATAGGGAAAGATTAAATCGTAATATTGTTATTATTTATTTATTTATTTTTTCCCTTTTGCTTCATTTTCTGAGCAGCCAAACGGAGGACGTGATTTAGGTTGTAGTGATTGCGGGAAATTCAGGATAATTTTGTTGCAAATTGGCGAAAAATATTACGACCATGGTTTTTTACGGCACAGATTTTGTTCTGATTGTTTTGATGGAAGTATTTGGATAGTTTATTAGAAGATAAATTTTTTTTGAAACTATTTACCATTGACAAGTTGTATGGTTGGAGAACTGTATGATTGGAAAAATAAAATAAGATTGAGCCTTTGGCTAATTTTGGAAACATAATATATTGTCTAATTTTGCAGTTGCATTGATCTTAAAAACCGTTGTTTATTTATTCATTTATCTATTTTGCTTACATTTAGCTTGTACACTTAAAGCGTTTGAATTTACTTTGGGGAAATATCGTTTGTTGTTTCTGCAGTTGTAGGAATCATTGTAAGACCAGGAACTAATCGGCTTTAGTTGGTTGCTTTATTTTTTCGTTGAATGAATCTGCAAGCGAGAATTTTGTAGGAAGCTCAGGTTTGCATCTACTCAATTGTTTTCTTTGTGTGCTTCGGTGCATTTGAAAAGTAAGTATTCATTTTATGGTACAGATTTCTTGCGCTAGAGTTTAGTGGTTCAAAATGAGTTGGAACCCGCATATGGAAGTTCATTATGTGAACACCAGCTATCCTTACAATACAGCTGGAAGCTTTATGGAGTACTTTGAAGGTCTTACGTATGAACATGTGAATTTCATTTTTTCTGGTGCTTCACATGGTCAGGTACTTTATGTTTAATGTCATAAATTTTAAAATATAGGGAAATTATATTATGAGTTTTCTGTATGCTTTCCGCTACAATTTGGTAAAAAGATTCGTAATTGTTCTCTTAATTGATAGAGATTGTTCCCTTGCTACAATACTCTGTTTCCTAGATATGGATTTTTGAGGAAGCAGTACTTCTTTGCTTATATGGATCTTAAAATTTCATAAATAATTCATCAAAAAAAAAGAAAAAAAAAAAAAGAAAAAGGAAAAAGAAAAGGAAAAAGAAAAATTCTATTAAGTTCTGATTTATACTTGATTTGTACTTTTAATTTGTCTACTACCAATACTTTGTAAGTTTGAACTTTTAAGTGTTTGGTTATATAATGTCAAGATTTCCTTCCTATATGTGCAGGAAAGTGTGTACCCACCCATGAATACAAATTTTTACAAGTTTGGATTTTCTGAACCTGGGACCACTTCGTATTATGATCATAGTCATGCTTATGTGGTGAATGATCATGAACCAAGAATTGATGAATATAGAAGGCCGTTTGAGAACTCTTCAACGATGATTAATGAACAGACTGCTGCATTACATACAGAATGGGAAGGAAATGCAAGCACTACTACACATGACAACCATATAGAATGTAAGTTCTAAATCCACTGGAACATGGAAGATATTGATTAGGTGTGTTAATCATTGTAAAGTTTGTTGTTCTTAATATTGCAGTTAAGAGGATTTTTCATTACATGATTTCATGTATGCTTGTCAAATTTATACATGTTTTACACTGTTTTAGAGCTAACTGTTGGAAATGTATGTCAAATTCATGCAGGCAGGCCTTTGGCAATCTCTTTTTCCCTGTTTGGGGCTAACTATTTGCTGTAGTGGTCCCTAATGTAGATATCGATTTGTAAAGCTTTTAGTATCATGTACTTTTGCAATAAACCAGTATGCATATGTTGTTGACTGAAATATGTAGAACATGGACATTATGAGTTGACATTTGTAACTATGCCGAGTTGTCAAAGTACCGTATAGTAGTTGGTTTTTTTAGTACAACTGTCGAGGATACTAGATGCATTAGATTTTGGAGGAGCTATTGTAGCTGACCAGCTCTTTTCTAACTTGAGTTGATGAATCAATGGTATGTTACCGGGGGGTTTTCTTGGTTCTAGAAGTGATCTTACAAACCTACTAATTTAACTGATTATCTAGAGACTAATCAACAGAGGACCATCATCCAATATCTTTCTCTTTCTTACCCAAGCAACGTAGGAGGGAGCCTTCATAACCAAATAACAGAATACTCAGCTGAGAAAGCAATCTTGCCAAATGTCTTGTTCGAGAGGGCAATTTATGAGCTGGTGCTTTGTTTAGGTTGAAATTCTAAGAGCCATACTGCATATAGTTTAGTGATATTATCCAATGTATTATTCTTGTGGACTCATTATGAATGGTTTAAACCTTGTACTATTTCATGGAATCACCTGATTTGAACCATCACAATCTGAAGCCTCGATATGCCATGTCATTCATCATTATTGTCTCCACTCTATTCTCACTTAAAGTAACTGTGTGCTGGGAACTTAGAAGCCAAGAGTTTAGCATGCCAAGTTAGCAAGCATTTGTAAATCATGCGTACAAATTAAAAATTGAACCCCTGTTACCCCACAGATGTAAGATATTGACTACATATGGTGGTTGTACCACAGAAATTTCCATTACTTGATGTTTTTGATTAGTTGGGCATAAAGGGATATCATGGCTGCTTTGAAGTTGTCATCAGCCTTTCTTCCCTCTGATTTTTCCCTATTACTATAATATTGATTGGAACCTAAACAACTTATCTCTCAATTTAAGTAACTTTCTTTATTTTTCAGGCCCACGGAGACATCAAAACTCTAATGATTATCAGGTATGTAGCTTTTTATAAGTTTAGACTACAAAAAAAAAAAAAGAAAAGAAAAGAAAAGAAGACTAAATGCTGTAAACATATGAATGGCCTAGGCATCCCTTTTGTCTTGCATCAAGTCTTAATCTAACACATGCACAAAATGCGGGGGGGTAGAGATCTGATCTCTTGCTTCAAGTCTCTCTCTCTCCGACGTATGCACACTTCAAGTAAACATGCACGAGAGCAAGAGAGAGGCATATCCTAGGCAGCCCTTCCAGGCTTCCTTTAATCAATTTCCATGCTAAAATGTGTTTGTCATAGCTGTTGGACCCTGGACTTTCTTTCCAGATCATTGCTGCGTGAATGAACTTATTTCTAGCATGGATGTCTGTTTCACTTTAGAAACTCAATGATAGTTTAATACATTGATTAACTGAAACCGTTTCTCTTTGAAATTTTTAGGTCATTTGGCAAGACAATGTCGATCCTGATAACATGACCTATGAGGTTAGAACATAAAATGTTGCACATTTTCTCTTAGCATTGCTGCATATCCTGATGTACTGAGTATGCACTTCAATTTAAATTTTTGAGTATGCATGTAATTTTTGGTTCTACGTTTATATAAAAAGGCAGAAAGAGATTAAGTAGCTTCTACTTTTTTGTTCAAGTGGTTTGGGTAGTTTTAAGAAGCTCGTAATTGGAAATTAATATTCTAAAATCTTTTAGATTCGAAAAAAGGGGCAAATCTGGCATTTCTGAGAATCTTAATGTGAAATTTCAAGCTGGTCATACTATAATAATAATAATGATGTCTCATGTATGGAAAAAGCTCTTGGTATGGCATATTTTGTAAGAGGCCGTCTGAGTGGATCATGTCACAACTTGATGTGATTCCTAAATTTTCAACTTTTCTACCTATAGAACTGGCAAAAAGTCTAACATTGTGAATAGCCAAAAAACTTTTATAGGCTTTGCTAATAGGTTGACTAAACTATGCAGGCCATTGGGGTTATAATGTCACCTTGGCTAGGTGTTGTATATTGGTGTATATAATGTTTCTAACATCTGATTCACTGCTAAGTTGGAATCAGAGATTTGTGTAGCACTGGAAATGGCAGACATTAACAAAGAAATATGTGTTATAAATCTAAGAGATTTGTGTAGCACAATGTAAACCACATTAAACAACTCTGTAGGCAGTTAAGGTGTTTGACTATTATTAAATCACCGGTTGTCACAAAAGCTTAAGCTAATAAGAAAGGGTGAGAGGCTTAACACATGAAATATTTAAATGAAATGAGGGGTAAACTGTAGAATTAGGTTTAAATTCAAGACCTCTACTTTGATATCATGTTAAATCATCAATTTTCCTAAAAGCTTAAGCTAATAAGAAATGATGAATCTAGTCATTTATTAATATTTTAACAAACTTTATATATGTTCTAACCTTTGTCCTGTTTTAAAAACTACATTGAAATTTAAAACCTCATGTCTTTTAGTTTCTTCTGGAAAGATTAAGTTAATGTTCTTAAAGGATGCTATATAATTGGATGAAAGCTATAGGCAACTTCCTTGGTGGGTTTTATTGCCCTTTTGAACTTTAGACTGTAATTTTCTGGAGGTTACAGTGAACACCTACTTTGTTCCTTTTATACTGTTCAATAAAATTTTATTACTTATTGACCAAAAAAGTGGTTTCTGGTGCTCCAGATTAGCTTCATAGTGTTGGCATAACTTGTGTGCCAAACAATCATTCAGTTGTTTAAAGCAATCTTGTATAATACCTGAATACTCATTTTGCATACCTCAGTTATAGTTTAAGACTATAGTAGAATTCTTGGCTGCTCTTTCGTGCTTTCCCAAATTATTCTAAAGCATTTCCGTTGAAATGCTATATTAGTTGTTGCGAAGCCAAGCCAAATCGCTCATTGCTTGCATCAAACCCAACTCTGGTGGTTGTAGCCAGGTGTGATGGGGAAAGCCATAGGAGCTAGGTCATAGCTATGGGTGGTTGCTTAAATTTCATTTGTGTTATTTGCCTTATATGAAACTTTGAGTCAAATTGCAATTATGAAACATAGGAATATACATAGTTTTTAGGCTGATGATCGTGTGTTATGTGCCATTTTGACTTTCAGTATATTATTTCTCATAAGGTGGTCTTGTAATTCTAGTTTGAGCCTGCTACAAGGAAAATGTTTTCGTGAAGCAGATCATATTCCAAGCTTTCTCTATNTTTTGAACTTTAGACTGTAATTTTCTGGAGGTTACAGTGAACACCTACTTTGTTCCTTTTATACTGTTCAATAAAATTTTATTACTTATTGACCAAAAAAGTGGTTTCTGGTGCTCCAGATTAGCTTCATAGTGTTGGCATAACTTGTGTGCCAAACAATCATTCAGTTGTTTAAAGCAATCTTGTATAACACCTGAATACTCATTTTGCATACCTCAGTTATAGTTTAAGACTATAGTAGAATTCTTGGCTGCTCTTTCGTGCTTTCCCAAATTATTCTAAAGCATTTCCGTTGAAATGCTATATTAGTTGTTGCGAAGCCAAGCCAAATCGCTCATTGCTTGCATCAAACCCAACTCTGGTGGTTGTAGCCAGGTGTGATGGGCAAAGCCATAGGAGCTAGGTTATAGCTATGGGTGGTTGCTTAAATTTCATTTGTGTTGTTTGCCTTATATGAAACTTTGAGTCAAATTGCAATTATGAAACATAGGAATATACATAGTTTTTAGGCTGATGATCGTGTGTTATGTGCCATTTTGACTTTCAGTGTATTATTTCTCATACGGTGGTCTTGTAATTCTAGTTTGAGCCTGCTACAAGGTAAATGTTTTCGTGAAGCAGATCATATTCCAAGCTTTCTCTATGCCTTATAAGCTGTAATATTTTGACGTGGGATGGTGGATTAGATATTAATGCTGATTTGGCAATACACATTTGATTAATGGTGATTTGTTGCTTCAATTATAGTGTTGGTTCTCATGTCAAAACATCTGTGATATGTGAAATCTACTACCTCCTAAAAATGTTGATAATAATTGAAACTATTGAATTGTGTAGAAATGACTTATTTATTGTACTTTTTTTTTTTCTTTTCCTAATACTACATATTAATGAAAGTATTTTCATATTCAGGAATTGCTCGAGTTAGGCGAGGCAGTTGGAACTCAAAGTCGAGGTCTTTCTCAAGACCTGATTTCTTTGCTTCCGACCTCAAAGTATAAGTGTGGTTTCTTCTCAAGAAAGAAGTCACGAGATGAGAGGTAACATTTGGGTTCACAAACTGTGCTTTTATGAGATTGTAATAATATATATATATTTTTCAACTGTCATTTTCAGTAAATAGGCTTATTTAGCTTTTGAATATCATGATCCTTTCCATTTCATGGAATGTGATAATTTTTTCAATTATTTTCTTCATCACATATGGTAGTTTAATTTCTCTCTCTCTCTCTCTCTCTTTTGTTGATAAGTTCAGCAAATAATGGAAAAGAAGTCATTTGAACCTTCTAGGGATTTTGTAAGCATGTCATTCCGAAAAAAAAAAAGTGTTCTGTGAAACAACATTGCTTGAGGGAAGTTTGGGGATGGGTCGTATGATTGTATCTTAGTACTGGACTTCTGCCTGCATCCTGTAATGTCATATAATGTCTAATTTAATTTGAAATGTAAAAGAAAAGTGAAAAAGGGAATAAGTGTAGGGACTTTTAATTTTATTTTCAGCCCACTGTCAATGTCAAGGGTAAAAACAACGGTTTTGATTATCAGCTGCATGTTTGTTCCACCTGCTTGGGTGTTGGTGATGTTTTAGATAGCAACTTACCATGAAATGTTACTACCAACGTTGTCTGTCCACTAGGGAAGATTTCTTTGCTTACTATGTAGTTATTTAGTTAAATATGAGGTGACGATGGTAAGAGATGAAGTATGAGGACCTAGTGTCTCTAGGGCGCTGTTCTTAGACTGCAAATCCTTCCTGTAACAAAATCATAAAAGTAAAAAAAAAAAAAAAGAAGAAAAGAAAGATTAATCTTTAAGAGTATTAACATTAGTAATGGACACAGTCAGATGCCCTGACTTTCCTCTTCCTGTTTGCACAGATGATAGCTAAACATTTCACCATCATCTATGCTTCCTGTGGGTTTCTGGGCTGTTGGGATTCTCAATTTTTTTTACTGCTCAGGGTTAACTGTGACAGATAACTAACCAATCCCTGTTTTCTCCTACTATGATTGACACTTGAGACCCTTTGGGAGAGATTTTTAGAAGTCGAATGTATCAGATAATTTATGTGTTAATAGGGACACTGTATATTGTATTTTTCACTTGAACTTGTGGTTTTGTGGCACCTAGTATCTGAAACCTTTTTGAGCATTAATGTCCATGTAATCATCATCTAATGCATGCATGCAGAATTTCGTATGCGCATATTCATATGCATTGGAGCATAATATACAAATTTCCGGGAATAACGCATTGGGTTGGCGGTGCATTTGTGTTGCATGCCTTGCACTTTTGAGGCCTCCCACTAGTATAAGAGCTTGTCGCAGCCTGTCCATCTAACTTGCTTCATTTTGGTTCTATATAGATGCGTAATTTGCCAGATGGAATACAAACGAGGTGACCGGCGGATCTCTCTACCATGCAAACATGTCTACCATGCTAGTTGTGGGACCAGATGGCTTAGCATCAATAAGGTTATCTGTCGAGATTTAAAATTGAAATTATAGAATATCTCATTATCGGTAGTTTAGCCACAACCCAAATTTAGCTGACAATGTTTTCTTTTCACAGGCTTGCCCCATATGTTACACTGAGGTGTTTGCCGATGCATTAAAAACTAAGGAATAATCACTGACGGGCTTAAAGAAGTGACCTCCATTTTTTTTTTCTTTGTTCCTCAACTTCGGTATCTTTCTTGCATACAAATTGTTTGTTACTTTGTTTCTGTCTTCCACTTCCTAGTTTGCCAAAAAAAAAAAAATCACTTTCTTTAGTAGAAGAACCATTATTCAGAGTCTTCAGACTATATAGGATTAGATGTGTGATACAGACAGGAGATTGGATCAAGTTTGTATGATTCATCTCATTTTCTTCCAACCAACATTTTCTTTTTTCCTGGCTTTATGATAGTCTATTCAATTTCAAATTCTATACAGCTTGTTGACTGGGTACAAACTTCTGGATTTGTTGGTTTAAGTACATATGCCAGAATGATTAAGATTTAAGCCCGTTTGGTTTGCAGAATAGACTCCTGGAATGGAATAGTTATTCATATGAAATAGTCATTACTTTGTTTGGTAAGTGTCTATTCTTAAGAATAGTGATTTATGTGGAAATCACTAATCTCTTATATATATGAATAATTATTCTTCTAAAAAATGAGAGGAATAGCTATTCCCGAAGGAATTGACAAATTTTTTAAAAAAAGAATCAATTTTTGTTTTTTTTTTTTTCAAAAAATTTATTTTAACACTTAAAAAAGAAAAAAAAAGAGGAAAACCTAGAATTTCAAGTGGTGGCCGGCCACCCTTGCAATTCTAGGTTTTTTATTTTTTTTTTATTTTATTTTTTTTTTTTTAAAGAAGGGTAGGGCTTTTGGTAATTTTGGTTTAAATTAAAATACATATGTTGTTACCTCCACTTTCCTCTATTCCTAATAATAGGTACTCATTTTCCTAATGGAATACTTAATTCGCGAACTAAACGAGCCCTTAAGAGGGTGTCTTGAAAATGACTCTTGGGATGGAACGAGGAGGGTATCTGGAATTACCTAGATGAGGAGCCCAGCAGTGAGGGTCCACTTGCTCGAGGCACTCGACCCCACACCCCTTCTGTCATTCCCTGTCTAAATTTTTATTTGTGTGTTTTGGGACAAAGGGAAACAACAAGCAGAGCAGACTATGAAATAACCATGGAAGATGGTGGTTCAATGTTTTTGGGTCACTTTCACAAGACTCAGTGGTAGCCTAGTAGGTCTTGAGTTTGAACTTTTGGGCAACTTTCTCTTGAATTTTTCTTGGGTCACAACTTGTTTTGCCTAATTGGGTCCTCTCGGTGGGGACAAATATAATTAGGATTTAGAATTAAATTAATATATAGACAAATAAACTAGCATTCATTTAGTGTTAACAAAATATAAACAAAATATATATATATACACAATAATTATTTATTAGTATATTTTAATTTCAACTCAATCACCTAGTAAAAAGTAATTCGAGGTTGTTTTGAATCATCAAGGTATACTAGTTTAGTAATTTGACATCAGATCGATTGTTATTATTTTATCCAGATGTCATAACCAAAACCCTTAATAGAGCTGGGGAATTATCAAAAGAGCTAGAGCCTTTTTTCTTTTTGTTATTAATTTTTTTTTTTGTCATCACTACTTACCTAGTTACCTTCGTTTATAAGATCGCCGTAGATGATGATGAGGATAACAAAAATAAAAATGAATTTTCGAATTTTAGCCATTTTTCTTCTCCCTTATGCCAAATACAAATGGAGAAAAATGAGTATTTAGAGCAAAAATCACTTCGTTAATTTTAGGCTTGGATTATGCTGAAATATATATATATATAGAGCCGGCAGCCTGATTTGACAAGAAATGAAAATGTATGCGCTGAAATGACTCCGTACGATGGAGGCATGCAAGGTACATGTCCTAGAAAATATTTAAGAAACTCTTCTTAACCAAAAACAGATAGTATGATAATCCTATTTATAAAATTATCGTTAAATTTGAAATTATTATTAAATTTTAATTTATTAATGATTTTAAAAATTACATCACAATTAAAAAAATACCAAAAAAATATTAGAAGAATAATTAGCATTTCACGTATAATATATGCATAAGTTATGAAACTTTTCAATGAACAAGATAAAGTAGACAAACTAAAAAATGGAAATAATTGGGTGGGAAGGCACACCACCCCCATAATCCGTCAACGGAACAACTTCAGGTTTTTTCTCCTTTGTTGTCTTCTTCTTTGTTGGCTTCTTCTTTATTGTCTTCTTTGTTATCTTCAGCCACGCTACATACGGTTATTCCTCTTGTAATTTCTTCTCTTCCGCCATGCTTACGGTGTTGTATGGGCCACTTATTGGGCCGATGATTATCATTATGAAGCGAAAGTTTCTGAGCTTAATTGGGGGAGAGCAATGGTGAAAATGATAGAAAGAGAGCCAGAGAGGTGGAGACTGGAGAGATCAGAATGGTTGTTATGGCTCATGGCTGCTCGTTTGGGATACGTCTCCAATTTAAAGGCGTAGCTTCCTTTGGGAGTTTCCTTTTGTCTTTTGAAAGAATTAAGTTGCTGGCCGGCCATGGGAGCTGAGTTTCCTAGAGCACGTACAAATTAAACGCGTCGTCGTACTCGTGGAGAACGAATTGAAACATAGCCGCCTAGTCTTGTTAAGGTAGGTAAAGAGAAGATTCTCTTTTAACTTTTTGAAATTTTTAATTATTTTTATGAAGTTAACAAATTCTCAATTTAATATATTTATTTTTCAAATTTTTGTAATATTGCTCGTCCATTATGTTTTTTCATTAAATCATAACGAATGAGTGTCAAAATTACTAAATTACCTCCATTTAAAAAAAAAAAAAAATACAAAAATTCAAGCATTGGTCAGAATTTTACGAAATTGATAAAAAATACAAAAATTCATGCATGGTCCCTCTCATGTGGGTTTAATTCTATCAATTTTTTTTTTTTTTTAAAAAAAAATTCTATCAATTTTATATCAACAAATATAATTAATGTTTGGTAGCCTACAAAAATTGTCCAGCCCACAGACTTATACCTCAGAATTCCCTCCCTCTTCTTCTTCTCAGTTGACACAGTAGAGAGATCACACATATCTTTCCGCCCTCCTCGGTCTTCGTTACAAAGTCAAGAGTGAGGCACCAAAATAAAAGATTAAATTAAAAGCATGTCATTTCCAACCACCTTCACAAACATATACATGCACCATCGAAACTTTCTTTGATATCCTACATGACACATTATATATATAATTCTAAGATATATTCTTCTAACACCCCATATCTTGCCCACTATTGTTTGTTAATGGGTTTTCATTAATTATAATGCATCAAGTTGTGAAAGGGCCATTAATCGTTGGATATTTCAAAGGGTTATTAGATTTATTGGGCCAAGAAAAAAAAAAGGTGGGACAAATTCCTTATTTACTGGCCTGTCTGTGCTACAACTTTGACAAAAAGAGACATTTAATTAATTATAGCAAAAGTCACTTTTTTTAGGCTTGGATTATATATGTTGATACCGCATTAAGGTGTGGATGGGTTATCAAATTGGATCTTTCTCTGCCAGCCTTGATTCCTTAGTCTCTAGGGTTTGTGAAAGCAGCAACACTTGTATCTGATGCAGTGTCCATGGCCAGTATGATAATCCTCTGATATGCAATTAAGTCTACATTGGGTCTGGATGGCCCTAATCTTCCTACATACTCCCTCGAATTTTTTGCTTATTTCATATTCATATTCACCACCCTCCTACAATATGGAAAGTTTTGAAGCCAATGGGACAAGGAAAGAATGAGAGAATGTTATTTGCACAGTATGCTAGCTCGTGGATATTGAAGTGACATAGTGAGTTATAAAATCAAGTTAATTTTATAAATATAATTTATAAAACATCGATATGTATATCAATTTTTTTTTCGTATAACAATTTTTAGAGAAATTTTTCTTGATCTTACTATGGTATGAGCAAAATTTGACTAGAAATCACCAAGGATTTAGAGCTACTCAAAATTCGACATTATAGGTTAAATATCAATGAGTGAAAATTTAAGAATGAGAGAAATAGGAATCATGCATCAAGATTTTTAAATCACAAGTGAGACCCAATACGTGGAATATTTAATTAAAATAAGAGGTGAATTGCAGAAACTCCTCTGATATCATGTTAAATCACAAATTTTTTTCAAAAGTTTAATTAAGCCAATCGGAAAACATTAATTTAATTTGTATTCCAACACTCTTCCAATACCTGGAATAATTAATTGAAATTGAATCAATAGTAAAGTCGGAATCGAACTTAGGACCATAACTCTTATACCATGTTAAATCACAATTTATCTCAATATATTAAACTTATAAGAAATGGTTAACATTTTGACAAATATTAGAATTTTAATTTTTTTATATAACGTACATGTCCAATAATGATACAAACTACTTTTGGCTCAAAAGATTCGAAGTTGAAGGACATATATATCGTATGCTAAAGAAGAGTATAAAAAAAGGAAGTTAAAACTACTTCCCTTTGTTTGTAGGAAAGCCATAGATGATGAGGATAACAAAGATAAAAATGAATTTTCTAATTTTAGCCATTCTTCGTCTCCCTTGTGCCAAATGCAATGGAGAAAAAGGAGTATTTATAGCAAAAATAACTTCGTTTTAAGTTTGGATTATGTTAATACTGCATGCATCAAGTTCAATTGGCTGTGAACCACGCCTAATGAAGCAAATGTCACAAGTTTGAATCCCTCCTCCCATTTCCTTTGTGTGAACATGTAAAAAAAAAAAAAAATAAAATAAAAGTTGTGAACGGGCCATTAACCATTGGATATTTCAAAGGGTTATTAAATTTGGGCCAAGGAAAAAAAAAAACAAAAAAAAAAAAAAATTAAGGCCAAATTCGTTGTTAACGGTTTGTGCTACGACTTCGATAAAAAGAGACATTATAGCAAAAGTCACTTTGTTTTAGGCTTCGATTATGCTGATACTGCATCAAGGTGTGGACCGGCTATCAAATATTTCAGAGGGTTATCAAATTTAAGCCAAGAGAAAAAAAAAAAAAAAAATTAAGATAAATGCCTTATTAACCTTTTGTCAGAGTGGGTTTAGAGGGACAGGGGATGGCCCTGGCCTACCCCCAAATCCTCCAATTTTTTTTTTTAATGAATTAAAAAAAAAATTTAAATGCATTTAGTCCTGTCCAAAAAATAAAAATACTCATTTGGTCTCTCCCCTTCCAACTTTCTGAATCTGTCCCTGTGGCTTTTGTGCTACTATATTGACAATTAGAGATTCTAAAACAATACATTGAATAAAATCAAATTGAAAATCTATGATACTATGATTGGTAAGAATAGCCATTAGCAACGACAAAAGCTATCGTCGCTAATAATACAAACTAGATGACCGGCAGATCACACTACCATCAACCATGCAAACATGTCTACAGTTAGCGGTGGACAAAATATCCAATTACCATCTACCGACTATCACCGAATCACTATCAACCGCTTTCAACAATCAGTGGTAATCGAAAAAAAAAAAAAAAAAAAAATCAATTTCTTTGGTACAAACTAGAGGATTTTAATGATTTGGAGCAAGTTGCTGTCCGTGTATCAACGTGGCCTTTACGTGGGTACGGTCTTCTATTCGTGTGTTTCGGGACAAAGGCAGACAAGAAGCTATTAAATTAACATGTAGAAAATAAAACTAGTATTCATTTATTGTTAATAATATATATTTAGTAACTGTTTCTTAATATATTTTTAATAATTATCAAATTATCAACTTAATTAACCCCAAGGGTCAAGGGGTGGCCGGCCACCACGTACCTGGGGTGGCTGGCCACCCCATATTTTTTTAAATTTTTTTATTATTTTAATTTTTATTTATTTTTTAAATGTAAATAATAGTTTAATATTTTATTTTAATAGACAAATCTAGACCGTTAGATAAAAAAATGAATAGTCTAAATCTCCGATCGGAGATAATTTGAGATCCCCTCTAATTCAAGGGGATCTTGGTCCCATCTCTTGACATCTTTCTTTCTCTCTCTCATTCATTGCTCACTCAAAAGATTGCTCATTCAAAACCAGTAATCAATGCGCATTTCTTCATGACAATAAAAGAGTTTGAACTCCCATTCCCACTTTCTTCTAACTCTTTTATTGTCATGAAGAAATGTGCATTGATTATTGATTTTGAATGAGCAATGAATGAGAGAATAACGTCTTTAAAGGATAATTTAATCGGCTGTAGACTATGTCTAATGATGCGGAGGTCACAAGTTCAAATTTTTCCTCTCCCGTGTGAACATGTCAAAAAAAAAAAAAAAATCAAGGGAATAACAATTTTTTTTTTTAAAAAAAAAAAATCTTTTCTTTTGTTTGCTAAGAATGAAGATCGAATGCTAAAATATTACTCTTTTTATTCTCGTTTAATTAATTCACTTTCTTGGTGTATATAGGTTAATTAAGAATATATTAATGTAATTTAAACTTCTATTTCTTTTCCTTTTTTTATTCTATCTTTGATTTTATTTTAGTCTCCCGTAGAATTTGGACCAATATTAGGTAATATCATATTAATAAATAATCCTTATTCTTCTTAGAAAGATTTCAGAGTGAGTACTACACGGCAAATTATTAATTAAGGCCCACTTTTGCTGCTCATTTTTCTTTGTCCTTGGCCCGGCTGCTTTATTCATTTGCCTTGGCAACACGTGGAAACTTCGAAATTGACGTGTTCCTAAAATTATGAAACTCGAAAGGGAGCCGATATATGCCTCCTTAATTTGAATCTTCAACATGGAAATTAGTTGTGTTATACAAATTAAATAACTCCCTGTTTTCAAAGCAATATGTGCCAAAAGTCTTGCTCTTCTGTGCGGTCTTTTTGCTTCACCTTAGAAACAATTAAGTCTATCATTTTTCATCATTAATTTAAATTTTTGGTATAAGTTATGATTTGATATGATATAAAAAAAAAGTGTCACGAGTTCAAATATTGTACGACATCTCCGTTATTCACCTTCCATTTTTATTTATCTCATATCAGATTTTTTTTTTTTGGCTCCCCAAAATTTTATTGTTTCATCCTTTTATTTTGTTTCATTTTTTCCATGCACCCCAAGAGATTAGCACATGTCGTGAATGCCTTGGGTCGATCAATTGTTAGAAAGTCATAGGGCAAGTTGCAGACAAATTAAATTACCTGATCTCAGCTGCCTAGGCATAGAGGTGTTGGATATATATAGCTAGCTAGGTCAACGGTAATTCTAATTGCTTCTGCAATTAATTATAGGAAAGTTTATCGTTATTTGAATAGAAATAATGATTGTCCTCAAGAAATAATTCAATCGATTAAGATTACGCCTAAAGAAGCAGATGTTACTAGTTCGAATCTTTCTCTTCCTTTTGTGTGGATATGTCAAAAAAGAAAAGAAAAGAAAAGAATATAAATAATGATTGGTTGGTTTTATTTACTAATTAAAAAACTAGACACAATCATTAAAACTTATTGACAACTTAGGCCTCGTTTGGTTTGTGGATTGTCTAGTCCTTTGAAAATGGATTAGTTATCACCGAGATTAATTACCACTGCGAATAGATTAGCTATTTCTATTCCTTTGTTTGGTTGTAACGTTGGAATAGACTACCTAATTATATTCATTCGTTTGGTACA
>CM017324.1:3632368-3714936 GCA_006937295.1 Carpinus fangiana
CAAAAAAAAAAAAAAAAAAAAAAAAAAAAAAAAAAAAAAAAAAATCATTTGGAGTTAACTACTCATTGATTTGTTTATATGAAAAGATGAAAGCATAGTGAGATTTGGAAATTATTCGAAAAATAATTATGCAGCCTGTTATAGGGATTAAATAATAACAAACATCATTTTCAATGATTAGTGTTGAGTTCACTATATAAAGGGTTTGCACCCGTCGTTACTTTGCAAGTCGAACTCTAAGGACTTATCTTTCTCCTTTAGAGCTCAAGTGCTAGAGATGGGTACCTCGGGAAACCGAGGCTGTTGGCCTCAGCTGATATCAGCAATAGCTTTTTGCCTCTTAGCCACTATTGTGGTGGCCAATGAGCCTTACATTTATGCCTCACCACCACCGCCATACGTTTATAAGTCACCACCTCCTCCATCACCGTCACCACCTCCTCCATATGTTTACAAGTCACCTCCTCCTCCATTGCCATCTCATCCACCACCTTACGTTTATAAGTCACCACCCCCACCATCACCTTCACCACCTCCTCCATACGTTTACAAGTCGCCTCCACCTCCATCTCATTCCCCGCCACCTTCTTACATCTATAAGTCACCACCTCCTCCATATGTCTACAAGTCGCCTCCACCTCCATCACATTCCCCACCGCCACCACCTTACGTCTATAAGTCACCACCTCCCCCATCTAAATCCCCACCTCCTCCATATGTCTACAAATCCCCTCCTCCTCCATCACCATTACCTCCCCCTCCATATGTCTACAAGTCGCCTCCACCTCCATCTCATTCACCGCCACCTCCTTACATCTATAATTCACCACCTCCTCCATCACCATCACCATCACCTCCTCCTCCATATGTTTACAAGTCGCCTCCACCTCCATCACATTCCCCACCACCTCCTTACATCTATAAATCACCACCTCCTCCATCACCACCACCTCCTCCCCCATATGTCTACAAGTCGCCTCCACCTCCATCACATTCCCCACCACCTCCTTACGTCTATAAATCACCACCACCCCCATATAAATCTCCACCTCCTCCATATGTCTACAAGTCTCCTCCCCCTCCATCACCATCACCTCCTCCCCCATATGTCTACAAGTCGCCTCCACCTCCATCACATTCTCCACCACCTACTTACACTTATAAATCACCACCTCCTCCATATGTCTACAAATCCCCTCCCCCTCCATCACCATCACCTCCTCCCTCATATGTCTACAAGTCACCTCCACCTCCTTACATTTACAAATCACCCCCACCTCCAAAAGGCTATTAAGTTTAGAATACCCTATAGCTTGAGTGGGTTTGAATTGTTGCAAGAATAATTACTTTCCATGGATGTAATAAATTTTTTTAGCATTCTAGTTTTTATTAAAAGTGTCTTTGTGTACAATAAGGTGATGGAATATTGGGGATCCATTATGATATACAAATATGTAGCACACCCATTGTTCCATCTTTTATAAGCAATGTTGTAAGTCAGGAGTTCAAGTTATGAAAGAAAGGAATTCTGTGTAATACTATTTCTATTTTGAATGAGAAAATGTTGTCATTGTTAGTTTAGAATAGTCTAATAAATATTTTGTTGTTATTTTCCTTGCATTATAAGTGTTAATATAGCTAAATTCCCTAACAGGTTTCTGTTAAGCAACTGAGGTTGATTGAAAATCATATCAACCGACCTATGATGTATCCTCCAAAAAAGCATTTACAATGCGTGCGTTCTTAACGCGGATAGTAAATGATTTTCCTCTTTATGGTGATTTGTGTGAGTGGAGTACGAGAGGATTGTTCTACATGTTTTGGTCGTATGAGTAATACATGGTATGCGTGGTTAAAACGGTGAATTTTTTGTGGTTGCTATATGGGCATAGACGATTCTTGCCAATGAATCATATATAGGTGGAGGAAGGATAAGCAATTGTTTGATGGTATGCAAGAAATGAATCCTTCACCTATTTTTCCAACCGGCCTATGATGAGATCATAAGACAATTAGGGGAGATGAATGTGTTGTTGAGGCTTTGGGGAAAACAAAGAGGATTGGTCGGGTGGGTTCCAAGGAGATAATGATATGGAGGAAGTGAAGTATTTTCTTCACATTGCATTTTTGGTTAAGAGAAATGATAGAGGTACCTAATCTTTTACCAAGATAGCTTTATTAAACTGATGTATACCTCATTTATTAGAGAGAAACAAAACAATTAATTAATTAAGAGAAATATACGTTGCCTAGCATTTTTCTTTGGATAAATAATACGTTGCCTCACAATATTCTTGTTGTGATTCACACAAAAAAATGAAGTCGATAATATTATTGGCAAGCTGTTGACCTATTATTGCTTTTTTTTTTGTGGTTGATTTGAGCTTTTTAATGTTTTATTGGCCGTCGTCGATAAACCTTTTTTTTGCAGTTCGCATGTAGTGAAGGTTATAGAATAGTTTATATTAAAACTAAGACGTCCAAGCCAGCAAATAGCCTCACTTCAAATTATATTTCTTCTTAGACTAGAAATCTTATTGCCACTCTCACGGATTGATATCTCCTACAATTATTGATTCTCCTACAATTAGTGATTCTTAAAAAATTGAATAGGGATCATTCTCACACGAGACTGCAACCCCTCTCTTTGGGTATGGGATTGCAGTAGACTCATAGTCATCTTTGGAGGAATGTTAGTGTAGTGATCCAAATAATTAACTAAACATAAGTAGCTTAGTTAGGGAATGAATTTGGGTTTTGGGTCACTAAAACCACTTAAGGGGCAATTTGGACTGAAGTGCGGACATACGCTAGGTTAGACAGACGTATGCTGCTGTTTTTAGTACGGACATACGGTGGGGGACCACCAGATGTACACTCTGCAAATCGTATAGCGGACGTACATGGGATCACTGAACCTATGCTACTTTTTGAAATACTCCCTACTTAATAGTTGAACATATGAGGCAGCCTTTGGACCGCTGGGCAAGAACCACCGGACGTACTCTAGGGTTAGGTGGATGTTCATTGCTTTTCAGGGAGTTGGTGGCAGCCCTCTCTTATAAATAGCCCCATATTCCTTTCATTTCTCACACTCTTCAGATGCCCCCAGGCTGTTAGTGTGTGTTTTGTGAGGTCCTTGTGTGTTTTAGAGCTTTTGTGAAGGGAAACTCTTGCAGTTTTGCTTCGTTAAGCTTTTTAGCTTTTTAATACGTTGTTATGTTGTTCGATTGTTGTTTTGTTATAGTTAGTTGTAGTGTTAGCTTAGTTGCATCTTAAATCTTGCTTAGGATATCGTTTTGATAAGCTTAGCATTATTCCTTTGCATGGAAGTTTTAACCTGAGTTAGGAGGCCTTATGGAGTCTATGATGGGCTTGGAAGACGAACAGTGGAGAGAAAATAAAGTTCTCTCTGAAAGACGTCGGAGTGGACGTATGGTCTCGTGACCAGACATATGGCCTGTCGTGACACAGTGGACGTACGGCCCCGAGCCCGGACATACGGCTAGAGTGTGACAGGAAAATCTTATTTTCACTAGTCGTCCCATAGCTCCTGTTTTTTTGCTTTAGAGTTGTTTTGATAAAAGTAGGACTAATAGAAAATTTTTCACAGATTTGGAGAACCCGGATCGGTCAGAGTACTCGGAGATACTTTTCGACCCAGATGAGTTTTAACTCACATAATGCTTGATGTTACTTTTTTTATACACTGCACGTCTATTTGTGTATCAAGAAAACATGCATATTTTACAACTCTCACTGTTATATTTGTTGCACATAAGCTCTGACATTTGAGAAAACGTTGTGCTAAATTGCTAATAAAGTGGGGCTTGTAAAAGAGACATGCATGTAAAATATAGATAAGATAATTTGCATCGTATGACATGGTATACCGGTATGTGTGGTAGTAATGACCATGAACTTACTATATATGTTAGTTTTATGGTCAAATGTGTATGTTATGAGAGCTTTGGATCCAATGATTTTGTGACCACGGTGCTGCCATTCCCAATGGCCTTATAGGACATACGTTATTAGCGGTGTGGGCCACCCGAGGTCAGACTTGGTCGTGCCACTAGTGTTATGTATGGTATATTGTGCAATGGTTGGGGTACTGGCATTGTACTATAGGTCTATCGGGACAGCGTTAACCCTGCTAAGAAGGGGTAATATCTCGAATAGACCATACTGCTGAATTATGACTTTTGTTTACATCATATGCATCTACTATATACTATGTATATATATATATATATATATCACTCATAATATAAATTGCCATGATGGAACTATCATTTTCTTTATAAAAATATCTGAGTTCATTACTAAACTGGCATGGACATTACCTGTGTTAAAGATTACTAAGGGGAAAAATACATTTTACCCCCCTGAAGTATCCACCGATTTGCACTTTTGCTTCCAAAGTTTAAAATGTGACACTTTAGCCCCTCAAACATTCAAATTGTGGCAATTCAACTCCTTTGGCCTTTTTATTCCCAAAATGCCCTCATCATAAATTTTATTTTTTTCAAAAAAATCCAAAAAAGAAAAAACCAAAAAAAAAAAATAAAAATTGTTGGGGTGGCTGAACCACCCCTAGGCCAAACGGGGTGGCCGGCCACCACCTATAGGGTGGTTCGGCCACCCCAGCAATTTTTTTTTTTTTTTTTGGTTTTTTCTTTTTTGGATTTCTTTTTAAAAAATAAAATTTATGATGAGGGCATTTTGGGAATAAAAAGGCCAAAATGGTTGAATTGCCACAATTTGAAAGTTTGCGGGGGTAAAGTGTCACATTTTAAACTTTGGAGGCAAAAGTGCAAATTGATGGATACTTCAGGAGGGGGGGGGGGGGGGGTAAAATGTATTTTCCCCATTACTAAGTCTTAGACTTACCATTTTATTTATGTTTCTTCCTCATCATTACGAATAATTGCGCGGTTTAGCTGCACTAGACGAAGATGCTGTCGGAGCTTAATTGGGTAATCGCTCAGATCTGATACGGATGATCTTTGAGGATATGAATCATGTTTGGCTTAGAACTATGTGGGAGGATGGAGGCACTGCTCGTGATGATATGATAGAGATTTTGATTTCATTAGCTATTCTTAAGCTTAAGTCTAGGCTATGATCTGTTGATCTTTTGAGAACAATGATTTTATGTTTTATTTGGGTCTGTACTATTACTTGATGATGGTTTGATGACCAGTACATTGGTGATTATCTATGCGATGCCGTTGATGTTATTATGTTTTTTCTCTGGTGTATGTTGTGTGATGTTTCGTTACTATCTCTTATTCTCATAGTCTTAGTAAAGTCTTTTGCTGCTGCTTTCTCGTTACGACGAGAAATGTGTAATCCCTAAGCCTTGTTCTGCGAGGGACAAGGTTGGGAGGCGAACCATGGGATCAATTACTAGATAATTGATTTGCCCATGCGGGTTGTTACAGTTAAGTGCTCTTTTAGTATTTTTTTTGGTGTCCTCCTAATTTTAAGTGAATATTAATTTTTTTAAATCAAGTTAGAGAAATAAGTGCCTCTTTCTTTTTTTGCTTTTTAAAAAAATTAATATCCACCTACCACTAGAAAGACTGTGCTAATTATCCTCTTGATCCCGTGTTCATCATGTCCTGGCCTACGGGGGAGAATTTTAATGATTTGTAGCAAGTTGCTGTGTATCGACGTAGGTGATTATCACTTATTTCCTCAGACTATCACTTTAATTATACTGTTTTTCTAAAATTTAAAAAATTGCAGTGTGAGAGGTTATACGATCGGCCCCTTTCAGTTATCCCATCTATTAGATAGTGTTAATTATAAACGGAGGAGTGAAGGAAAAATGATAAAAATACATCTTCATTAAAAAAGAAAAAAAAGAAAAAAAAGGACTCACAGTAAAGTTGGGAGCCAGTTTAGCAATATATATATATTTTTTGATTTAAGGCCATAGCTGTATTTTCATAAATTTTATAAGAGTATAAATAACTAGATACTTTCATTACATGATCCATTATTAGCCATTTAAGTTAACAAAAAATTTTAATGGTAAGGGATAAATGAAAGGGTGTTGTAGAATAGCACATCGAGTAAACGAATCTTTTAAGAACTCTCTCATTTGCACAACAAATTACTGAAAATCCGAATATGTTTACCTTCGGGGGTGTCATCTTAATTCATGGTACTCTATCTCTTCTGACTAAGAACACGGCAAAGGCCAATTTTTCCTGCCCATTTTTCTTTGTCCTTTTTCGGCTAGTGGCCTGGCTGCTAGCTTCATTGACAACCAGCTGCATGTAGAGACTTCAAAATTAACGTGTTCCTAATTGATTCAAGCTGCCGACACTAGCTTTAGAAGAAATTTGGAAACTCTTTAAAGGAAGTTGATGCATGCCTCCTTTCAATCTTAAACATGGAATTAAACTATTGGTTGTGATTTGATAGGCACTTGTTTATAAATGCTACCGTTTTTCTTAGCAAATCCCGCGTGTTTTGAAATAAAATACGTGCCTAATTAAAGTCTTAGAGAAAAATTTGAAATGTTTATGCTTGTTCCACAGATATTTTTTCCTCTCTAGCTCTCTCCAGTTAACTACCCCAGAGATAGAAGAAACTATTTTTATTTATCTCATATCAGTGCTAGCTAGCTCCCCAAATTTTTATTGTTTCATTCTTTAATCTATAATTTCTCCGTGCAACACAAGGCTGACAAGTTGTTCATGCTTCGCTGGTACGTTCTGCCATATATTTCAAGGAAAATATTATTAGAACAAATACAGTATATATATATGAAGATAATTGTCTTGGTTTTCTTTAATGGAGTACTCCTCAATGGCAAGTTGCCGACAAATTACCTGATCTCAGCTGTCTAAGCATAGTGTTGCATAGTTAATTAGCTAGGTCAACGACTCAACGGTAATTCTAATTGCTTCTGCAATGATTTTAGGATAGTTTTATGGTGATTTGGGTAATGATTGGTTGGTTTTATTTACTTAAAAATTAGACATGCACAATGATTAAAAATTATGGAGCTATTAATTTATTGGAAAGTCCCTTCCCTTTCCTATCAATTAGCTCTTGCTAATTGATATATAAATTAAGACTCTTACAATAATTTCTTGATTTTACTTGCTGGTGCATGAAAACAATATTATTTGGAATTTAATCCTCCTCAGTTCTAGGCTTGAGTTAATTAAAACCAAAATTCAACCTAAGCTTCAAAACTAAACAGATCGTCGATCCATGTCGGCTGTCGCCAATTAGTTTACATGCATCCATGATAAGATATTCTAGCTAGGTCTATCTGTATTGATCCAAGCTTTACTAAAAATAGTATTAAGTAATATTTAGTCAATCAAAAATATTGCACACCGACACATAAGTCAACCAAAATAATGATTATAATTAAAATCGATCTCTACCTAACACACCCATCTACTGATCCTCCATCCATTGTGCATGAAGATCGAACGCGTCGAAGTTTTACTGAAGTTTACGAACGTATCATAATTCATGATAGATATATCGACCCGCTAGCCCCTCAATGATCGGTACGGTAATTTTGATTTTTCTTAGCATATATANGCTGTGAGGAGGTGCGGCTGTGCGGGATTTTCAATTTTGGGAACTAGGGTTAGGACTAGTTAGGAGGAGAAGTGATTCTGAGAAACTGAGAAAGAGGGGAATAGCCGAATAGGGGATTAAATGGATTATATAGCTGAAACCAAAACGACGTCGTTTTGGTTTCAGCTATATAATATTAAAACATTAAAACTTATATATAAAAAATAAAAAATAAAAATTAAAAAAACTTATCGGTCATATCGGTTAACCGATAAAAAAATTTTAACCGACCGATTACCGACCGATAAGGTTACCGGTATAAATTTTTTAACCGATTACCAATCGGTTAATTATCGGTAATGGTTATATCGGCTCGGTCAATGTCGGTAATCGGTCGGTTAATCAGTAACGGTTAATTTGCCCACCCCTAAGAGGTACCTACATGGCTGCAGCTTCGTCTGAATACAACCTGCTTCTATATCTTATATTTTTTTTGACAAAACAGCGTTGATCCAGCCATGCAGCACCTCATCTACTCTTTCAATCATGACTTTGTTCATGAAAATGAAGTTGAGATCGATGCTGGGAAAGTTCTATACTCATAGGTAATTAAGTAAAAAAGGAAATCATTAGGAGGTAACTATATACTTATTTGTTCATTGAAAAGACGAAAGCAATGTGAGATTTGGATGACATTCAAAGAATTATACAGCCTGTTCTAGGGATTAATAAATTAACAAAAATGGATCACTTTCAAGAATGATTGTTGAGTTCACTATATAAAGGGTTAGCACCCATCGTTACTTTGCAAGTCTAACTCAAAGGACTTATCTAGCTTTCTCCTTTAGAGCTCAAATGCTAGAGATGGGTACCTCGGGAAAACGGGGCTGTTGGCCTCAACTGGTATCTGCTATAGCATTTTGCCTCATAGCCACTATTGTGGTGGCCAATGAGCCTTACATTTATGCCTCACCACCACCACCCCCCCAACAAAAACACTTACCACCATTGCCACCAAAGCATGAGGGACACCCACCATATTTGTTCAAGTCACCTCCTCCACCATTGAAATCCCCTCCACCGCCACCTCCTCCTTATGTGTATAAATCACCCCCACCACCATCTCCATCATTGCCTCCTCCCTATATTTACAAGTCTCCACCTCCTCCATCATCATCTCCACCACCACCTTATGTTTACAAGTCACCACCCCCACCATCACCATCACCACCTCCTCCATATGTCTATAAGTCACCACCTCCACCATCACCATCTCCTCCATCACCTTATGTTTACAAGTCACCACCACCACCTCCTCCATATGTTTACAAGTCACCACCTCCTTTGTCACCATCTCCTCCACCACCTTATATTTACAAGTCACCACCCCCACCATCACCATCACCTCCTCCTCCATATGTCTACAAGTCACCACCACCACCACCTCCATCTCCCTCCCCACCACCTCCTTATATCTATAAGTCACCACCACCGCCCTCGCCCTCTCCCCCACCTCCTTACATTTACAAATCTCCCCCACCACCTTCTCCATCACCCCCTCCTCCTTACATTTACAAGTCCCCTCCTCCACCATCTCCATCACCACCACCTCCTTACATCTATAAATCACCACCTCCCCCATCTAAATCTCCACCTCCTCCATATGTCTACAAATACCCTCCTCCATCACCATCACCTCCTCCCCCATACGTCTACAAATCACCTCCACCTCTAGCACATTCCCCACCACCTCCTTACATATATAAATCACCACCTCCCCCATCTAAATCTCCACCTCCTCCATATGTCTACAAATCTCCTCCTCCTCCATCACCATCACCTCCTCCCCCGTACGTCTACAAATCACCTCCACCTCCAGCACATTCCCCACCACCTCCTTACATATATAAATCACCACCTCCCCCATCTAAATCTCCACCTCCTCCATATGTCTACAAATCCCCTCCTCCTCCATCACCATCACCTCATTCCCCATATGTCTACAAGTCACCTCCACCTTTATCACATTCCCCTCCACCTGCTTACATCTACAAATCACCCCCTCCCCCATCTAAATCCTCACATCCCCCATATGTCTACAAATCCCCTCCTTACATTTACAAATCACCCCCACCTCCAAAGGGCTATTAAGTTTTGATTCAACCTTGGCTAGAATGATCAGTTTGAACCATTGGAAAAAGAATTACTTTCCCCGGATTTTATATATATTTTTTGCATTATATTTTTCAGAAAAAGCATGTTTGTGTACGTACAATAAAGTTCTGAAATGGGTATCCTGGATGATCTATGAATATGAAGCATGCACACCCATTGTTCCATTTCCCATAAGCAATGTAAGCAAGGAATTCAAGTTCTGAAAGGAATTCTAGCTATGTATTACTATTTCTACTATGAATGACAAAAATGTAGTCATTGTTATCCCAGAGCAGTCTAATAATATTTTCTTATTATTTTTCTTGTCTTTTAAGTGTTAATATAGCTAAATTCCCCAACAGGTTTGTGGTAATTAAACAAGTGATCATTTAAAAGCAACCTACGCAAAATGGCTTATATATCGATCCTTCTATCGATCTATCTTTAATTTTTTTTTTTTTTGACCAATTTAATTAATGAGAAAAATGGGGTTTGATGGTCATATATATATGTGAAGATGTGACTACGGATAGGTAGACCCTACCAAAGTTCACTGTTACCTAGAATTTCTTTGGACCAACTTTGTGTTGTGAGTGTTGAATCCAGCACCTTACTCAATAAAATTGTATTTTCTAATGGGTTTAAGGGCTGACTACACAAACATCTACGGTTTTTAGTATCCCAAAAACGACCCACCGTACAGCTACTAGACAATTTTTTTTTTTTTTTTTCTTCTACACATTCATTCGATACTAGACAATTGAGTATCGAATGAATGTTTATATTTACACCAAACCGAGACGTTTTCGGCAATTTTTTGAATTAAAAAGTAAGTAAATATTAATAAACTTGTAGAATCCTTGCTTGAGCAATGCTATGCGTACAATATTTTTTTTATTCTTTGAAGGTAATATAACTTTTAAAATTACAATTGAATCAAAATATAATAATAATTTATTATAAATTTAATGATAATTTTAAAAGTCACATCAGTTAAAGGGGATAAAATAGAATAAAATGATGGTTCTTCTTGCTCATTTGATCAAAAGATACATTTTTTTTTACGATTTTACTTAGCAAAATCACTGTCCCAACCATACTCAAAAAAGTCTCTAAAAACTAGTTTAAGAGACCCTTTATTAGAAATTCTATACCCATGCGGGCCATGCTTGTAGACCGGGTAGAAGCTAGCTCTGGAATGGTTGGGGGGAGGGGGGTGGTTTAGAAATGACTCTTGGGATGGATCGTAAATAAATTATACTGTTCACTGTAGTTTCTAATTAGGTGGGCATTGGGAGCTCCTCATCCATGATTTAGTTTTTCAAACGTATCAAATTTATATTAGAACTAAGACATCTAAGCCAGCAGATAGCCTCACTTCAAATTAAATTCCGTCTTGAACTAAAAAACTTATCGCCTGTTTCTCGTGCCGAAATCCCCTACAATTGAAGATCCCTTACAATTAAAGATTTCATTAAGGCAAGGAGCTCCTGGCAAGGCAAGGAGCCCCTGCCTCATGGACAAGAAGCCCTTTCTATGATTGGATCATTAGGATAAATAGCTTTACCCTGCAACAGGATGTGATTAAGACTACCCTTCTTATTCATTTGATCGACACAAAAATATCCAGAAAAGGAAGAAGAAAAAAAAACCCAGATTATTTTTTCCTCTGTTTGGTAGTAGTGAAACTTTCTGGGTTCTTCTATTTTCTTGTGGTTAATACTTAATAGAATGAAACCCAAATACAGATCTTTTATTTCATATATTTCTTTGTTTGTCTTTTCCTATTCTCAACTTTTCCATCACTAAACGTGTCTTGGTTTTTGAGTAGTTAACGTTTGCAGAGTTAAGCAAAATTAATGTCTACGTTTGTTATTTTATTTAGTTTTTTTATTAAGGGAGTGATGTGTCCTATTTTTAGCCAAAGGATTTCTGTAGAGAAATCCAAGCCCTTAACTAGATATTCTCCAGTTTTTTTGGACTGGAGAGGATCCTTTTAATTTCGTCTTATACTAGACTAGTACTGTAGCCCCGAGGGAATGATCTTAATCATAGTCTATCCAAATTAGGAAAAAAAAAAATCATGGTCTATCTTTTCCGATTAAGTACACGGCGAAGGCCCATTTTTCTTTGTCCTTTTGTTTTTGGCCCGGCTGCTGCTTCATTGGCAACCAGTGGAAACTTCGAAATTGACGTGTTCCCAATTGAGTTTAAGCCGACATTTTAGAAGAAATTATGAAACTTCAAAGGGAGTTGATGCCTCCTCAATTTGAATCTTTAACATGGAAATTAGTTGTGTTTTGACAGGCACTTGTTTATAAATGCTACTGATTTTCTTACGTATGAACATGTGAATTTCATTTTTTCTGGTTCTTCACATGGTCAGGTACTTTATGTTTAATGTCATAAATTTTAAAATATAGGGAAATTATATTATGAATTTTTTGTATGCTTTCAGCTACAATTTGGTAAAAAGATTCGTAATTGTTCTCTTAATTGATAGAGATTGTTCCCTTGCTACAATACTCTGTTTCCTAGATATGGATTTGTGAGGAAGCAGTACTTCTTTGCTTATATGGATCTCAGAATTTCATAAATAATTCATCAAAAAAAAAGAAAAAAAAAAGAAAAAGAAAAGAAAAGAAAAGAAAAATTCTATTAATTTCTGATTTATACTTGATTTGTACTTTTAATTTGTCTACTACCAATACTTTGTAAGTTTGAACTTTTAAGTGTTTGGTTATACAATGTCAATCCGTGTTTAAATTTTATTTTATTTTTTTGTAACAAAAATTATATTAAGATTTTCATATAAGAACAAGATTTCCTTCCCATATGTGCAGGAAAGAGTGTACCCACCCATGAATACAAATTTTTACAAGTTTGGATTTTCTGAACCTGGAACCACTTCGTATTATGATCATAGTCATGCTTATGTGGTGAATGATCATGAACCAAGAATTGATTAATATAGAAGGCCGTTTGAGAACTCTTCAACGCTGATTAATGAACAGACTGCTGCATTACATACAGAATGGGAAGGAAATGCAAGCACTTCTACACATGACAACCATATAGAATGTAAGTTCTAAATCCACTGGAACATGGAAGATATTGATTAGGTGTGTTAATCATTGTAAAGTTTGTTGTTCTTAATATTGCAGTTAAGAGGACTTTTCATTACATGATTTCATGTATGTTTGTCAAATTTATACATGTAGGCATTTGTTAATCTCTTTTTTACACTGTTTTAGAGCTAAATTCATGCAGGTAGGCCTTTGGCAATCTCTTTTTCCCTTTTTGGGTCTAACTATTTGCTGTAGTGGTCCCTAATGTAGATATCGATTTGTAAAGCTTTTAGTATCATGTACTTTTGCAATAAACTAGTATGCATATATTGTTGACTGAAATATGTAGAACATGGACATTATGAGTTGACATTTGTAACTATACCGAGTTGTCAAAGTACCATATAGTAGTTGGTTTTTTTAGTACAACTGTTAAGGATACTAGATGCATTAGATTTTGGAGGAGCTATTGTAGCTGACCAGCTCTTTTCTAACTTGAGTTGATGAATCAATGGTATGTTACCGGGGGTTTTCTTGGTTCTAGAAAAAAAAAAAAAAAAAAACAAGTTAATTCTTATCTAGGGTTATTTATAGTAATTAATTAACGTGTGGATATATTATTAAGGTAACTTTTAATATAAGTTCTTATATATAGTAATTTGGGTTATATATAAGGTATTATTTATATATTAATATATTTATAATTTATAATCTACTGATATGTATATTATTATTATTATAAAAATAAAAAATTCCCATTACTAACGTGTGGATTAATGACACGTTAGTAATTACTAACGTGTCATTAATCCACACGTTAGTAATGGGGATTTAAAAAAAAAAAAAAAAAAAACAAGTTAATTCTTATCTAGGGTTATTTATAGTAATTAATTAACGTGTGGATATATTATTAAGGTAACTTTTAATATAAGTTCTTATATATAGTAATTTGGGTTATATATAAGGTATTATTTATATATTAATATATTTATAATTTATAATCTACTGATATGTATATTATTATTATTATAAAAATAAAAAATTCCCATTACTAACGTGTGGATTAATGACACGTTAGTAATTACTAACGTGTCATTAATCCACACGTTAGTAATGGGGATTTAAAAAAAAAAAAAAAAAAAACAAGTTAATTCTTATCTAGGGTTATTTATAGTAATTAATTAACGTGTGGATATATTATTAAGGTAACTTTTAATATAAGTTCTTATATATAGTAATTTGGGTTATATATAAGGTATTATAAATATATTAATATATTTATAATTTATAATCTACTGATATGTATATTATTATTATTATAAAAATAAAAAATTCCCATTACTAACGTGTGGATTAATGACACGTTAGTAATTACTAACGTGTCATTAATCCACACGTTAGTAATGGGGATTTAAAAAAAAAAAAAAAAAAAACAAGTTAATTCTTATCTAGGGTTATTTATAGTAATTAATTAACGTGTGAATATATTATTAAGGTAACTTTTAATATAAGTTCTTATATATAGTAATTTGGGTTATATATAAGGTATTATTTATATATTAATATATTTATAATTTATAATCTACTGATATATATATTAGTAGATTATAAATTATATATTAATTATATTAAAAGTTAATTAATATAATTAATTATATTACATATTATATTAATTATATTAAAAGTTAATTAAATATACTATTAATTATATTAAAAGTTACCTAAGTATAGTAGTACCTAATTACATATTAAATATACTATTAATTAATTATATACTAATTATAGTACTAATTAAATATACCATTAATTAATAATATATATGTATATTTATATATGTAAATTTTGTAAAATAAAAAATAAATATATAAAATATATAATAATTTTTGATTTTTAGTAACGTTTGATGAATTGAAACGTTACCATTTGAAAATTTTATAAAAAAATAATAAAAAATAAAAAATAAAAAATAATATAAAATAAATATATAAAATATATAATAATCTTTTATTTGTAGTAACGTTTGAATTCTATTCAAACGTTACCTTTTTGGTAACGTTTGAATTCTTCAAACGTTACCATTTGAAATTTTTTTTAAAAAAATAATAAAAAATAAATTACATAATAAAAATATATATAATAAACTTTTACTTGTAGTAACGTTTGAATTTTCAAACGTTACCAAACGTTTTTTCAAATTTTTTTTTTAAAAATGTCCATTAGTAACGTTTTGAAAAATTCAAACGTTACTAAATTAGTAACATGTGAAAATTCAACACGTTACTAATCACTCATTTTTTTGTAGTGATACATTGATTAACTGAAATCGTTTCTCTTTGAAATTTTTAGGTCATTTGGCAAGACATTAATGTCTGTCTCTTATACACATCTCTAGCGTTATTTATAGTAATTAATTAACGTGTGGATATATTATTAAGGTAACTTTTAATATAAGTTCTTATATATAGTAATTTGGGTTATATATAAGGTATTATTTATATATTAATATATTTATAATTTATAATCTACTGATATATATATTAGTAGATTATAAATTATATATTAATTATATTAAAAGTTAATTAATATAATTAATTATATTACATATTATATTAATTATATTAAAAGTTAATTAAATATACTATTAATTATATTAAAAGTTACCTAAGTATAGTAGTACCTAATTACATATTAAATATACTATTAATTAATTATATACTAATTATAGTACTAATTAAATATACCATTAATTAATAATATATATGTATATTTATATATGTAAATTTTGTAAAATAAAAAATAAATATATAAAATATATAATAATTTTTTATTTTTAGTAACGTTTGATGAATTGAAACGTTACCATTTGAAAATTTTATAAAAAAATAATAAAAAATAAAAAATAAAAAATAATATAAAATAAATATATAAAATATATAATAATCTTTTATTTGTAGTAACGTTTGAATTCTATTCAAACGTTACCTTTTTGGTAACGTTTGAATTCTTCAAACGTTACCATTTGAAATTTTTTTTAAAAAAATAATAAAAAATAAATTACATAATAAAAATATATATAATAAACTTTTACTTGTAGTAACGTTTGAATTTTCAAACGTTACCAAACGTTTTTTCAAATTTTTTTTTTAAAAATGTCCATTAGTAACGTTTTGAAAAATTCAAACGTTACTAAATTAGTAACATGTGAAAATTCAACACGTTACTAATCACTCATTTTTTTGTAGTGATACATTGATTAACTGAAATCGTTTCTCTTTGAAATTTTTAGGTCATTTGGCAAGACATTAATGTCGATCCTGATAACATGACTGGCCTATGTGGTTAGAACATAAAATGTAGCACATTTTCTCTCAGCATTGCTGCATATCCTGATGTACTGAGCATGCACTTCAATTTATATTTTTGAGTATGCATGTAATTTTTGGTTCTAAGTTTATATAAAAAGGCAGAAAGAGATTAATTAGCTTCTACTTTTTTGTTCAAGTGGTTTGGGTAGTTTGAAGAAGCTCGTGATTGGAAATTAATATTCTAAAAGCTTTTAGATTCGGAAAAAGGGGCAAATCTGGCATTTCTGAGAATCTTAATGTGAAGGGGAAACTTCATTTACCCCCCTGAACTTTGACCACTTTTGCAGATACCTCTCCAATGTTCAAAACCTCTCACTTAGGTGTATCAAAGTTTTATTTTCTCTCACTTTGCCCATTTCTGTATAGAAAATCCTAATAGAATATCAATTTTATCCCAAAACTACGCCTCGTTTTAGGAACGGTGTAGTTATAGAGTCAGGGGTAAAATTGGAATTGCGAAGAATTTTTTGTACGGAAGGGGTAAAGTGAGAAAAAATCAAAATTTGATAAACCTAAGTGAGAGCTTTTGAACATTGGGAGGGTATCTGTAAAAATCGCGAAAGTTCAAGGGAAATAAGTGAAGTTTTCCCTAATGTGAAATTTCAAGCTGATCATACTATAATAATAATGATGTCTCCTGTATGGCAAAAGCTCTTGGTATGGCATATTTTGTAAGAGGCCGACTGAGTGGATCATGTCACAACTTGATCTGATTCCTAAATTTTCAACTTTTCTACCTAGAGAACTAGCAAAAAGTCTAACATTGTGAAAAGCCAAAAAACTTTTATAGGCTTTGCTAATAGGTTGACTAGACGATGCAGGCCACTGGGGTTATAATGTCACCTTGGCTAGGTGTTGTATATTGGTCTATATAATGTTTCTAACATCTGATTCACTGCTAAGTTGGAATCAGAGATTTGTGTAGCACTGGAAATGGCAGACATTAATAAAGTTTTGAAGCCAATTGGACAGGAATCGAAAGAAAGAGAGAATATTATTTGCTCAATATAGATATGCTCGTGGATATTGAAGTGACATATATAATGAGTTATAAAATCAAGTTAATTTTATAAATATAATATATTTATAAAACATCAATACATATATCTTTTTCTTTCTTTTTATTTTTTCTTTTTGATTTTATAACAATTTCTTAGAGAAATTTTTCTTGATCGATCTTACTATGAGCAAAATTTGACTAGATCGAAATCACCAAGGGTTTAGAGCTACTCAAAATTCGACATTCCAGGTTAAATATCAATGAGTGAAAATTTAAGAATCATGCATCAAGATTTTTAAATTACTATTAAATTCTTTAATGTACAACTCAAGCAGAGTTCAAGCCCGAATTTTAAAACATCTAGACATTTATCTATAGTATAAATATAAATATTAAGTAATTTATATTACATATGTTACTTAATTACTAATATTATACATACTTAAATTTCTATATATAACTAATTTTTTGTAATAAATTTATATATATATATATATATATGAACGAGCTTTAAACGAGCTGAGCTCATGAGCCTGTATCGAGTTTTCTCGAGCGAGTTTGAAGACTGGCCCGACTCGACTCAAATAACATTCTTAACGAATTTGAGCTTATCCAAACTTTAAACAAGCCGAGCTTGAACAAACATTTCATAGCTCAGCTCAAATAAAACATCTTCGTAAACAAGCCAGTCTTCAAATCTTAATGCTCGACTCGGCTCAGTTCAATTACAGCCCTAGTAAGGCGCATCCCATAAGCCAACTCAATATTATTATTATTATTATTTGCATAGTTTATAGAAGCAAATGGGCTGTGACTTAAATGGGTATCATATGGGTTGGATTTTTTTTTTTTTTTTGCTGGTTCTATCTTTGCATGGCATTAATTAAAGAAAGTAACCAAGTTTATGCCATTGATCATGCATGACTCCAAGGATATGCAATTCTATAAACTAGGTCAAAATGAAAAATAAAAAATAAAAATTCCGAGTGAGTACATTTAAGCATGCATATATGTTAACAAAGGATGCAACAAAAAAGTGTGCTTTAGATGCCTATATATAGGAAACTTCTACTACACTCTTATCCTATATTTGCATGTTGACAAGAACGTCGGAGCTACATATATACCAGAAAGACATGAGACATGACCATGAATATCCCACACATGACCGGAGCTACATATATAGTACATACATTTGAAGTTATATTGTACATTCAAATGTACTTAAAGATTCCTTTGTTACCTTATAGTATATAGACAATTGGCTTTAACTACTTTTGAAAATTATGTCACTTTATATGTATACTCAATGTTTTCATTCACCACGTCTTAATTTTGAAATTATTTTAAGACCCGCGAGACAAATAATATATAAGCCTCTCTGTTTTGAGTGACAAAATGCTGCATGTTTAATTAATTCTTTAACTTTTTTGTCATTGAGAAACTTAAAGAATTTTTTGTTGGATTGGTGAGTTAGTTCCTCAATGTTTTCTCCTCAAGAGCAAAAGTTTCAAGGAATTTAAAAAAGTAAATCAAGTAGCAAAATGCGAGACATAAGTTTTCTAGATTTCTAAGAAACGTTACCACCTAATATATATATATTACCGATCGAATAATTCTCACAAGCTGTTGTTACAAAAAAAAAAATAAATTGCAAAATTTATTTATTTATTTTTTCAATCAGGCAATATATATATATTGGTATTCACAACCCGACCACGTGCGCAATTTATTTTAGTAAGACAATAATCATCATGCATTATATCTCTCGCTCCTCTTTATTTGTTTTGGTCTCTTTTAACCTCATTGTATCTTTCTCTGCCAGCCTCTAGGGTTTGCGAAGCGGCTTGTGAAAGCAGCAACACTTGTATCTGATGCAGTGTCCATGGTCAGTATGATAACCCTCTTATATGCAATTAAGTCTACATTGGGTCTGGATGGTCGTTGTTAGAGTATATCATGGAGTTCAAGAATAATAATAATAATATAAGATTATTACTGACTTATAGTTGAAGAATATTATTGAGTCACATTTGAAGACTATCACTGTAGTTACTAGTGAATAGTTAAAGATTATCACATAGCTAACCTAGTTAGAGTATAAGTCTATTTGTATTCAACATAATTCTCTTATAAATAGGAGCATGTTATATTGTAAATATTACTCAGAGAAATAAGAGCATAATGTAGCCTTAGGGCTTGATCTTGTGGATGCAAGTCATAGACTCAACCACGTATATCTCTGTGTCATTTCAATCTTATTATTCCGCTTTATTATTTCCGCATTATGAATTCTTATATGGTATTAGAGCCTAAATCGACTAACGTTGTTCTTGTTCCTTTTCCGCTGTCCCTCTAAGTGATTTCTTCAAACACCTTGCCGGTTGTCTCTCTTAGTCATCCCATTTTTTTTTCTCTCTCTCTCTCACCTGCATCCCCAACTCAACTCAGAAAAAAAGAAAAAAAAATCAAAATCATATATCTGGTATTTTTCAGTTTTTGATAGTTTGCGATGAAATCTGACCATCCATTAGTGGTTTTGCGGCGAGATTTGACCGGCCCTTGGTATTTGCGGCGAGATCCGACCATCCCTTGGTAATTTGCAGCGAGATCCGATTGCCTAATGGTGTTTTATGACGAGATCTGACCACCCCTTGGTGTTTTTACGGCGAGATTTGTCCGCCCCTGATGGTTTATGGCAAGATTCAATTGACAAACTGCCAATTATTTTTTTTTATCAAACTGAAGGAAGTTCCTACCATCAGTTTGCAGGTGAGAGTTAAAACACAAAATCTAATTAGATCAAGAGCAGCATGTGCTGGAAATTTGGGTAAGAAATTGAAGAAGAAAGAGTATGTTTGGCTACAAGTGTGAGTTATCCTCACTTAAGTGCAAAGTTATTCCTATTCTAGTTTAGGAATATGATATTCTTGTTTAGTTGTTATATTAGGAGTTGTTTGGTTACGGGAATAAAGTTATTCTTATCCCAACTTATGAAATCTGATAATCGAGTCATTTTTTTATTTTTTTATTTTTTTTAAAAAGGCCTAAGTTGCCCATTTTTCTTTCATATTTGGTCATTGACCCATTATTTATAATTTGGCATTTGTGATATTTCTCATGCCAATTTTGGCCTTTGTGGTATTGTTTAAAACCCAGGCCTGGCCTTTGTGATATTGTTTAAAATCCAGGCCTATTTTAGCCCACAGTTGGCTCATACCGGCCATAGTAGCTGATGCCAGCTACAGTTGCCGAAGTTCAAGTTCAAGAGCAGTCAATGTTTCAAATCCGACACTATCAACTCCACTCAACTACCTCGGCTGCCACTTACTCCAACGAGTTTCCGGTCACCATCTCGGCCTCTGTTGCCAACCAAAGAATAAACTCAAGTTTTCACAAGTTTACACATTGAGTTTGAGGGGGAATATTAGAGTATATCATGGAGTTCAAGAATAATAGTCATAACATAAGACTATTACTGACTTCCAATTGAAGAATATTACTGAGTTACATTTAAAGACTATCACTGTAGTTACTGGTGAATAGTTAAAGATTATCACATAACTAACATAGTTAGAGTAGAAGTCGATTTATATTCAACATAATTCTCCTATAAATAGGAGCATGTTATATTGCAAATATTAATCAGAGAAATAAGAGCTTAATGCAGTCTTAGGGCTTGATCTTGTGGATGTAGGTCATAGATTGAACCATGTATATCTCTATGTCATCTCTATCTTATTATTCCGCTTTATTATTTCCACATTATAAATTCTTATTGTCCTAATCTTCCTACATACTCCCTCGAATTTTTTGCTTAATTCAAATTCATATTCACCACCTCCTACAATATGAGAAAGTTTTGAAGCCAATGGGACAAGGAAAGAAAGAGAGAATGTTATGTGAACAATATGCTCGTGGATATTGAAGTGACATAGTGAGTTATAAAATCAAGTTAATTTTATAAATATAATTTATAGAACATCGATACATATATCATTTTTTTTTTTCGTATAACAATTTTAGAGAAATTTTTCTTGATCTTACTATGGTATGAGCAAAATTTGACTGAAAATCACCAAGGGTTTAGAGCTACTCAAAATTCGACATTATAGGTTAAATATCAATGAGTGAAAATTTAAGAATGAGAGAAATAGGAATCATGCATCAAGATTTTTAAATCACAAGTGAGACCCAACACGTGAAATATTTAATTGAAATAAGAGGTGAATTGCAGATACTCCTCTGATACCATTTTAAATTACCAATTTTTTCAAAAGTTTAATTAAGCTGATAGGAAAATGTTAATTTAATTTGTATTCCAACACTCTTCCAATACCTGGAATAATTAATTGAAATTGAATCAATAGTAAAGTCGGAATCAAATTTAGGACCATAACTCTTATATCATATTAAATCACAATTTATCTCAATAGGTTAAACTTATAAGAAATGGTTAACATTTTAACAAATATTAGCATAATTAAATTAACATTAAAGTAAAAATAAAATTAAATTAGCATAATTAATGGCGCATATTTAATTATATTTCAAGAGTTTTTCATATATAAATTATTTCATAAATTAAGCATTATCAATGTCCAAATCAAATAAAGAAACAAATAATACGTATCAAATCATACATATCATATCTAATAGCCGAAACCTTCTTTTGAAATGCCTTTAAATTGTGACATGTGGCGTAAACTTTTTTTAAAAAATAAAAAATAAAAAAAAGACTAAACCAATTTTTTAACTCATTATTTTAGAAACCGAACATTTAAAAGTTAATCAGTTCATATTTTTATTATCTCTCTATCTCTCATTTATCCTCTCTCCCAACGTCTCTCTCTTTCTTTTTTTTTTTCTAAGTCATTCACTCTCATTCAATGTCTCTTTCTTGAATCCTTTCATATGTTTTCATCTCCCTCTCTCCTTTTTTTCCTCTCTCTCTTTTTTCTCTCCAAGTCTTTCACTTTCATTCCACGTCTCTCTCTGTCAAATGTTAACATCTCTTATCTTTTTTTTCTCTCTGGCCACTTCAGTCTTTCTCTTTCTCCATCTGTCAACATTAACAAAAACAGAATCTATTGGCCTAAAAATTCAACTTGGAAGTAATTATTCTTCTTACCATTTTTTTTTCTCCTACCTTGATTCCGTTCCTATGTTTTCCTCTCCCTCTCTCCTTTTTTTCCTCTCTCTCTCCACACTCTCTCTCTTTTCTCTCCAAGTCTTTCACTTTCATTCCATGTGTCTCTCTCTCTTCAACATTAACATTTCTCATCTTTTTTCTCTCAACTTCAATATTTCTCTTTCTCCACTCTTCAACATTAACAAAAACAGAATCTATTGGCCTAAAAATTCAACTTGGAGGTAATTATTATTCTTAATTTTTTTTTCTCATACCAATAATATTTTAATATAAAAATTAAACTAAAATTAAAGGTTATATATATAAACAATAGCCTAAATCTATCTTAGACTTCTAATTTAATAATTGAACCATTCAAAGAGTGCGTGAGATAGAATCGGTATTTGATAATTTTTTTTTAAAAATTTTTTATTTATTTTTATTTTTGTTAATGAATTAATCTCTCTATTTATTAACTCACAATTTTTCCTTCTATGTTTCCGTTTTGTTTATTAATTTTTTGTTGAGATGTTCTTCAATTTAATTTTTAAACATTAAATAAATAATTAAGCATTGAATATGATATTAGATGATTGATTTTGATTGAATTAAATATTGAGTAAAATATATATATTGTATTCATAAAAAAAGGATTTTGTTTATTTTGCTTTGTATTTTTTTTTTTAATGTTCATAATTATATGAGTTAAGATAAATGCCTTATTAACCTTTTGTTAGAGCGGGTTTGGGGGGACAGGGGATGGCCTTGGCCTCTCACAAATCCTCCTTTTTTTTAAAAAAAAAAATTTTATGATTTTTTTTATGAATTAAAAAAATATATTTAAATGCATATGGCGCTGCCCAAAAAATAAAAATGCCCATTTGGTCTCTCCCCATCCAACCTTTTGAATCAGTCCTTGTGGTTTTTGTGCTACTATATTGACAATTAGAGATTCTAAAACAATACATTGAATAAAATCAAATTGAAAATCTATGATACTATGATTGGTAAGAATAGCCATTAGCAACGGCAAAAACTATCGTCGCTGATAATATAAACTAGATGACCAGCGGATCACACTACCATCAACCATGCAAACATGTCTACAGTTAACGGTGGGCAAAATATCCGATTTCCATCTACTAACTGTCACATAATCGCTATCAACTGCTTTCAACAATCAGTGGTAATCGAAAAAAAAAAAAAATCAATTTCTTTGGTTCAAACTAGAGGGTTTTAATGATTTGGAGCAAGTTGTTGTCTGTGTCTCAACATGGCCTTTACGTGGGTACGTATGGTCTTCTATTCGTGTGTTTTGGGACAAAGGTAGACAAGAAGCTTATTTTTTTTTTTTTACATGTCCACACAAGAGGGGGATGGAGATTCGAATTAGTGATATCTGCTTCATTAGGAGTGATCCTACCCGATTGAGCTACCTCTTAAGGACCAGACAAGAAGCTATTAAATTAACATGTAAAAAATAAAAGTAGTATTCATTTATTGTTAATAATATATATATATAAACATAATAATTGTTTCTTAATATACTTTAGGGTTAAATGCCTTTTTAGTACCTGTGCTTTGAGCCAAAATCAAATAGCCACCTCGGTTTTCAAAAATATCACAAATGGTACCTGTGATTATCAAATAAACCCACTTAGTACTTCTGTCAGGATTTTGTTAGTTTTTTTAACGGAGTGCCACATTACCCTTACACATAGCGTGGTACCTGTGGTTTCATGGCGCTACGTGGCATGGTACCTGAGTTTTTGTATGCCATCAGATTAAATAATATTAAAATTATGTAAAAAAAAATTAAAAGAACCTGTGTACTTCCTAAAAAAAAATCCATCGTCCTCTTCCCCAACCACTTAGGTTTTTGCAGACCCAAATACCATCTTTGTCATCCCTCCCTCAATGATGATTCAGAGGAACTCTCACAGCAGACTATTAACAGTAGTCGACAGACGCACAATCAAAAAGCAGACACTAAATTAAATAAAAATTCAAGCCTGAGGGTCCCAATTACAAACTTTGTTGTAGACCCTAGCGATTCTGAGGAAGATCTTCCTAAACAAGGTCCCATCGGCAGTGCTCGTCCAATTACCGGATTGTCTTGATGGACAAAAGCCTCTTCTCCAAATGTCAGTAGGAGTTCTTATTTAAAGGCTAAGGGTACGTCCGAGGCATCATCGACTTCGAACTATGGAGCAGAAAGGAAATCCTCTTCAGCCGAAGCTCTACGAAAGCCCTCGTCTCAAACCCAAATACCACGTCACCTTTCCTCAGAGAAAATATTTTCCCCCATTACCCTTCATCTGAGGTAAGTCTGTTTCCCGCTGTTTTTACAATTTGTTTTGATAAGGTTCATTTGCAAAAATAGATTTGGGTCTGCAAAAACCTAAGTGGTTCGGGGAGAGGACGATTGATTTTTTATTTTTTTTAGGAAGTACACAGGTTCTTTTAATTTTTTTTTTACATAATTTTAATATTTTTTTGAAGGGAAGGGATTATTTAATATTATAATTTTAATATTATTTAATCTGACGTGGCATCCAAAAACTCAGGTATCACGCCACGTGGCGCCTTGAAACCACATGTACCACGCCATGTATAAGGGTGACGTGGCACTCCGTTAAAAAAACTAACGGAATCCTGACAAAAGTACCTAGTGGGTTTATTTGATAACCACAGGTACCATTTGTGATATTTTTGAAAACCAAGGTTGCTATTTGATTTTGGCTCAAAGCACAGGTACTGGAAAGGCATTTAACCCTATATTTTAATTTCAACTTAATCACTTATTAAAACAAACTACGTACGGCGTTCTTTTAATAACTATCAAATTATCAACTTAAACACCTCCAAGTTGGCTGGTCACCACCTGCGGTGGCTGGCCACCCCATATATTTTTAATTTTTTTTTAATTTATTTTTCAAATATAAATAATATTTTAATATTTTATTTTATTAGACGAATCTGGATCATTGGATAAAAATGAACGATCTTGATCTTAATTGGACATAATTTGAGATCCCCTTGAATTGGTCCCGTCTCTTGACATCTTTCTTTCCCTCTCTCATTCATTGCTCATTCAAAAGATTGCTCATTCAAAATCAGTAATCAATGCGCATTTATTGACAATAAAAGAGTTTGAACTCCCATTCCCACTTTCTTCTTAAAAGAGGAAACTTTCACCTCTATCAAGGGAATAACAATATATTTTTTTTAAAAAAAATCTTTTCTTTTGTTTCTATTTTATTAACACGATCGATAAGAAAATTTAGTTCCATCCTTGCTAAGAATGAAGATCGAATGCTAAAATATTACTCTTTTTATTCTCGTTTAATTAATTCACTTTCTTGGTGTATATAGGTTAATTAAGAATATATTAATGTAATTTAAACTTCTATTTATTTTCCTTTTTTTATTCTATCTTTGATTTTATTTTAGTCTTCCGTAGAATTTGGACCAATATTAGGTAATATCATATTAATAATTAATACTTATTCTTCTTAATACTTATTCTTTCATATTAGAAAGACTTCAGAGTGAGTACTACACGGCAAATTATTAAGGCCCACTTTTGCTGCTCATTTTTTTGTCCTTGTCAACATGTGGAAACTTCGAAATTGACGTGTTCCTAATTGAAGAAATTATGAAACTCGAAAGGGAGTTGATATATGCCTCCTTAATTTGAATCTTCAACATGGAAATTAGTTGTGTTTACACATATTAAATATCTCCCTGTTTTCAAAGCAAATATTGCCAAAAGTCTTGCTCTTCTGTGCGGTGTTTTTGCTTCACCTTAGAAATGACTAAGTCTATCATTTTTTATCATAATTTTAAGTTTTTGGTATAAGTTGTGATTTCAAATGGTATATATATATATATATATATATATATACAAATATGAGTTCAAATGTTGTACGATGTCTCCATTATTCACCTCCCATTTTTATTTGTCTCGTATAAGATTTTTTTTTTCTTTTTTTTTTTAAATTTGCTCCCCAAAATTTAATTGTTTCATCCTTTTATTTTGTTTCATTTTTTCCATGCGCCCCCAAGAAATTAGCACAAGACGAGAAGGCCTTGGGTCAATTGTTAGAAAGTCATAGGGCAAGTTGCAGACAAATTAAATTACCTGATCTCAGCTGCCTAGGCATAGAGTGTTGGATATGTAGCTAGCTAGGTCAACGGTAATTCTAATTGCTTCTGCAAGTAATTGTAGGAAAGTTTATGGTTATTTGAATATAATGATTGGTTGGTTTTATTTACTAATTAAAAAACTAGACACAATGATTAAAACTTATTGACAACTTATTCTATCCACTTCAACAGATTTGGAATAATTTAATCCACCCCACTACTAACCTTGAGTTAATTAATACCAAAATTTAACCTAAACTTTAGAGGACAGAAATTTTATTAATTAAAATCAGTTTGACCCATTTAAAATAGTGAAAAGTGTCTATAAATATTTAAAAAATATATTAAATTCTTAACATCATTAATAATAGTGTAACAAAAAAAAAATGTTAGTCTAAGTTAGTAAACTGTTATCGCTTGTAGTTTAAATTTTCTTTTTTTTCATATTGATTTGTAAGAAATTTCTGTCAAACTTCAAAATTAAACAAATTGCTTGTAATTGTTTTCGTTATGAACTTTTTACCTATTAAACTTCGCTCGATGAAAAATTGTGAGTGAAATTAGTGAATTTGGATTTCGTGTCTAAAAAAAAGGTACACAGGCAACAACAGAAGCTGTGAGAGGAACTGATCTATGAGCTCCCTGCTCGGGCAACAGAGCTCTGACGTCTCATATATCTCTTTTAAAAAAGAAAAAAGAAAAAAGAAGAGAGTTAAGAGTAATAAATTGCAGGGATCTCAATCCGAAATTAGTCTACACGCATCCTTGAAAAGACATGTCTAGTTCTGGCTATATAGAGCCTGCATCCAAGATCACTAAAACTAGTCTTATGCAATATTTGCCCAATCAAAATCTTGCACCTCAACTAAAATAATAATAATAATAATACTAATAATCAAATGGCCACCTAACACACACCCATATTCAGTGGTGGATTTACATGCATGGGGCGACCTGGGGTAGGTGCCCCTGGTAATTTTTTTTTTTACTTTTTTTATTTATTACTATTATTTTTTTTTAAAAAAATACACTAAGTACTTTTAATCAAAAAATTAAGGGCACCCTGGTAAGAAAAATTACTAGGCACCCCTGGCCTTCTTTTTGTCCTCTAAATGGTTATCATGTGGAGAAAGTAGGCTGTTTTTTATTAAGGGGAAAGAGAATAAAGTTATAATTTAATAGGGGAGAGAGTGGATAATAGTTTCTTATTAAAAAAGAGAGAGTGGGTGAATTTTATAGTGTTTTTGGTCATAGTTTATAGATAAATGTGTTTTTTTTTTTTTTTGTGCTAAATTTAGACTCTAATCTCTTCTATGTAGACTCAGTCTCTAATATAATTTATGCTTTGAGATTTAAGGTTTTTGTAAAAAAATAGCCGTATGCTAATAGCCCACTAAAAGGTACTCATTTTTCTTAGACACTATTAATCATTTAATTGTGCTTAGTTTATTTTGCAAGTAGTTTAAGTTATTATGTGTTTGCATCTGATGTTGTTAGATGAAGATTTTTAATAATTACTTTGATTTTTGTTTTTTTTTTGGTCGGGTAATTTGATGGGTTTGATTTGATTTGTGATACATATATTATGGTATAATTTATTTTTTAATTGTATTTACCGTATTATAAAAAATATATATAATACATAAAAGAAAAAAAATTATTTTTTTACGCTCCTAATAACTCCCATTCCTAAATCCGCCACTGCCCATATAGTCCTCCATTGTGCATGAAGACTACTGCGTAAAGCTTTATTGAAGAAGTTGACGTATGAATAATGAAGGGACCAAGTCTTTGTGATTATAAAAACGAAGAAATCAAGCTGCAGCTTCGTCTGAAAACAACGTGCTTTGGTTTGACCCAGCCATGCAGCACCTAATTATTACCTACTCTTAATTTCTATGTTGATTATCGATCATTTTGTTCATGAAAACGAAATTTCTCTACTGAAAAAAAATAATAATTTCGAGTTAACTACTCATTGATTTGTTTATATGAAAAGATGAAAGCATAGTGAGATTTGGAAATAATTCGAAAATTAATTATAGGATAGGGGTTAAATAACAAATTAATTAACATCATTTTCAATGATTAGTGTTGAGTTCACTATATAAAGGGTTTTGCACCCATCGTTACTTTGCAAGCCTAACTCTAAGCACTTATCTTTCTCCTTTAGAGCTCAAGTGCTAGAGATGGGTACCTCGGGAAACCGAGGCTGTTGGCCTCAGCTGATATCAGCAATAGCTTTTTGCCTCTTAGCCACTACTGTGGCGGCCAATGAGCCTTACATTTATGCCTCACCACCACCACCACCTTATGTTTACAAGTCACCACCTCCTCCATCACCATCACCGCCTCCTCCATATGTTTACAAGTCACCTCCTCCTCCATCGCCATCTCATCCACCACCTTACGTTTACAAGTCACCACCCCCACCATCACCTTCACCACCTCCTCCATACATTTACAAGTCGCCTCCACCTCCATCTCATTCCCCGCCACCTCCTTACATCTATAAGTCACCACCTCCTCCTTCACCATCACCTCCTCCTCCATATGTCTACAAGTCGCCTCCACCTCCATCACATTCCCCACCACCTCCTTACATCTATAAATCACCACCTCCCCCGTCTAAATCACCACCTCCTCCATATGTCTATAAGTCCCCTCCCCCTCCATCACCATCACCTCCTCCTCCATATGTCTACAAGTCGCCTCCACCTCCATCACATTCCCCACCTCCTCCTTACATCTATAAATCACCACCTCCTCCATATGTTTACAAGTCGCCTCCACCTCCATCACATTCCCCACCTCCTCCTTACATCTATAAATCACCACCTCCTCCATATGTCTACAAGTCTCCACCCCCTCCATCACCATCACCTCCTCCCCCATATATCTACAAGTCACCTCCACCTCCTCCATATGTCTACAAGTCTCCACCCCCTCCATCACCATCACCTCCTCCCCCATATGTCTACAAGTCACCTCCACCTCCATATGTCTACAAGTCTCCACCCCCTCCATCACCATCACCTCCTCCCCCATATGTCTACAAGTCACCTCCACCTCCTCCATATGTCTACAAATCCCCTCCCCCTCCATCACCATCACCTCCTCCCCCATATGTCTACAAGTCACCTCCACCTCCATCACCTCCACCTCCGCCTCCTTACATTTACAAATCACCCCCACCTCCAAAAGGCTATTAAGTTTAGAATACCCTATAGCTTTTGTGGGTTTGAATTGTTGCAAGAATAATTACTTTCCATGGATGTAATAAATTTTTTTTGCATTCTAGTTTTTATTAAAAGTGTCTTTGTGTACAATAAGGTGATGGAATATTGGGGATCCATTATGATATACAAATATGTAGCACACCCATTGTTCCATCTTTTATAAGCCATGTTGTAAGTCAGGAATTCAAGTTATGAATGAAAGGAATTATGTGTAATACTATTTCTATTTGAATGAGAAAATGTTGTCATTGTTAGTACAGAACAGTCTAATAAATATTTTGTTGTTATTTTCCTTGCATTATAAGTGTTAATATAGCTAAATTCCCTAACAGGTTTCTTTTAAGCAACTGAGGTTGATTGAAAATCATATCAACCGACCTATGATGTATCCTCCAGAAAAGCATTTACAATGCGTGCGATCTTAACGTGGATAATAAATGATTTTCCTCCTTATAGTGATTTGTCTGAGTGGAGTATGAGAGGATTGTTCTGCACAGGGACGGAGCCAGAAAATTTTATGGGAGGGGGCTAGCCAAAAAAAATTTTGGTTCCTTAAAATTTTTTTATTAAATAAAATTATTTTTGTTGTTTTTTAAACTAAAGACTACCTAAAGACTAAAAAAGTGAGCATTTGAAAGTATGAGCCAAAAATAAAAATAAAAACTTAATGGATATAGCCCAAAAAATTAAGAATATAAACAAAAAATTTTATTGGATATGGCCATAAAATTTAAAAATAAGGCCAAAATGATTTTGGGAGGGGGCCATATAACTAAAATTATAATCAAATTTTACATTTTTTTTTTTTTTACTTCTAAATATTTTTTTTTCCTTATTTTGGGGGGGACCATGGCCCACCCCGGTCCCCCCCTATCTCCATCATTGGTTCTGCATGTTCTTGTTGTATATGTAATACATGGTATACATGGTTAAAACGGTGAATTTTTTGTGGTTTCTATATGGGCATAGATGATTCTTGCCAATGAATCATAGGTAGAGGAAGGATAAGCAACTGGTTGATGGTATGCAAAAAATTAGTCCTTAGAAATGAATGAGTTACACATCAATTTAATAAATAAAGCCCTCTTACTTAAAGATTTGGTACGTAACCCTAGCATTTCTCTTTGGATAAATAATACGTTGCCTCACAATATTCTTGTTGTGATTCGCAAAAAAAATGAAGTTGATAATATTATTGGCAAGCCGTTGACCTACTATTGCTTTTTTTTTTTGGTTGATTTGAGCTTTTTAATGTTATATTGGCCGTCGATAAACCTTTTTTTTTTGCAGTTCGCACATAGTGAAGGTTATATGATAGTTTATATTAAAGCTAAGACGTCCAAGCCAGCAAATAGCCCCACTTCAAATTGTATTTCTTCTTAGACTAGAAATCTTATTGCCACTCTCTCGGATTGATATCTCCTACAATTCGTGATTCTAAAAAATTGAATAGGGATCATTCTAACACAAGATTGCAAACCCCTCTCTTTGGGTACAAGAATATTAGGTGCTCTCTTAGTATTTTTTTTGTATCCTCCTAATTTTAAGTGAATATTAATTTTTAAAAATCAAGTGGGAGAAATAAGTGCCATTTTCTTTTTTTGCTATTTTAGAAAATTAATATCCACCTACCACGTACTAGAACGACTGTGCTAATTATTATCCTCTTGATCCCGCGTTCTTCATGTCCTGGCCTACGGGGGAGAATTTAAATGATTTGTAGCAAGTGGCTGTGTATCGACATAGGTAATTATCGCTTATCTCCTTAGACTATCACTTCAATTGTAATGTTTTTCTAAAATTTAAAAAATTGCAGTGTGAGAGATTATTCTATTGGCCCCTTTCACTTATCCCATCTATTAGATAATGTTAATTATAAACGGAGGAATGAAGGAAAAATGGTAAAAATACATCTTCATTAAAAAATTTTAAAAAAGAAGAACAAAAAAGGACCGACGGTAAAGTTGGGAGCCAGTTTAGCAAATATATATATATATATATATTATTTAAGGCCATAGCTGTATTTTCATAAATTTTATAAGAGTATAAATAACTAGGTACTTTCATTACATGATGCATTATTAGCCATTTAAGTTAACAAAACATTTTAATGGTAAGGGGTAAATGAAAGGGTGCTAGCTGTAGAATAGCGCATCGAGTAAACGAATCTTTTAAGAACTCTCTCATTGCCACAACAAATTACTGAAAATTCATGGTACTCTATCTCTTCTGCCTAAGAACACGGCAAAGGCCAATTTTTCCTGCCCATTTTTCTTTGTCCTTTTTGGGCTAATGGCCTGGCTGCTAGCTTCATTGACAACCAGCTGCATGTAGGGACTTCAAAATTAACGTTTTAGAACCGACACTAGCTTTAGAAGAAATTTGGAAACTCTTTAAAGGAAGTTTATGCATGCCTCCTTTCAATCTTAAACATGGAATTAAACTATTGGTTGTGATTTGATAGGCACTTGTTTAAAATGCTACCGTTTTTCTTACCAAATCCCGCGTGTTTGAAATAAAATACGTGCCTAATTAAAGTCTTAGAGAAAAATTTGAAATGTTTATGCTTGTTCCACTGATATTTTTTCCTCTCTAGCTCCTTCCAGTTAGCTACCCCAAAGATAGAAGAAACTATTTTTATTTATCTCATATCAGTGCTAGCTAGCTCCCCAAATTTTTATTGTTTCATTCTTTAATCTATAATTTCTCCGTGCAACCCAAGGCTGACAAGTTGTTCATGCTTCGCTGTTCTGCCATATATTTCAAGGAAAATATTATTAGAACAAATACAGTATATATATATGAAGATAATTGTCTTGGTTTTCTTTAATGGAGTACTCCTCACTGGCAAGTTGCCGACAAATTACCTGATCTCAGCTGTCTAAGCATAGTGTTGCATAGTTAATTAGCTAGGCCAACGGTAATTCTAATTGCTTCTGCAATGATTTTAGGATAGTTTTATGGTGATTTGGGTAATGATTGGTTGGTTTTATTTACTTAAAAATTAGACATGCACAATGATTAAAAATTATGGAGCTATTAATTTATTGGAAAGTCCCTTCCCTTTCCTATCAATTAGCTCTTACTAATTGATATATAAAGACTCTCACAATAATTTCTTGATTTTACTTGCTGGTGCATGGAAAACAATATTTTTTGGAATTCAATCCTCCCCAGTTCTAGGCTTTAGTTAATTAATACCAAAATTCAACCTAAGCTTCAAAACTAAACAGATGGTTGATCCCTGTCCGCTGTCGCAAATTAGTTTACATGCATTCATGATAAGATATATATATATTTTTTTGATGAATAAGTAATTTGATGATAAGATATTCTAGCTAGGTCTAGCTGTACGTATTGATCCAAGCTTACTAAAAATAGTATTAAGTAATGCTTAATCAAAAATATTGCACACCGACACATAAGTCAACCAAAATCCATCTCTACCTAACACGTACCCATCTACTGATCATCCATACATTGTGCATGAAGATCGAACGCGTCAAAGTTTTACTGAAACCTATCATAATTCATGATATATATATATATATATGCTAAGGAAAATCAAAATTACCGTACCGATCATTGAGGGCTAGCGGGTCGTCCATGTAGAGAAGAATATTGTTGAAAAGATTGCAAGCTTCCAAACTAGTTAGATGGATAATTAAGCAATGTGCGTGAAAGGACGACCATGTCTTCGTAATTTAAAAAAGGATACTAGAAAACTGTATTTTGACTTTCGTTCCCATTATTTGTCGTGTCCTTGTGTATTCCTACATGGCTGCAGCTACGTCTGAATACAACCTGCTTTCATATCTAATATTTTTTTGACAAAACAGCGTTGATCCAGCCATGCAGCACCTCACCTACACTTGCAATCATGACTTTGTTCATGAAAATGAAGTTGAGAGGATGGGAAAGTTCTATACTCAAATAGGTAAGTAAAAAAGCAAATCATTTGGAGGTAACTATATACTTATTTGTTCATTGAAAAGACGAAAGCAATGTGAGATTTGGATGACATTCAAAGAATTATACAGCCTGTTATAGGGATTAAAAAATCAACAAAAATCGATCATTTTCAAGAATGATTGTTGAGTTCACTATATAAAGGGTTAGCACCTATCGTTACTTTGCAAGTCTAACTCAAAGGACTTATCTAGCTTTCTCCTTTCGAGCTCAAATGCTAGAGATGGGTACCTCGGGAAAACGGGGCTGTTGGCCTCAACTGGTATCTGCTATAGCATTTTGCCTCATAGCCACTACTGTGGTGGCCAATGAACCTTACATTTATGCCTCACCACCACCACCCCCCCACCAAAAACACTTACCACCATTGCCACCAAAGCATGAGGGACACCCACCATATTTGTACAAGTCACCTCCTCCACCATTGAAATCCCCTCCACCGCCACCTCCTCCTTATGTGTATAAATCACCCCCACCCCCACCGCCATCTCCATCACCGCCTCCTCCCTATATTTACAAGTCTTCACCTCCTCCATCACCATCTCCACCACCACCTTACATTTACAAGTCACCGCCCCCACCATCACCATCACCACCTCCTCCATATGTCTACAAGTCACCACCTCCACCATCACCATCTCCTCCACCACCTTATGTTTACAAGTCACCTCCACCACCATCACCATCACCACCTCCTTCATATGTTTACAAGTCACCACCTCCTCCGTCACCATCTCCTCCACGACCTTATATTTACAAGTCACCACCCCCACCATCACCATCACCCCCTCCTCCATATGTCTACAAGTCACCACCACCTCCATCTCCCTCCCCACCACCTCCTTATATCTATAAGTCACCACCACCGCCCTCGCCCTCTCCCCCTCCTCCTTACATTTACAAATCTCCACCACTGCCTTCTCCATCACACCCTCCTCCTTACATTTACAAGTCCCCTCCTCCACCATCTCCATCACCACCACCTCCTTACATCTATAAATCACCACCCCCCCCATCTAAATCTCCACCTTCCCCATATGTCTACAAATCCCCTCCTCCATCACCATCACCTCCTCCTCCATACGTCTACAAATCACCTCCACCTCCAGCATATTCCCCACCACGTACTTACATATATAAATCACCACCTCCCCCATCTAAATCTCCACCTCCTCCATATGTCTACAAATCCCCTCCTTCTCCATCACCATCACCTCCTCCTCCATATGTCTACAAATCGCCTCCACCTCCAGCACATTCCCCACCACCTCCTTACATCTATAAATCACCACCTCCCCCATCTAAATCTCCACCTCCTCCATATGTCTACAAATCCCCTCCTACTCCATCACCATCACCTCCTCCCCCATGCGTCTACAAATCACCTCCACCTCCAGCACATTCCCCACCACCTCCTTACATATATAAATCACCACCTCCCCCATCTAAATCTCCACCTCCTCCATATGTCTACAAATCCCCTCCTCCCCCATATGTCTACAAGTAGCCTCCACCTCCATCACATTCCCCTCCACTTGCTTACATCTACAAATCACCCCCTCCCCCATCTAAATCCTCTCATCCCCCATATGTCTACAAATCCCCTCCTTACATTTACAAATCACCCCCACCTCCAAAGGGCTATTAAGTTTTGATTCAACCCTAGCTAGAATGATCAGTTTGAACCATTGGAAGAAGAATTACTTTCCCCGGATGTTATATATATTTTTGTGCATTATATTTTTCAGAAAAAGCATGTTTGTGTACGTACAATAAGGTTCTGAAATGGGTATCCTTTATGATCTATAAATATTGTTCCATTTCCTATAAGCAATGTAAGCAAGGAATTCAAGTTCTGAAATGAATTCTAGCTATGTATTACTATTTCTATTATGAATGACAAAAATGTTGTCATTGTTATCGTCTAATAATTATTTTCTTGTTATTTTTCTTGTCTCTCAAGTGTTAATATAGCTAAATTCACCAACAGGTTTGTGGTAATTAAACAAGTGATCATTTAAAAGCAACCTACTATACGTAAAATGGCTTATATATCGATCCTTCTATCTATCTTTAATTTTTTTTTTTTACCAATTTAATTAATGAGAAAAATGGGGTTTGATGGTGTATATATATATTTGTGTGAAGATGTGACTACGGATAGCTAGACCCTACCTAATTAAGTTCACTGTTACCTAGAATTTCTTTGGACCAACTTTGTGTTGTGAGTGTTGAATCCAGCACCTTACTCAATAAAATGGTATTTTCTAGGGAAAAATACTATTTAGCCCCCTAAACTACCAGCGATTTACTATTTAGCCCCCTCAAGTATCAAAAGTTGTTAAATGGCCCCCCCAACTACCAAACAGTTGTGTTTTAGCCCTCTCCGTTAGTTGTTGCCGTGAAAGTGGATGGAAAAATCAAAACTACGTAGTTTTGAGATTGCAAGTTACCAAAATACCCTCAACTAACGAAGGGGGCTAAAACACAACTTTTGATACTTGAGGGGGTTAAATAGTATTTTTTATATATATATATATATATGAACTGGCAAACCCGCATTTTTTGCCGTTGTAGTAAGTCCTCTATTTCACCAAGAACTCTTTGCCCCCATCATCGCCAACTCTCTTCCCCACCACTCCTTTTGCCACAACATATTCCAGCCCAACCTCGTAGTCCCTCACCAAGTCCTCCCCTATCAAACTAGCCTTGACTCATTCATTATCTCCACCGTCCTTCCACTTGACCAAATACTCCAGGTGATCACCCTTCCCTCTCTTCTCCAATATCTTCTACACCTCCGCGTACTCGAATATTGCCCCCTCCAACATCCTAATCACACTCTCAAGCCCCAATCTCCTTGCAAATTGAACGGGGTTTCCTTTAGGCGTAACCTTCAAGACCTCTTTCGCCAAATCCAACGGCGCGCGTCCCTTGTCATTTTGAATCTCCAGGTCCGCACCCAGCTCCAGCAACACCTTAACAACACCCAGCTTAACAAACCCAGCCGCCATATGAAGAGCCACCAAGCTGTCTCGTCGGCTTTCTTGGCTGCGTTCCACCACGGACTCTCGTACTCTGCCACTACATCTTTAGCTATGTAATCCGACAGGAGCCAGGAAGGGGCATGCCTGTCTTTCCACTCGATCAAGTACTCCATGGCGGCCCCACCTCCCACTACTCTGCTACCGATGATCTTGTTGACTTCACCATACGACTCGTTGTCGGCGTTGTTTCTCGGAAGCGTTTCCTGAGTTTCTTGGAAGCCTTTTTCTTGGTTTTGGATGGCATAGACGGTGAAGATTGTGGTGCCACGGTTTGGTTTGAGTGCGAGTCGTTGTTGTTGGGCGGGAAAAGAAGAAGGGACGTAGCCGTAGGGACGTAGCTCAGAGCGGGTTAACAACGAGAAGATGAATTACTTGGCGGCTTCTTCATCGGATTCTCATGGGGATAAGGGGCCGAAAAATGTGGCTTCAAGAAGTGAAGGTATGGTGGAATCATGGATTTGTTCATCAGATTAGGCTCAAACAATGATGCATGGAACAAAATCTTGGTGTTCTCCATCTTAACACAGTTTTTTTTTTTTTTTTTTTCCAGTTAATTATATGTAAATAATAGCCTCTTCTTTTTCTCATTTTCATATATACCTTCATATACAAATGCCTTCTCTGCTCTCTCTTCTTTTTTTTCAGTCTTTATTGAAAATGATGCTTATCCTTTATATACTGCCATGCGGTTGTACATATATCTGGGTTTCTGATGAAATTTGGAACAAACCAATCACACACTATAGTGTGTGTCTTCCTCGTACCTTCTAGTATGATATTTCTGTCTTAATGAATGGGTCAAGGCTAGTTTGATAGGGGAGGACTTGGTGAGGGACTACGAGGCTGGGCTGGAATATGTTGTGAAAGAAGGAGTGGTGGGGAAGAGAGTTGGCGATGATGGGGGCAGAGAGTTCTTGGTGAAATAGAGGACTTACTGCAACGGCAAGAAATGCGGATTTGCCAGTTCATATATATATATATATATATATGGGAAAAATACTATTTAGCCCCCTCAACTACTAGCAATTTACTATTTAGCCCCCTCAAGTATCAAAAGTTGTTAAATGGCCCCCCTAACTACCAAACAGTTGTGTTTTAGTCCCCTCCGTTAGTTGAGGGTATTTTGGTAACTTGTAATCTCAAAACGACGTAGTTTTGATTTTTTCATCTACTTTCACGGCAACAACTAACGGAGGGGGCTAAAACACAACTATTTGGTAGTTGGGGGGGCCATTTAACAACTTTTGATACTTGAGGGGGCTAAATAGTAAATCGCTGGTAGTTGAGGGGGCTAAATAGTATATTTCCCAATTTTCTAATGGGTTTAAGGGCTGACTACACAAACATCTATGGTTTTTAGTATCCCAAAAACGACCCACCGTACAGCTACTAGACAATTGAGTATCGAATGAATGTTTATATTTACACCAAACCGAGACGTTTTCAGCAATTTTTCGAATTAAAAGTAACTATTAATAAACTTGTAGAATCCTTGCTTGAGCAATGCTACACGTACACTACTTTTTTATTCTTCAAAGCTAACACAACTTTTATCCTTTCAATACCCAATTTGAATTCGTAAACACACATCGAAATGATTCATTTGACACAAAAATATCCAAAAAAGAAAGAAGAAAAAAAATCTGAGATTATTTTTTTCTCTGTTTGGTAGTAGTGAAACTTTCTGGGTTTTTCTATTTTCTTGTGGTTAATAGAATGAAACCCAAATACAAATATTTTATTTCATATTTTTCTTTGTTTGTCTTTTCCTATTCTCAACTTTTCCATCACTAAACGTGTCTTGGTTTTTGAGTAGTTAACGTTTGCAGAGTTAAGCAGAGTTAACGTTTACGTTTGTTATTTTATTTATTTTTTTATTAAAGGAGTGATGTGTCCTATTTTTAGCCAAATGATTTATGTAGAGAAATCTAAGCTTTTAACTGAATATTCTCCAGTTTTTTTGGACTGGAGAGGATCCTTTTCCTCTTATATGAGACTAGTACTGTAGCCCTGAGGGAATGATCTTAATCATAGTCTATCCAAATTAGGAAAAAAGAAAAAAAAAAACATCTGTGGTCTATTTTTTCCGATTAAGTACACGTACGGCAAACGCCCATTTGTCTTTGTCCTTTTGTTTTTGGCCCGGCTGCTGCTTCATTGGCAACCAGTGGAAACTTCGAAATTGACTTGTTCCTAATTGAGTTTAAGCCGACATTTTAGAAGAAATTATGAAACTTCGAAGGGATTTGATGCCTCCTTAATTTGAATCTTTAACATGGAAATTAGTTGTGTTTTAAAAGGCACTTGTTTATAAATGCTACTAATTTTCTTACCAAATCTCGCCTGTTTTCAAAGCAAATATATGCCTAATCTTACAGAAAAATTGTACCACTCATTCGCTATCTAAACAATAAAAAAATTAGACTTAATCCATGTGGGGCGCCATTAGAATCGTAACAATATATCAATTCAGCCCTTTCAAAATTTAAAATGTTTATATATATATATATATGCTTGTTCCATGCATTGATATTTTTACCACTTTTTCCAGTTAACTACCAAAAGATATATAGAAGAATATGGTATTTTAGAGATTTTAATTTATCTTATATCAGTGCTTTTTTCAATATTTTCTCACCAAATTTTTATTGTATATATATATATTTTCCATGCAACCCAAGGCTGAAAAATTGTCCATGCTTCGTTGCTAGCTAGATCCTAACTTATTGTTCTGTCATTCCAAGGAAAATATTATTAGAAATACGGCATATCTTGTATATGAAGATAATTATCTGGTTTGCTTGAACGGCCTCTCTCAATGGATAGAAAGTCATAGGGCAAGTTGCAGACAAATTACCTGATCTCAGCTATCTAGGCATAGTGTTGCATAGTAGCTAGCTAGGTCAACGATAATTCTAAATGTTTATGCAATGAAGTTTATAGGAAAGTTCTATGGTGATTTGGGTAAAATCCAAGTTATGATTGCTTGGTTTAATTTACTTAAAATTAGACGCAATGATTAACAATAATAGTCCTAGCTAGCTACCATTCCCTATCAATTAGTTCTTGCTAATGGATAAAGTCTCTTAAAGAATTTTTTGATTTCACCGGTGATTAAAGATATTGACAAACTTATCGCCTTAGAAAGACCCTTAAATTTAGATTCAAACTGATGTATCATCATCCTACAAGAACGGAAGTATGGTTTGATATGAGTAGGAGTCAAGGGCAATTTATTTATTTATTTTTTACCTTATAATTTTATTTTATTTTTTTGGTGTTGTGGGGCCACCGACCACCCCAGCTCTGTCACTGACGATGCTCTCTACACGTGCAGATTGAGTAACCCTCTCTCATATACTCCTGCCCCAAATAAGAAGAGATAATAGTAAATAACATAAATCTTCGAATTACATGGATCCTGCAAGTAGTCGGATATTATTCTACATCCATCCTTGGTATGTAAGACATTCTAGGTCTTGCTTTAAATTAAGGTCCAAGAGTAGATTACTACAAATTGTATTAAGTAATATTTGCTGAATCACAAGCAAAGTTGCACCGACAGATGCGTCAACCAAAATAATGATTATAGAATCCATCTCCACCTAACACAACCATAATCCCATTTAGTCTTCTTTTATGCCCAAAGCCGCGTCGAAATTTTACTGAAGAACGTATCAATTTATCAAAGATTGCAAGCTTACAAACTAGTTTGATGGATAATTAAGCAATGTGCATGAAATTCAGGACCAAGTCTTTGTAATTTAAAAAGGATATCTTTCTGTATTCCAACGTAGTGGAAGACAACTACTGCAGCTTGGTCTGAATACAACGTGCTTTACATGTCTAATTTTTTATTTTTTTGGTATAAAACAGCGATGATCCGGTCATCAAGTACCTTACCAACTCATTCTATTTTGACTTTGTTCATGTAAACGAAGTTGAGATTCTGGGAAATTTCTATAAAAAAAGACAAATCATTTGGAGGTAACCATATACTTATTCGTTCATTGAAAAGACGAAAGCATAGTGAGATTTGGATGACATTCAAAGGAATATACAGCCTGTTATAGGGATTAAACAAGAACATCATTTTCAAGAATGATTGTCGAGTACTTCACTATATAAAGGGTTAGCACCCATCGTTACTTTGCAAGTCTAACTCCAAGGACTTATCTAGCTTTCTCCCTCAGTGCTCAAATGAGAGAGATGGGTACCTTGGGAAACCGGGGCTGTTGGCCTCAATTGGTAGCTGCTATAGCATTTTGCCTCATAGCCACTACTGTGGTGGCCAATGAACCTTACCTTTATTCCTCACCACCACCACCATCCCCTCAACACAAACACTTGCTACCATTGGCACCACTATTGCCGCCAAACCATGAGGGACATGACGGGCATGACCAACATGACGACACACCATATTGGTACAAGTCTCTTCCACCGCCACCTTCTCCTCATGTGTATAAATCACCCCCACTGCCATCTCCATCACTGCCTCCTCCCTATATTTACAAGTCTCCACCTCTTCCATCACCATCTCTTCCACCACCTTATGTTTACAAGTCACCGCCCCCACCATCACCGTCGCCACCTCCTCCATATGTTTACAAGTCACCACCTCCTCCATCACCATCTCCTCCACCTCCTTATATTTACAAATCACCACCCCCACCATCACCATCACCACCACCTCCGTATATTTACAAGTCACCACCCCCTCCATCTCCCTCCCCACCACCTCCTTACATCTATAAGTCACCACCACCACCATCACCCTCTCCCCCTCCTCCTTACGTTTACAAATCACCACCACCACCTTCTCCATCACCTCCTCCTCCTCACATCTATAAATCACCACCTCCCCCACCTAAATCACCATCTCCTTCATATGTCTACAAATCCCCTCCTCCTCCATCACCATCACCTCCTCCACCATATGTCTACAAGTCGCCCCCACCTCCATCTCCTTCTCCTCCACCTCCTTATGTCTATAAATCACCACCTCCCCCATCTAAATCACCATCTCCTTCATATGTGTACAAATCCCCTCCCCCTCCATCACCATCCCCGCCTCCACCATATGTCTACAAGTCGCCCCCACCTCCATCACCTTCCCCTCCACCTCCATATGTCTACAAATCTCCACCTCCACCATCTCCTTCCCCTCCACCTCCTTACATCTATAAATCACCACCTCCCCCATCTAAATCCTCACATCCTCCTTATGTGTACAAATCCCCCCCTCCTCCATCACCATCACCTCCTCCCCCATACATCTACAATTCACCCCCACCTCCATCACCTTCCCCTCCACCTCCTTATGTCTATAAATCACCACCTCCCCCATCTAAATCACCATCTCCTTCATATGTCTACAAATCCCCTCCTCCTTCATCACCATCACCTCCTCCACCATATGTCTACAAGTCGCCCCCACCTCCATCACCGTCTCCTCCACCTCCTTACATCTATAAATCACCACCTCCCCCATCTAAATCATCACATCCTCCTTATGTGTACAAGTCCCCTCCTCCTCCGTCACCATCACCTCCTCCCCCATATGTTTACAAGTCACCCCCACCTCCATCACCTTCTCCTCCACCTCCTTATGTCTATAAATCTCCACCTCCCCCATCTAAATCACCACCTCCGCCATATGTCTACAAATCCCCTCCTCCTCCATCACCATCACCTCCTCCCCCACATGTCTACAAGTTGCCTCCACCTCCATCACATTCTCCTGCACCTCATTACATTTATAAATCACCTCCACCTCCACCACCATCTCCATCACCTCCTCCTCCGTATGTGTACAAGTCACCTCCTCCTCCATCACCATCACCTCCTCCCCCATATGTTTACAAATCGCCCCCACCTCCATCACCTTCTCCTCCACCTCCTTATGCCTATAAATCTCCACCTCCCCCATCTAAATCCTCACATCCTCCTTATGTGTACAAATCCCCACCCCCTCCATCACCATCACCTCCGTCCCCATATGTCTACAAGTCGCCTCCACCTCCATCACATTCCCCACCACCTCCTTATGTCTATAAATCTCCACCTCCCCCATCTAAATCACCACATTCTCCATATGTCTACAAATCCCCTCCTCCTCCATCACCATCACCTCCTCCCCCATATGTCTACAAATCGCCTCCACCTCCATCACATTTCCCTGCACCTCATTACATTTATAAATCACCTCCACCACCATCTCCATCACCTCCTCCTCCGTATGTGTATAAGTCACCTCCACCTCCATCTCCTTCACCTCCACCTCCTTACATTTACAAATCACCCCCACCTCCAAAAGTCTATTAAGTTTAGATTCATCCGCTGAATGGGTTTGAATTATTGCAAGAATATTTACTTTCCTTGGACGCTATAAATTTCTTTGGCATTGTATTTTTTCAGAAAAAAAAGTCTTGTACAATAAGGTTATGAAATGGGGATCGTTTATGATCTAGATATATGAAGCACACCCATTGTTCCATTTTCCATAAGCAATGTAAGCAAGGAATTCTATGTATTACTATTTCTATTTTGAATGACAAAATGTTGTCATTGTTATTCGAGAGCAATCTGAAATTCATTTTGTTGTTATTTTTCTTGCATTTTCAATGTTAATGTAGCTAATTAATTTCACTAACAAGTTTGTGTTAAACAACTGAGGATGATTGAAAATCGTCATTCGAAATTGACCAACACAAGTTTCCTTCCGACTATCTTTTATAGTTTTTTGGGCTTTGACTATTTTATTCGGAAAATGGGATTGGTGGTACCTGTTGAATAAAAAGGGGGGGATCGAAATTGTCTCGAGTAGAGACTCCAGTGAAATAAACATATATGTGAAGACTATGGACACCAAAACCCTACCAAGTTGTATTCAGCCCTCTTCGACGCAACATAGAATCAATTAAAAACTCTGAGTCAATCGTAGTAACTTCAAAACATAATGCAAACTAAGTATTGAAGGTACCTGAATAGTGATCTTAACAACTTAAACATAAGTAGATGCCAAAAAACTCCATATATATATAAAGGCAAATTTATTTATTTATTTATTTTTGTAAAAGAACATTCATAAGCTAGCTGAGAATAGCTAATAACAAACTAGAACCAGTATAGGACAGACACATAAAGCTGAAAAACTTAGACAGATAAACCCAATCCAAACAAACTACAAACTCTTCAAAGTTAGTGAAGATGGCAGACGTCTACGAATGCAGCCTGAGAAAACCCTTGCAGCAGTGCAGTATGATGGATACTACCATCGGGAATTCCAAACAAACCCCAAACCAGCATCGAAACAGACTTCCAAAGAATCCATGGAGATTTAGATGCCACATATTTACAGAGGAATAAAGGTTTCCAAAAAGAAACCAAAAAAAGGATAAGAAAAAGACCACTTCACTCACGAAGAGTCTGAAGCCTAAACAGATTGGGTTTATAGAATAAGTTACAGAATAAAACCATAGCAATAACTTAAAAAGCATCGGCTACTCTAGAGGAGGTCGTTGGTGGAGGACTGCACGGCGTGTGAGACTCACACACCGGCGAGTAAGATCCACACGCAGGCGCGTGTGGTCCACTCGCGGGCCCGCTGAAGATGGAAGGAGCCACAAAAAGCAGCGCCGGGCAGCTGGATCACCGGGGATGCTGGTGGAGGGGCGCGTTTCGGCCAATGGCTGATGGGGAGGAGGAGATCGGGCTTTGAAAAAGTCGATCTTCAAAACTCCATAGATCTAGCCGGTGAAACGTTGAAGGAGACGATCCACGATAGGGGAGAAATGGCCGGAAGGGGGTGGAAGGAGTAGCAGCTGTTTAGTCGTGACTCCGTGAGGGTCCGGATAAAACTAGAGCAAGCTCTAGTGAGAATGGAGTACTACTCTCCAGAAGAGAGAAACCCAGCAAAAAGAAGAGTAGAAAACTGAAGAAAAAGCAAAAGGAAAGAGGAGGGGGAACCCCTCCTCCTCTAGCACCGGCTACTGGACTTTTCGTTCAAGGAGAGAGAACGAAGCTTTTTTTTTTTTTTTGTCGTTGAGTTGAACCTTATCTAATTTACCGATTATAAAGGCTAATATTGATAGATTATAAAGGCTAATATTGATAGAGCACAATAAGATCCCATTTCTTAGTTGACGCTTTAATTTCCATTAGTACTCCCATTTCTTCATTTCCATATATACCCTTCAGGAGCGTTGCATGCCAATCTTCCAACAAAGAAAGAAAGAAACTGAATTGATCGAATGCCAATCCAGAGCTAAATTTGTGATATTTAGATCAATCTAATTTAATTTTAAATTCAAAATCGATTGAATGCATGGGTAGAAACAGCATTTATACAAGTCATACATATATATTTTACATATATTAAAAAAAATTAAAAAAAAAAACCCAAATAGAAAAGTTGCAAGCAGCGAATAGTCCATGTTCATTTTATGTTGTCACTATTTAAATACAGAGAGAGAGAGAGAGGAACTGATTTTCTCAGTGATCATTCTTTGTTGAGGGTTTTTGAGGGAAGATTAATATTGCTATTCCCAAGAATAAAAACTAACCAAATAATGGAATAACTATTCCATAAGATTCCTTCCCAAAGGTTTAAATATTGTTTATAGCTTTAGGAACTTGGGTAGATTTTCGGGGATCACTAAGGAATAGGTAAATTGAATGTTATACATACCTTATTTGCTAAACCATTGTAACTATAAGATAATTAGAATGTTTAAATATTGGTCTTTCCTAGCTAGATCTGGCCAGCTTAGTTGCTTGAAATTCCTAGATCCAGCTTCTTTATAATTAATTATTCCTTGCATGTAAATTAGCCAATAATCCAGCAATACAATCAGGATTTCCAACTTGTGCAAAAACTATTGAAACATGATTGATACTTTGTTCACATGTGAAACATGCAACGACATTATTGTTTGATGAGCACAAACATTTTCAGAACTTCTAAAATTGTCAAGAAGCCAACCGCTACATATATATATTATGTTTCTGTCTGTTCTGTTGCTTGTGTTTTTTTTTTAATTATTATTTTTATTTAATAGGAAATGGTACATTGCTCATGCAGGCCGGCCTTGTAAAAGCTAGAAGTATGTTACATGGTCATGTCTCCTTACATTTATAGATTGATTAAACTCGTACATATGCTAAGGCCTTTGTTTAATGCAAAATACTGCATGCATCCGGCCAGCTTGATCGATGTGATTGCATGCGTTGAGCTTAATTTGTCCTGTATGATCAATTGGCTTATGTAGATCGATCACTACTGCAAAAGCATTGGTAATAATAGACTATGTTATTGGAAATATAATTGACACGTACAGAAATATATAGAGAATGTAACTATATATATAGCTAGCTTCTTTAATAATTTAAGAAAACCACAATGTAATTTGGAAACCACAAATGACAATATATATATGAATAAAATATGTACGTTCAATTAAAGTCTTTGCCAAAAAAAAAAAAAAAAAAAAAGAATAACTTGGTTTTATTAGTTTTTGATATTCTTTTGTTAAGTTTTGTCTAGCTAGGAGAATACCAAGTTTATTGGTCTTCTCTCTTCATCCTTCATATGGAGGTTATCAAGAAAGTGGGGGATTACTTTCTCTCTCTCTCCAAGTTTTTTCCACTCTCTCTCACTGTCAGAAACCTTTTTCGAGATGCTAGAAGACAAGGGTAGGAAAGCTGTAAATTTTTAAAATCTGAAACGGCCGATTTATAAGGAACTTTAGTGGCGATCTCAAATTGTGACACTTGGAAGGTTAACTCGATAATCTGATGCGAATTTTTTTACACGTGGCAGCTGATGTGGTACTAGGCGCATTTGTTGATGTGGCAGCCTAGTGCAGAATTTAAAGTGGCAAATGACGTGGTTTGCTGACATCAAATGCTAATTTGGCTGTCTAGTGCAAAAATTTTGAGATGTGGCCGGTGATGTGGTGATTTGATTAAAAAAATGACACATGCATGATAGATGATGTGGCACCATGTATGGTTTGCTGTGTCAAGCTTGCGCGTGCTTGTCGACGTGGCAAACTGGTGCTAAAGTGTGACATGTGGTAGATGATGTGGTAGCTTGATACAAAAATTTTAACACGTGGCTTGCATATGACAGGGCACCAATTGTGATTGATGCATGTTATATATCATTATTTTAATTATTTTTTTTTACAAATCCAATGGATTAATTATTGAATTTGTAAACTCATGTGAGTCTAACACAAATTTAATAGTAGATTCATCTATTTACTATATAAAAATAGTTAAAAGATAGTTGAAAGAATAATTTTTATTATTTCCTATTGCGATTTGCTGATGTGGTAGTGTTAAGCTCTAAACGACTAAAATTGGCACGTGTAGTAGCATGCTCGGTCAATTGAGTTCAAATCTCGGTTGATAAGGTCTAAATCTTAGTCGACTGAGAATTCTCCACGTAATACCAAAATTCAACGTCTACTTCATGACAAAATAAATGCTTGTAATGGCTTTTTGTTTTACTAGCTAGGCATGGAAAGGAATGTCTTACCTTCCCATTTACTTTCGTTTGATGACAATTCAGTATGAAATTAGTCTACATGCATCCTTGATAAGACTTTCGAGGTCTATCTTTGATTCTTTATAGATCCAAGTTTACTAAAACTTGTATCAAATATTATCTGCTGGATGAAGATATTGCACCGACGCTTTGGTCAACTAAAATGATAATTATAAAACGCTCCGTAACACTCCCATCTACACCATACGTTCTTATTTATTTTATTATAGTCAGATATTCCATCGAACTATAACAAAGTAAACACAAAACAGGAAATAAATAAATAAATAAATAAATAAGTAAGAGAGTTAGCTAGGGGGGAGCTAGCTGGAAGTATCATATATATATATATATATACTAAATCAAAATTACAGAACAAAGGGGTGGTCTAGCAGAAGAATATATTTGAAAAGATTGTAAGCTTAAAAGTCCATCTAGATGGAAAATTAAGCAAGGTGCATGAAGGGACCAAGTCTTAGAGAAACAAGGATAGCAAGCCTTCAGTTTGACTTTAGTTCCATTATTAGTCGTGTCTTTCTGTAGTCCTACATAGTGGAGGAAAACTGCTTAGTCGTCTGAATATATAGAACGTGCCTTCCATGTCTAATATTTTTTTTAACAACAGCGGTGATCCAACCTACTCTGTCCATCTTGATTTTGTTCATGAAAACGAAGGGAAACTTCATAGGTAACTGAAAAAAATATATCCATTGGGAGGTCACAACCTGTTGGTTTCATGGAATAAGACGAAACCATTGTGAGATTTGGAACGACATTCAAAGAATTAATACAGCCTGTTATAGGGATTAAACAAAAACATCATTTTCAACAATGATTGTACAGTTCACTATAAAAAGGGTTAGCATACAACGTTAAATTGCAAGTCTAAGGACTTATCTTTCCCCTTTAGAGCTCAAGTGCATGATAGAGATGGGTACCTTGGCACACCGGGGCCGTTGGCCTCAACTGGTATCTGCTATAGCATTTTGCCTCATTGCCACTACTGTGGTAGCCAATGAGCCTTACATTTATTCCTCACCACCACCACCATCCCCCCAAGACTTGACACCACAATTCGCGCCAAACCATGACGGACATGACAGTCACGACGGACATGATGGACATGACGACACACCATATTGGTACAAGTCACCTCCTCCGCCATTGAAATCTCCTCCACCGCCACCTCGTTATGTATATAAATCACCCCCACCGCCATCACCATCACCTCCACCGCCCTATCTTTACAAGTCTCTACCTCCTCCATCACCATCTCCACCACCACCTTATGTTTACAAGTCACCACCCCCACCATCACCATCACCTCCTCCTCCGTATGTTTACAAGTCACCACCTCCTCCATCACCATCTCCTCGACCACCCTATGTTTATAAGTCACCACCCCCTCCATCACCAACTCCTCCACCACCATATGTTTACAAGTCACCACCTCCTCCATCACCATCTCCTCCACCACCCTATGTTTATAAGTCACCACCCCCACCATCACCATCACCACCTCCTCCATATGCTTACAAGTCACCACCCCCTCCATCACCATCTCCTCCACCACCCTATGTTTATAAGTCACCACCCCCTCCACTACCATCTCCTCCACCACCATATGTTTACAAGTCACCACCTCCTCCATCACCATCTCCTCCACCACCTTATGTTTACAAGTCACCACCCCCACCATCACCATCACCGCCTCCTCCAAATGTTTACAAGTCACCACCTCCTCCATCACCATCTCCTCCACCACCATACGTTTACAAGTCGCCACCCCCACCTTCACCATCTCCTCCACCACCATACGTTTACAAGTCGCCACCTCCACCATCACCATCTCCTCCACCACCCTATGTTTACAAGTCACCACCCCCACCATCACCATCACCGCCTCCGCCATATGTTTACAAGTCACCACCTCCTCCATCACCATCTCCTCCACCACCCTATGTTTATAAGTCACCACCCTCACCATCACCATCACCGCCTCCTCCATATGTTTACAAGTCACCACCTCCTCCATCACCATCTCCTCCACCACCATATGTTTACAAATCACCACCCCCACCCCCTCCTCCACATGTTTACAAGTCCCCACCTCCTCCATCACCATCTCCTCCACCACCTTATGTTTACAAGTCACCACCCCCACCATCACCATCACCACCTCCTCCATATGTTTACAGGTTACCATCCCCTCCATCACCATCACCGCCTCCTCCATATGTTTACAAGTCACCACCTCCTCCGTCACCATCTCCTCCACCACCATACGTTTACAAGTCGCCCCCCCCACCATCACCATCTCCTCCACCACCCTATGTTTACAAGTCACCACCTCCTCCACCACCATCTCCTCCATCACCATATGTTTACAAGTCGCCACCTCCACCATCACCATCTCCTCCACCACCCTATATTTACAAGTCACCACCCCCACCATCACCATCACCGCCTCCTCCATATGTTTACAAGTCACCACCTCCTCCATCACCATCTCCTCCACCACCCCCACCATCACCATCACCCCCTCCTCCATATGTTTACAAGTCACCACCCCCACCATCACCATCACCACCTCCTCCATATGTTTACAAGTCACCACCCCCTCCATCACCATCTCCTCCACCACCTTATGTTTACAAGTCACCACCCCCACCATCACCATCACCACCTCCTCCATATGTTTACAAGTCACCACCTCCTCCATCACCATCTCCTCCACCACCTTACATTTACAAATCACCACCCCTACCATCACCATCACCACCTCTTCCATATGTTTACAAGTCACCACCCCCTCCATCCCCCTCCCCACCACCTCCTTATATCTATAAGTCACCACCACCACCATCACCCTCTCCCCCTCCTCCTTACATTTACAAATCACCACCACCACCTTCTCTATCACCCCCTCCTCCTTATGTTTACAAATCCCCTCCTCCACCATCTCCATCACCTCCCCCTCCTTATGTCTATAGATCACCACCTCCTCCATCACCATCACCTCCACCCCCATATGTCTACAAGTCACCTCCACCACCATCACCTTCCCCCCCACCTCCTTACATCTATAAATCACCACCACCACCATCTCCGTCACCACCTCCTCCATCACCATCACCTCATCCCCCATATGTCTACAAGTCACCTCCACCTCCATCACCTTCCCCTCCACCTCCTTACATCTATAAATCACCACCACCACCATCTCCATCACCACCTCCTCCATATGTTTACAAGTCACCTCCACCTCCATCACCATCACCTCCTCCCCCATATGTCTACAAGTCGCCTCCACCTCCATCACCTTCCCTTCCACCTCCATACATCTATAAATCACTCCCACCACCTTCTCCATCTCCTCCTCCATATCTTTACAAGTCACCTCCACCTCCATCACCATCACCTCCACCTCCTTACATTTACGGTTCACCCCCACCCCCAAAAGTATATTAAGTTTATATTCAACACCTGAATGGGTATTGTTGCCGTAATAATTACTTTCCCTGGATGTTTTAATTTTTTTTTAGCATTTGTATTGTTTAGAAAAGTGTCTTTGTGTACAATAAGTAATCGGGATCCTCTATGATCTATACATATGAAGCACACCCATTGTTCCATTTTCCATAAGCAATGTAAGCAAGAAATTCAAGTTATGAATGGAACTCTATGTATTACTATTTCTATTTTGAATGACAAAATGTTATCATTGTAATTCCAAAGTAGTGTAATAAATATGTTTTTTGTTATATATTTTTCTTGCATTTGAAGTGTTAATCTATATTACTAACAGGTTTGTGTTAATTAATCAACTGAGGTTGATTGAAAAGTATTTGAAAGCAACCTACACAAAATGGCTTCTCATTCTGTCTATCATTTTTAATTTTATTTTTCTTTTGGGGTGGGGGGAGCTTCGACCCATTTTTCTGAAAAATGGGTTTGAGGGTACGTGTTGGATAAAAAAGGGGGAGAGAGAAGAGTGTCTTGAAGAGAGACTCTGATGACATAGACATGTATGTGAATACTCTATATGGACACGAAGACCCCATCAAGCTTCATTGTTCCTTGGGATAGCTTTGGACCAACTTTGGGTTACACTCACATTTTCATTTAGGCATTCTAAGTGTGTGCATTGTGTATGTTGAATCCACCGCCTAACTTAATAAAATGGTTTGAGGGTTCAATGGGTGACTGCAGAAACATATATGATTTTTTTGTATTTCGAAATCGAGACACTATATAGGTAAACAATTGAGTAATTGACAGCTTTCGCTTTTTCATCAACAAATTTTAATCTCCACCAAACCAAGATTTTTTTTGTTGTTGCTATTTTATAATTAAAAAGCAAATGATCGAATATCAATTCTCTCAGTTAGTCTTGTGTCTTAATTTACACATGAAAAACGAGAGAGATTTTCACATATTCTGTGTGTGCCAAGCGATAGATAGATCGTGGATGTGACTTTTATCACCTTTTACTTCTCTCACACTCCTTTTTTTTTCCCATAGAAGCACGTAGAACAAAAAATTAGCTATACAAGCGTTTTGCACTCAATCACCCCAGAGTGAGTACGTAAGTGAAGTAAATACCTGTCACAGAGTACGCTCACTACGGTGTAATTACCTCTAAAATAGTATTTATTTCATTTTAAATTTATAGTATTTATTTGATGTAGAACAATTAGAATGATCAATATATGGATGCAACCGCCACTAGATATCAAATATAAATAAGGCAATTTATCATCAAAGTTGACATCTATGAGCTACGTACATAGAGAAATTCGAATTTTTTAAGAATTCTAGGGGATTCGACGTACTGATATCGATGGTGGCTATATATAGGTTTTACGCTATCAAGGCTTAATTTCTCTTTTTGGATGAATATAACGGATGCTGTTGAAAGTTTAAACCACCCCCCATTATTGATGTAAAACACAAATTTATAAAAGTTATTAAAACGAGTAATATTAGAAATTTCTCTTATGTTTCTCCAAGAATGATGTGACTTTTACAATTACCGTTGAACTTATGATTAATTACTATTGATTTTTTATCAAATTGCGATTTTAAAAGTCATCTTATCTTTGAAGGGACGCAAAAAGAACTTTTAGAATTACTCGACCAACACACGTAAAAATAATGGTCTAATCAACAGCATAACTACTACACATTTTGGTCTATTATCAGCTTTTTGGAAGAAATAGCTAGAACAACACACATGAAGAAAATATATCTCTTTACACTAAGAGTATATTTGTAATTGCGTTTCAGAAATAGAGCTTTTAAGTCAAAAAAATATTTTTTGACAAAAGCTTCATTTTTAAGGTTTTGCCAAAAGTGTTTTTTGGTCATTTTTAAGCATTTTAGACCCTTAAAAGTGCTTTTAATTTTTTTTTTCCAAACGAGTACTTTTTTCTTTAAATTGACTTTTTTGTGTTAAAAGTACTTTTAGGCTCTTCAAACGTACTCCCAAACGGGCCCAAAGCCTCAGGAACCCTAAGAACACTCCTTAGACCAATGGGTTGACAGTAAATAAGTCTTGCGTACGAGCCTTGGTCCTCATTGACAGGCAATCGCTGTACCGATGGATCTCCCTACACCAACGAATCTCTTTGCATACATCCTTCTAAGCATAAATAAATACATCCATGCATATATCCATACACCAATGGATCTCCAAGTATAAGCCATGTGCTTGGAGGCATTACAATAAGCCCTTTTCGGGCAAGCGACCAACAGCACAACTTGTGGCATGAGCTAGCCTAGCTAGTTGTAAAACACCAAATAATTAAACTCGATCATTAATGTTATAAATACTTTTAAATGTTATACGTATGAAAATTATCTTTAAAATGTAAACACAATTTCAATTATGTTCATATATATGTTTCACACAAAGTGTTAAAAAAACCTTGATTATTCTGGAATCTTTTGAGAACCGGCCGGTCATTTAATGGTAACCCTAGAGGCGAACATCTGACTCAAGGAGTAAACAATTGATAGCCTATTACATGCAATTTAAATTAAAATTTTTTACCGTTTTGCTTGTGCATGGGATAACCATATAATTAACCAACCTATCGTCCAAAACCTTCATTTTGGTCATCCCTAACTTCCAGAAATCCTAGACTAAGAGAGAGAAAGGAAAGGAGGAGTGAAATTTAAAGAAGACCTATGCTCTATGCTCGGAGGAATTACAATAAGCCCTTCTTGTGTAGGCAGCTGATAGCAAATCTCCATGCACCAACGAAATGGATCTCCTTACACCAACAATACGAATGTCTACACCTCTTAACAACCATTGAAAGCACACTGCCTCGGAACTCCAATCTCATATAAGGGGTTTTTTAGAACTTCGTGATTGTGAGATGGATTAGTTATAACTTATTTCATGAATATTGCTTCTAGCTTGTTTTAGAAGACCAAATTTTCAAGAAAAATTCTATCAGCCCACAAGAAAAGTTTTTAGTTGTCCATAGTTTGATCTCAGCATACTAATCAAACAAAGGAATTGAGGGACTATTGGAGGGCTTAGATATTACGTACGAATAAACCTCTAAGGCTCGATTGCTAAGGAAGCCAATGAGGCCTAAAAGACGTAGATACCAGCCTAGTGGAAGGCTTAAGCACTCACTAAGGCTACCACACTGCGAGAGGCACTCCTAGATATATCCACCACCTACAAACCTAGGGAGACTACCTTACTCCTTTTTTAATTTTTATTAGCGTTACTTTCTTTCAACTACAGTTTATTGTTGACTTAGGTTCGGTCACTGAACCGGCAGAACTTTTGACGACTCTTCCCTCACTACAAGAAATCAGCTCTTTAGGGGAGACATTTTTTGGATGCTAAAAGTCATACAGTGGACGTTGTTGACAACAGAGTCGACTTTTGGACGCTAATGGGGTCGACGCTAATCGTTCAACCCTAAAAGTCACCTGCTGACTTTTAGCGTCGACTTAGAAGTGGACGCTAAAAGTCAACTTTTAGCGTCCATTTTGTTGACGCTAAATGTCATGTATTTTTTACGCTGGTGCTGGAATAAACTAAGGTTAGGGTGGACGCTAATTGTGAACTAATACTCTTAAAAAAAATTTAAAAATATAGCAACTATCACTACAAAAAAAAAATGCCATTTTGTGACGTGGCTACTGTTCATTAAAATTTTCCACGTCACTAAATGGTAACATGTAAAAATATAATACGTTACTAATTATTTTAGTAATTTGACACGTTACCATTTGGTAACGTGTGAGTTTGACACGTTACCATTTGGTAACGTGTCAAATTTGACACATTACCAAATGGTAACGTGTGACTTTGACACGTTACCATTTGGTAATGTGTCATTGACACGTTGCCAAATGGTAACGTGGCACAATCAACACGTTACCATTTTGGATTTTTTAAAATGTTAATTTTTTAAAAATAAATAATTAAATATTAAATATTTATTTTAAAATCAGTTAATCTTAGGTTCAATCCGGTCCCGTTTTCCAGATATTGGCCAAAATGCATATAATCTCATTGTTTATATATGTCATTCTTTATATATTATAAGGTAGCGCCATTTCTTGATGGCTCACTCCACTCACTGAGAATTAGAGCTGATCATCCTGAAGGGAGCAGGGTATAGCTTCCACACATTTTCACCGTGGGATTAATTAACAATTGAGATATGTCAAGGACCCGCTAGACTAGAGTGGTGCAACTTATTTATAGTAACTATATATATATATAAAACTTGTCTCCAAGAGGTAGTTCAATCGTGGGACCACGCCTAATGAAACGGAGGTCACTAGTTTGAATCCCTCTCCCCCTCTTGTGCGGATATGTCAATATGAGAGCCCCTATGGTCCGGATGTGCTACAAAATACCCCTTTTGTAGCACCAAATACCAACCTGACACCTCATCAAGTGTAAAAAATTAAAATGAGAACAAAACAACAAATTAAAACTAAAAAAACCCCAAAACGCCCTTGGATTCCAAAACACCAGACCCATGCCTGGGTCTCTCCTGACCCACGCCATGGGTCCGTCGAGAGACCCACGCCATGAGACCCAGGCGTGGGTCTCGCCATACCCCGACCCGCCTGAAAACAAGACGACCCACTTCGAAACTTGCCTGAAAATTGCCATGACCCGCCTCAAATCCTTTTCTAATGCCTCAAATCCATTTCTAATGCCTCAAACCTCGTTTCTAATGCCTCAAAACTAGTTTTTGGATTTAGATCTAAAACCTAGAGGAAAAAGATTAATCCTTTAGGGATTTTATAACCCTAAAAGGCCAGAAAAAATGGCTCCACATCGGAAAATCGCTTGAGAAGATGACTCACGAGAGAAGGAAGAAGAAGAAAAGAAAAAAAAAAAAAAAAAAAGACTCCATGGCCATCCTGTTGTTGCTTGAAGAAAAAGAAGAAGAAAAAATGAGAGAAGGAAGAAGAAGGTGTCGTGGAGAGAAAAGAAAAAGAAAAAGAAAAAAATGAAAGGAATATAGTGTATTTGGGCTTATGTTATTTTTGTGCAATTTTTGAGTTTTTGCTGAGGTGGCAGTCTGTGATTGGGGGCTATAAAACACCACTTTTAAGGGGCGTCCGAACCAAAGTTTGGGGGCTATAAAAATGTGATGGGGGCATTTTGGGAATAAATAGGCTAAATGGGTTAAATTGCCACAATTTGAAAGTTTGGGGGGGTAAAGTGTCACATTTTAAACTTTGGAGGCAAAAGTGAAAATGAGTGGATACTTCAGGGGGTAAAATATAATTTCCCCAAAAAACAAGGTCGGCCCAAGTGCACATTATCTTGCTCTCTTTGTATTTCCTCTTTCCTATCATTCCTTCTGTTGACACAAAACTTACAATATCAATGATTTCAGGAAGCTCAATGTGTAATACTGCTTAACGGAACTCCTGCTCTATCCCAACAAATTGAGCTATTCAACCAGGTACTTTTACATGCCACTTAACAAGTTATTTGTCATTATCAAATGCAGTTGGAGGTATATTCAAATCATTTTGTACAAATTGTGTTACATTTTACAGCTGGAAGCATTATATCTAGATGTATATAATAATGTTCATGAATATGGTAGTCGATATTGCAAGGGTGTAAGTGATAAGTCTCTTTGAATTAAAAACCTACGTGCTTTAGTTATTCTAATGTTATATAGGTCATGAACGATATCGCTTCTTCTCACTAATCTTTTAGGGAATTTTTGGAGTATATCAAGGTGCAAGTAACCGGCCATGACGAATCACACAATTTTCATGAAAGCAACTTTGATGAGTAGTAGGCTTAAAAAAGACGTTCTTTATGAGCTTCCTGTGAAGTGCAGTCAACAGGTAGTTTTTCCTTGTCTTTTACCAACAGTCTAGCCTATGGCTAGCCTTTTTACATATGATGAATAATACGTTTTATAATGTCTGGTCGGTTTTCTAGCATATGATAGCTCTTTCCCCTTGTAATATTGAGCTTTTGTATTTGCTTTGATTTGGTGGAGCTATTTTTGGCATTTAGGAATCAAACATTGCTTGGATTGTGTTTTTTGAATGATTTTGCTAGTTATATATATATACACTCTGCTTGTCTCGTGTGGTGTGTCTATTTTTGTGGGTGCGTATTTGATTGCACACGTGCACACCTCTATGTGCATTTGCCCGAGATCATATATGTATTGGTTGGACGTTGGATTTTGTTTACCTTTGCGGTCTCTGTTACAAGTGTTAGAATTCCTTGATGTTCATGAGCAAGTATGCAGTTTCTTTAAATAAAGAACGTAATATATTTGATGTATGTATTGGTTGGACGTTGGAAAATGTTTACCTTTGCAGTCCTCTCTTATAGGTGCTACAATTTCTTGATTTTTATGAGCAAGTATGCAGTTGCTTTCACTAAAGAATGTAATATATTCTCTGTATTTTAGGGATAGATTTACAATTTCAATGGGAGGAGCTTGAAGCTTTTGTGATGCAACCTGATGGTTTAGTGTTCAGTTGGCGTGAGCCGTTCTTGTGAGTCGTTATTATGAAACATATGCTTGATGTACTAGAGAATTGCAACTGCCAGATAGGATACACAAAATATATTCTTGATGTATTTGGCCATTCTTTTTCTGTCTCCAACTTTCTCAATGATAACGCTACTTGTTGATTTTATCTTAAATGAATAGCTTGTGCGTTTTGTAGACATGGAAAGTATTAGATAGCTCTACTTTCTTGCTGTTCCAAAGCAATCATGAGATTTTCAGAATATTTATATTTCTTTTACCGATTAAAATTGAAGACATCTTAAGAAATGGATTTGTTTGAATTACAATGTTTAGATGTGGTATGTTTTTACAATTGTATGTTGTAATTGTTCAAAATAAATAATAAAATTGAAAATGAGATTGTGGGGCGTAACACTTGATGCTGGGAAGAGAAGCAAAGAAGAGGAGAAGTGAAAACCAAAAAAAAAAAAAAACCAAAAAAATAATAATAATAACATTTCTAACGTGGCACTGTTCACCATGTCATAAATGTTTTTGACGTGTGAATTTTCACACATCAAAAAAGTTTCTATAAAAAATAAAAAATAAAAAAACAACTTTTCTAACGTGGCACTGTTCACCACGTCAAAAATGTTTTTGACGTGTAAAATTTTACACGTCAGAAAAGTTTCGATAAAAAAAAAAAAAACTTTTCTGATGTGGCACTGTTCACCACGTCAGAAATGTTTTTGACATGTGAATTTTTATACGTCAGAAAAGTTTCTAAAAAAAAAAAAAACTTGTCTGACGCTCCAAAAGTGACACGTCAAAAAATTATGACGTGTCACTGTTCACCACATCAGAATTTCAACTTTTCTGACAGGCGATTATTTGAGGTCTGAAAAAAGTCAAAAAAAGGCATGTCAGAAACGTTTTTGACGTGCCAATAGGCCTAAAACGTCAAAAAAGTTGCCTAAAAGAAGTATGTGATTTTTGTAGTGCTCGTGCAGACCTCTCTTGCTCTCACTCTCTTTCTTTTTTTTTTTTTTTTTTTTTTTTTTTCCTTCCGTTGCCAGCCTCTGGAGATTAAATTATCCCTTCCGGCGAAGAGCAAAAGACGAATCCAAATCCAAATCCAAATCCTCTGATTCCGTGAAGGCAACTAGTAGAGCCAGTTTGCGGTTTCCCTTGAAGCAAGTCGTCATAGCTGGCTCACTCGCTCTATCCGGCGACACAATCGCTCAGCTCACAGAGTGTTGGAGAAAAGCAAAAGCTTTGAAACATGAACAGTCTCTCTCTGATCCTGATGGCTTCTCTAAGGTCAGACAAGCACTGACATTTTCTTTTTTCTCTTTTTAGCATTTTTTTTTTTATGCTGTGTTTAGTTGCTGGGAAAATGTGGGGAAGGTAAAGTTTGAATATTGTGTATTCATGATTTCTACCGACAACCCAAGGCACCACAACCGAGTCTGGCCACCAAAAGAAGTAGGTTTTTTTTTTTTTTCTCATTTCTTTTCATTTTTTGTTTTGATTCCATCTGGTAGAATATTTTTGATTTTGGACTTTCTGTTTGGCTATTGTTTCCTCCGTTGGGATTTTGAATTTGTGGTTGTATGACATATTTGTTTGTGTAGTTGATGAAAGTTTAAGTAAAATGTTTTTGGTTTTGGTTTCTTGACCAAAAACAACAAGGCACTTATGTATTTATATAGTCAATAGGCTCAATGAATTTTTACAAGAGAGAAAAACAAAGAACAACTTTTACAGAGATCAAGAATACAGGCTGCTCCAAGACAGTTGAGAGAGAGAAGACAAGTAGCCAGAAAATAGGGAGCAAGCAGCCTAACATGCTGCCTTCAACCAGCTTTGAGAGAGCTGTTGTGTGGGCTGCTTGGGCTGCTGGTTGCAGGGGAAAGACAGCTACTTGGGCTGCTGATTGCAGGGGAAGTACAATGACTTTCTTCTGGTTGTGAGTGAACTAGAATGTCTTCTTTTGGTTGTGAATGAATCGGTTGTTTGGCTTGTAGTGCACTACACACAGCCTGCTGCTGTATGTGCAGCCCATGTGTGGTTGGTGTACCAAATTTGGTACTCGCAATAGCACGAACCGTGGTTCGTATAGCGTTTGTACAAGTACAGAGATCGAATCCACAGGGAAACGAGCTTGTCCAAAATTGATTTTATAATTAAACTAACCTATTTCCGAAAGTGAATAGGATTATCAAACACAAAACTTGCAGAAATTAAAACTATTCTAAAAAGCGTAAAGGAATGGAAAAAGACTAACTAAGGTCAACGATTACACCTCACCCAATAAAAAGAGTTGCTTAAACATTAAAACACACACTTCCGTCTATCGATTAGCAAAAGTCATATTCTATTGCTATTTTGATGCTAGTCGAACCGCTTGAGGTGTTTACCGTTAAGGAACTACAACGAATAGTGATTCTCAATAGAATCATCCACTGTATCCATGGATCATAGTGGATATTTAATTGAGTTCACTCATCCGTTGTGCACCCGGCTTGGAACACAACGAGGGTTAAACTTTGTTGCATCAAAACAACAACCAAAACAACTTTGTCACATAAATTGCATTGAAATGAACATGAAACATAAATGACGAAAAGTAAGTGCGTAAATGTAAAAGCATTAAATAAACGCTAAGGGTGAGGCTTCATCTTCAACCTTAGTTGAAGATTTTAGCCACCTATGTAACAAGGAAGTAAAGAACAAATAAAAGAGTGCATTAAATTAAATTAAAATGAAGTGCTACAAAGTAAGTGGGCAAAGTAGGGCCTAACAATGGCAAACTGCTCTAAAAAACTCGCCCAAAAGAAAAAGCTTCGGAAAAAATGCAAGAAGGCCGCTATTTATAGAACTTTGGTGTGCTGTCAGGTCATAGGGCTGCGTTCAAACACACTGATGCATGCGTTCGATCGTACACTCTGCGATCGAACGCAGATAACTGCCGCGGCGCCAGCTGGAAGTGATGGAATCATAGGGCTGGCTAGGGCAACAACGTGAGACCCGGGCTGACTGGACCTGCGTTCGAACGCACGCACTGGCAATAACTTCATGGCATCTCTTCAAGTCCAATTTGCCTTTTGGTAGCCATGTGTTGATGCAATCACTTGCACACCATAAAACACTAAAAACCACTAAAAATGTTAGATATTAACAGTGCTAAAGGCTTAGCAAATATAAGTTAAAGGGGTCAAATATACAATATTTGGCACCGATCAAATACCCCCAAACTTACATTTTGCTAGTCCCTTAGCAAAACAAAAATGAAAAACAAAACAAACATAGGTTCGCTTTCGTGAGAGAAACGATTTCATTGAGCATATGCAACAAGCCTTTTAAACCCCTAGAAATTTCCTAGGGGACGAGTGAAGTCTCGTGAGGGTTTTCCAAGAATGATACCCACAAACAATTATTTGGCACAATGTTATTGACAGACAAAGCCTTTCACACAAACATGTGGTTCATACATCATTAGCAATTTTAACAATTTTGAACAAACAAACCACATCATCAAGGCCTCCAAACATGAATCAAATCACGGCTGAAAAATCGAGACAAGACATGCTCCAAAAAGTGCAAATTGAACTAACAACATGATCATGGGGTTTCAATTATTCTCAAAAGACGTGTATCCCAAAATTCAAAGGAAAACAATGTGATAAATACAACCAATGCTTGAATTAAAAAATGCAATTTTTGTGTAGGCTGTGCAATGCTTGGCTCCCTTAAGCTTCTAAATGACCTATGTAACGAGCGTTGGGCCAGTGACTCCCAAGCTAGACGGCTTTAGGGCACTAGATGTAGAGACATCCCTAGGGCTTAATTACTCAAGTCAAAAGAGCTACAGAGCCTAAACTAGCCATATATTTTTTTTGAAATTTCTCATCTTTTGACGCGAACACTCATTGCTTGGCCAGACAAGAAGTCCAGGTACTCAATGAAAAACTCAACTTATTCTAATTTTGATTTTTTTTTTTTTTATAGCCAAGGTTTTCATCATCACATTGCAATCCAAAAAAAAAATCTCAAGACACACACTTCAAAGTCACATCTCATACCCCAAAGACCCTAATGCTAGTGTGCATGTGAAAAAAATGGATCAAACATGTGAAGTCTCTTTAATTCAACATATGAATTGAAAACTGGGATTTCCAAAGATATGTAGTGTTCAATCAAGTTAAAACACACCAATGATATGCAATCCACAAATATGATGTAAGTCATGCCTAATCAATAACAACTATGCACAAAAAATTTAAAATTTACAAAAACAACAAATATGCACAAAGACAGGAAACAATGTCTACCCTACCCCCACACTAAAATGGCACAATGTCCCTAATGTGCCCAGAAATACAATACCAGAGGGATGTCTCAAGTGAGGTAAGTCGTAAGAGAAAACTCCCCCAAACTTGGATGGCAAACACTCAACCTGAAAAACAAAAACAAACAAACAAAATCAACAGATAAAAATAATGAAGGGTGCCTCCCACAAGCGCTAAGTTTAACGTCTTCAGCCAGACTCATGATATCAATCAATCCGAATAAATCGGATCCTCCAAAAGAGTGTCCTCAACCTCTGGACTCCTCAACTCCAAGAATGATTTTACTCTTTGTCCGTTCACCTTAAAGGTGTTACCATTCTTGGGATCCTCTATCTCGATGGCCCCATGAGAAAACACTGTCCTAATGATGAATGGGCCCGTCCACCGAGATTTCAACTTGCCAGGGAATAAATGCAAACGAGAATTGTAAAAAAGGACTTTCTGACCTGGCTCAAAAGACCTCCTCAGAATGCTTTGGTCATGAACCTTCTTCATGTGTTCTTTGTACTTCCTCGAACTGTCATAAGCATCATTCCTCAGCTCCTCTAATTCAGTGAGTTGGAGCTTCCTTTGAGAGCCGGCCTTCAAAAAATTGAAGTTCAGCCGCTTGATGGCCTAGTAAGCTCGATGCTCCAACTTGATGGGAAGATGACAAGCTTTCCCGTACACCAACCGATATGGTGACGTCCCAATTGGTGTCTTAAATGCTGTCCTATATGCCCACAAAGCATCATTCAATCGTAGAGACCAGTCTTTTCTGTTGGGGTTCACAGTCTTTTCCAAAATGTGTTTGATCTCACGATTGACACTTCAACCTGCCCACTTGTCTGTGGGTGATAAGGGATGGCAACCTTATGTGTGATGAAATACTTCTTCATCAGCTGCTCAAAAATCCGATTGCAGAAATGCATGCCTCCATCACTGATAATCGCTCTAGATGTACCAAACCAAGTGAAAATCGTGTCCTTCAAAAATTTGACCACAACTTTGTGGTCATTGGTCTTGCACGCAATTGCCTCCACCCACTTGGACACATAGTCCACAACAATCAAAATGTACAGAAACCCGAAGGAGTTTGAGAAAGTCCCATGAAATCGATGCCCCATACATCAAAAATCTCAACTACCAAAATGGGATTGAGGGCATCATGTTCCTCTTCGAAATACTCTCGAGTTTCTGACAGCGCTCACATGATGTGCAATAAGCACGAGCATCTTCAAATATGGTGGGCCAATAAAATCCACACTGCAAAATCTTTGCAGCGGTCTTGTTTGCACAGAAATGGCCCCCACAAGCATGATCATGACAAAAAGAGATGACATTGGTTTGGTCAAATTCAGGTATACATCTCCTAATAATCTGATCGGGACAATACTTGAACAGATAAGGATCGTCCCAAAGAAAAGTTTTCACCTTGGACAAAAATTTGATCTTATCTTGTTTCCCCCAATGCAAAGGCATTTGGCCGGTAACAAGATAGTTAACTATGTCAGCGAACCAAGGTGCGGGATTATGAGCAATGTGCATCAATTGCTCATCAGGAAAGGTCTCAGAAATGGGAGTGGCGTCCTCGGTGAAATCCATGGTCAATCTAGACAAATGATCCGCCACCACATTTTCGGAACCCTTCTTATCCTGAATTTCTATGTCGAACTCTTGAAGCAGCAAAATCCATCCGATCAAGCGGGATTTAGCATCTTTCTTGGAAAAAAGATACTTCAATGCCGCATGATCTGAATAGATAATGATTTTAGATCCTAACAAATAGGATCTAAACTTGTCCAGCTCAAAAACGACCGCCAACAACTTCTTTTCTGTGGTGGAGTAATTGAGTTGTGCGTCGTTCAGAGTCCTGCTCACATAGTAAATCACATGGGGAAGTTTATCAATGCGCTGCCCCAAAACAGCTCCAACAGCATAGTCTGATGCGTCACACATGATCTCAAATGGTTCACCCCAACTGGGTGGTCTAATGACTGGTGTGGACGTCAGAATCTCCTTCAGAGCCCCGAATGCTTTCAAACATTCTTCATCAAATTCAAACGGGGTCTCTTTGGCCAACAACCTGCACAAGGGCATGGCGATCTTGCTGAAATCCTTGATGAATCGCCTGTAGAACCCTGCATGGCCCAAGAAGGAACAGATTTCCTTCACAGTACATGGGGGTGGAAGGTTAGAGATCAAATCTACCTTCGCCTTGTCAACCTCAATACCCCTTTGAGATATGACATGCCCCAGTACTATCCCCTGTTTAACCATAAAATGGCATTTTTCCCAGTTAAGCACAAGGTTCTTCTCTTTGCATCTCACTAACACCAACGTGAGACGGTGCAGACACTCCTGAAAAGATGAACCGAAGACGGAGAAGTCATCCATGAAGATCTCCATAAATCGCTCTACCATGTCAGAGAATATGTTGATCATGCACCGCTAAAAAGTAACAGGTGCATTGCACAGCCCAAACGGCATGCGACCGTAGGCAAATGTCCCAAAGGGACATGTAAATGTAGTCTTCTTCTGGTCTTCGGGGTCCACTGGGACCTGGTTATATCCGGAATAACCATCCAAAAAGTAGTAATACTTGTGCCCAGCTAAACGCTCCACCATCTGATCAATGAATGGAAGAGGAAAGTGATCTTTCCTGGTGGTAGCATTCAACTTACGGTAGTCTATACAAACTCTCCAACCTGACTGAATACGAGTTGGCACCAACTCGTTATCCTTGTTCTTCACTAGCGTTAATCTAGCCCTCTTGGGCACAACATGTATCGGGCTCACCCACTTGCTGTCAGAAATTGGATAGATGATCCCAGTATCTAACAATTTAATCACTTATGCTCTCACAACCTCCTGCATCGCTGGGTTAAGCCTTCTTTGTGGTTCCCTCAATGGTTTGGAATTCTCCTCAAAATGAATCTTATGCATAACCAACAAGGGGCTGATTCCCTTAATGTCCTCAATAGTCCAGCCAATAGCTTCCTTATGCTCTCTCAAAACTTCTAACAACTCCTCCTCTTGAGCATCTATCAAATCTGAAGCTATGATCACTGGCAAAGAATCGGCTGGACCTAGGAACTTATACTTCAAATTGTCCGGTAAAGGCTTAAGTTCCTTCTTCGGGGAATCAGGCACAGTTGCCTTCTCCTTCTCTTCGCTCACCAAAGGAGCGGTCTCCAAAAGTGCATCTGCCTGCTCCATAAGTTTATCCAAATCCAAATCTTCACCAAACTGAGCAAGGCATGCTTCCAGGGGGTCTTCTATGCTTGATTCTTCAATGACTTCATCCATGATCTCCTCAATCAAGCATACTTGATTCATCTAGTCATAATCAAGTGGTTGTTTTCTGATGTGAAAAATGTTCAACTCCACTGTCATATTTCCAAAAGAAATCTTCATTACCCCCGACCTACAATTTATCAGGGCATTAGCCGTAGCTAAAAATGGTTGCCCTAGAATCACAGGGATCTCACTCCCTATCACCTGAACTGGCTCCATGTCCAACACAATGAAATCCACGGGGAAGTAAAATTTGTCCACCTTAATCAGTACATCCTCAACTATTCCCCGTGGAATCTTCACAGACCGATCAGCAAGTTGCAGTGTCATGGATGTGGGCTTCAGCTCTCCTAGCCCTAACTGCAAATAGACTGAGTAGGGCAACAAATTCACACTTGCTTCCAAATCCAACAGTGCCCTCTCAATCTAGCCAACTCCTATCATGCAAGTAATTGTAGGACATCCAGGGTCCTTGTACTTGAGGGGTAACTTGCATTGTAGGATAGCACTTACTTGCTCGGTCATGAATGCCTTTTTTGGGACATTTGTTTTCCTCTTCACTGTGATCAAGTCCTTCAAGAACTTGGCATATGAAGGGATTTGCTGGATGGCGTCCAAAAATGGAATATTGATTTGGACTTGTTTGAACACCTCCAGAATGTCCTCTAACTTCCCTCCATTCCTAGGCGCTTGTAATCTTTCAGGGTAAGGTGCTTTTGGCACAAGCGCCCTAGGAGGTTCCTTAACAACTAGGGTGACCGTAGATGGCTCAGCATCTCCTTCCTTCTGGTCATCACCCTCTTCATCTCTTGACTTTTCTTCCTCAACATGGTCTGCTTCTGGGTCCACCACTTTGTTGTCCACTCTCTTCCCAGACCTCAGAGTAACAATCGCCTGAACATGCTCCTAAATTGAAGAGTTTCCAATACTGCATGCTTTAGGGTTGTTTACTGCTTGGCTCGAGAGCTTTCCCTTGTCTTTCTCACCAAGGTGATTTGCCAATTGTCCCATCTGCATCTCTAACTTTAAGATTGCCTGGGTGTTCACCATGGTGGAGTGCCTCACGTCACTGATTGATTGAACAGGTATCTTCATGAATTCCCTCATGGTCTCTTCCAGTGACTATGTTGATGATGTTGGGGCTTGAATGCGGGCTTGATGAGATGATGATGACGCTGGGGGAGCCGAGCGTCCATGATTCTAATAAGGAGAAGAAAATCCTGGAGGATAGTGATTTTGAGCATGAGGAGCTCCTCCTTGATTTGTGGTGGGTTGATTCTGTTTCCAAGAGAAATTAGGGTGGTTCCTCCACCCCGGATTATATGTCTCTAAATATGGCCCACTGGATGGCTTTTGGAAGTTGTTGAAAGCGTTCACTTGTTCCATCTCAGCAAAAACTATCATCGATGGACAATTCTGTGCTTGGTGCATGGGACTAGCACAGACAAAACAACTCTCAATAAGAAATGTGTTTGCCGCATTGACAGGCCTTCCTACACTCAGAGCATCCAATCTCTTGACAATGTCATCCATCCTTTGTGCCAACTTTGCTTCTCCTTTTAACTCTAGGATGCCCCATTTCTTAGGGTTTGGGGCAGATTTATCTCGACAACTCGTGAAATCCCACTGTTGGGAGTTGTCGATAATTTTCTCCAAAGCTTTGTAGGCTAAGTCTCCCGTCAAGTTTAGAAATGCTCCCCCATTCATCAGCTCAATCATACTACGGTTGGGCTGAGACAGCCCTTGGTAGAAGAATTGCATCAGACACCATTTTTCGTATCCGTGAGGGGGACATTTCATCAACAGATCTTTGAACCGTGCCCAACATTCTGAGAATTTCTCATCTTCATCCTGAGTAAAGGAACTGATTTCCTTTCTTGCCTCATTTACTCTGGACATTGGGAAAAACTTGCTGTAAAATTGCTTCAACAGCTCTTCCCATGATGTGATGGAGCCAGAAGCATTCGCGTCCAACCACTCCGTGGCTTTATCATGAAGTGAGAAAAGAAAGAGTCTAAGGTGGACAGATTCCTCAGAAAAATTTTGAAATTTGGTGGTAGCACAGATGTTCTTGAATTTTTTTCACATGAGAGTAAGGGTTTTCATGATCTAAGCTGTAAAAGGATGGTAACATTTGGATTACATGTGGCTTTAGATCATAGTGGGTTGCATTAGTCGGTGGCAACACAATGCACGAATGGGAACTGAAAGCAGTAGGTGCAAACAATTCCCGGAGTGACGTTGTGAAATCCACCTCATAAGCTCTTCTACGCTCCCCGTTCCCTTCTCTTACATCTTGATAATCTTTGTGCTCCTCCATTCTTGGATTCCTTTAGTTATCCTCGTCCTCCTCCACTCTCGGATTCCTTTGATTATCCCCCATCTCGCCTTGAGCTCTACGCGCTTTCCTAATGTTTCTTTCTAAGTCGGGATCTAATGGTGTTAATTCTAAGTTCAAGGATCGCCGACCAAGCATAAACCAACAAAAATTTAACTAAACACTAAGGAAAAACAGCAAGCTAAAACAAGCAAACATGCATGGATAAACAATAAAAACAGGAAACAAAGCAGCAAATATAGACAACTACAAGAACCTAGATGAATGTAAAACACTAGATTAAAATTACACTACAAAAACAACAACCTATATGCACTAAATGCATTAAAACTAAACAACTTAAAATAAATATTAACAGATGCAGCAACTACAGAGACAGAAACAGAAAAGAAATATCAACAACCTAGCTAAAACAAATAAAAACTAACATGACAAAAATAAGTAAACAATTAACTACAAATTAACTAAACTACTATCTAACAAATAAAACTAATTAATCACTTCAAAATTAAAATAATCTAAACACAACCAACAACAGCAGAAATCATGCTAAAAACAGGCAGAAAGATCAATTTAAACTAAGTTAACAATTAACCAAAATTGTTAGAAACAGAAAAAATACATACTGCCTTGGGTACGTTGGTGCATGAAGCAGAGTGCGTTCGACCGTAGACAGCACGTTTGATCACATACACGCATATGTAGCAGGCGCTGCAAGTGCGTTCGAACATAGCACTGCACTGCTCATTCGTTCAGAGGCGCGCGCTCGCACGCAGAAGCGTGTAGCACGAGCGCAGGTACACGGCCGAAAGGAATAGGCCCAAGTGCGTTCGAACGCAAGAACTGCGTTCGACCACACTGTCAGCGCCTGATTTTCCAAAAACTATGTACAAAATCAAAAACAATTTTGGACAAGCTCGTTTGCCTGTGGATTCGATCCCCGACAACGGCGCCAAAATTTGGTGTACCAAATTTGATACTCGCAATAGCACGAACCGTGGTTCGTATAGCGTTTGTGCAAGTATCGAGATCAAATCCACAGGGAAACGAGCTTGTCCAAAATTGATTTTATAATTAAACTAACCTANCCTCCAGATCCTTCTTGAGCTTCTTCTAGTTTTCTCCAAATTCTCTTCCGTTAAGCCCTAGACTTTCTTTTCTTCCAAAGACCTGTAAAATAGAGAAAACACAAAAAGAAGTAAAATAGAACAAAATAACACATCCTAAAGGCATAACAAACATAAATTAAGGGGCTTAAATATGAATATTTAAGCACTTATCAGTTGCTTAAACATTAAAACACACACTTCCGTCTATCGATTAGCAAAAGTCATATTTTATTGCAATTTTGATGCTAGTCGAACCGCTTGAGGTGTTTATCGTTAAGGAACTACAATGAATAGTGATTCTCAATAGAATCATCCTCTGTATCCATGGATCACAGTGGATATTTAATTGAGTTCACTCATCCGTTGTGCACCCGGCTTGGAACACAGCGAAGGTTAAACTTCGATGCATCAAAACGACAACCAAAACAACTTTGTCACATAAATTGCATTGAAATGAACATGAAACGTAAATGACGGAAAGTAAGTGCGTAAATGTAAAAGCATTAAATAAAACGCTAAGGGTGAGGCTTCATCTTCAACCTTAGTTGAAGATTTTAGCCACCCATGTAACAAGGAAGTAAAGAACAAATAAAAGAGTGCATTAAATTAAATTAAAATGAAGTGCTACAAAGTAAGTGGGCAAAGCAAGGCCTAACAATGGCAAACTGCTCTAAAAACCTCGCCCAAAAGAAAAAGCTTCGAAAAAAACACAAGAAGTCAGCTATTTATAGAACTTTGGTGTGCTGCCAGGTCATAGGGCTGCGTTCGAATGCAGCCCCTGCGTTCGAATGCACTGATGCATGCGTTCGATCGTACACTCTGCGATCAAATGCAGATAACTGTCGTGGTGCCAGCTGGAAGCGATGGAATTATAGGGCCGGCTAGGGCAACAGCGTGAGACGCGGGCTGACTGGACCTGCATTCAAACGTGCTCCCTGCGTTTGACCGCAGTTGCGTTTGACCGCAGTTGCGTTCGAACGCACTGGCAGTAACTTCATGGCATCTCTTCAAGTCCAATTTGCCATTTGGTAGCCATGTGTTGATGCAATGACCTGCACACCATAAAACACTAAAAACCACTAAAAATGTTAGATATTAATAGTGCTAAAGGCTTAGCAAATATAAGTTAAGGGGGTCTCAAATATACAATATTTGACACCGATTAGTGGCTTTTCCCGTAACACCCCCCCGCAAACTCATGGGTGGAACAACCATGAGTTTGTCTTGGAGGTAGCAGAATCTGGCAGCAGTGTGCCCTTTGGTGAAGATGTCAGCCACTTGGTCAAGTGTGGACAAATGTTTGAGTTCAATGTCTCGATTGTTCACCTTTTCTCTAACAAAATGAATGTCAACCTCAATGTGCTTTGTCCGAGCATAATGAACTTGGTTGGAGGCAAGAGCTAGGGCTCCTGAATTATCACACCTGAGGACAGGAGGTGAGGGAAGGAAAACTTGGAGTTCCTTGAGAGCATTCGGAGCCAAAACATTTCAGCTATAGCTAAAGACAAAGCTCTAAATTCTGCTTCTGTACTTGATATAGAGACTATGTGTTGTTTCTTGGCAGACCAAGATATCAAATTGGAGCCAAGATAAATGCCAAAACCAGTGGTGGATCGTCTATCGTCATGGTTACCTGCCCAATCTGAATCATAATAGGTGGTGATGGTAAGAGGGCCTTTCTGATATTGGAGTCCATAGTCAATAAAACCCTTGAGATATCTGAGGACCCTCTTGGCTGCTATGAGATGAGTGGAGGCGGGAGTATGCATGTGCTGGCAGAGCTGGTTCACTGAATATGCAATGTCTGGCCTTGCGAGGGTAGCATATTGGAGTGCTCCCATAATGTGTCTATAGGCAGTAGGATTGTGTAGAAGTTCTCCATCAAATCTGGACATTTTTGAACTAGTGAGGCATGGAGCTGGATATGGTTTGGATTCAGTCATTTGGGTGCAATCCAAGAGATCAAGAATATATTTGGACGGCTTAAGATGAAAACCTGCAGAATCTCTGGTGGCTTGGATGCCGAGAAAGTAGCTTAGAGAGCCAAGATCCTTAAGGGCAAAATCAAGTTGCAGCTTGTTCACTATGCATTGAATGGTAGGTTGATGATTTCCAGTGAGGATAATGCCATCAACATAGACCAGAAGAAAAATATGAGCTTTGGCAGTGTGATAGGTGAAAAGAGAGGGATCCAATTGAGAACCAGAGAAGCCAATATCCAGTAGTGCTTGGGATAGCCGTGTAAACCAGGCTCTTGGAGCTTGTTTCAGTCCATAGAGGGACTTATGCAGCCTGTAGACATGATCAGGATAAGCAGGGTGAACAAACCCTTGAGGTTGTTCCATGTAGACTTCCTCATCTAGGATGCCATGAAGGAAGGCATTAGAGACATCCATTTGTTTGATATCCCAGTCAAATTGGATAGCTAAAGCTAGAACCAATCGGATTGTAGCAGGCTTGATGACAAGACTAAAGGTGTCATAGTAATCCACACCACTTTGTTGATCAAATCCTTTGGCAACGAGCCTTGCCTTGAATCTGTCCACATTCCCATCTGTTTTTTGTTTTATTTTGTACACCCATTTGTTTCTCACTACATTGTGGTGGAGGGGTCTAGGGCATAAGGACCAAGTTTAGTTTGACAAAAGAGCATTGTACTCAGTTGCCATTGCATTCATCCACTCAGGTTTGGTAGTAGCTTGTTTGAACGTTAAAGGTGTTGGTGGGATGAAGATAGCTGGTGAGGTTAAGATGGGATGTTTGGTGATATAAAAGAGTTTGAAACCAGGGAACTCCTTTGGTTTCAAGTGGTCGGTTTGTGATCTGGTAATGATACGATTAGAAGGTGCTGCAGGCAGGGGAGGACTTGGTGTGTCTGATTGTGAAGAGGTGTGAGTAAATGATCCAGGTGAGGGTGAACATGATGTATTAGGATGGTCATTGGTTGGTGAGAGATCAAGCTAATTTGGATTGGTTGTTTCAGCAGCTGTGAGTGATATGGATAGTGCAGGGATTGAGTGTGATAAAGCAGGAGGTGAGTGAGTGGTTGAAGCGAAATGCTCAATAGGAACATGAGAAGGGATCATGACTAAGGAGTTACCTGGAGTTGCTGTGATCTAGCAGAAGCCTTGTGAGAGTGGAGTACCCTTAGCTGGAAAGACAGTTTCATCAAAAACTACATGCCTAGAAATGTAAATTTTGTGAGTTTGAGGTTCAAGACAGCGATAGCCCTTTTGATTGGCAGCATAACCAAGTAAGATGTGGGGTTTGCTTCTGAATGATAATTTGTGATTAGCATAAGGTCTTAAGATAGGATAGCAAAGACATCCAAAGGTTCTTAAGATGGTGTAATTAGGGGATCTATTGAATAGTTTTAAGAAAGGTGATTGATTTTTCAGCACAGGTGTGGGTAATCTGTTGATTAGATAAATAAAGGTTAGGAAGGAATCAACCCAGTACTTGGGAGAGACTCCAACTTGGGCTAGAAGAGTGAGTCCCATTTCCTTGACATGTTTGTGTTTTCTTTATGCAATTCCATTTTGCTGTGATGTGTGTGGGCAAGTGAGTTTGTGTAGAATGCCATTTTGGGTGAGGAATTGTTTGAATTGATTTGAGACATATTCCCCGCCATTATCAGATTGGAATTGCTTGATTTTAGTGGAGAATATGTTTTCAGCAAAGAGTTTGAATTTGACAAAACATTGATAGACATCACTTTTGTTTTGGATAGGATACAACCAGGTAAACTTGTTGTAGTCATCTATGAAGAGAACATAGTACTTACAACCACTCAAAGAAGAAACAGGGGATGTCCATACATCTGAACGGATAAGATCTAATGGACCAGTAGAAATCCTAGTGGACTTAAAAAAGGGTTGCTGTTTGGATTTGCCAAGTTGGCATGATGAGCAGATCTTGGTCTTGTCTACGGAACCAGTGAGAGGTAGTTGCTGGTTCTTCAAAAGATGCTGAAGGATGGAGAAGGAAGGGTGTCCAAGCCTTTGGTGCCAAACCATGTCTGTGGTTTTAACTCCAAGATAAGCTGCGAACCCTTTCCATTTATTTAGGGACGTGTGGTGGAGAGGAATGGGGTACATGCCATTCTCACTTGGCCCCTGGAGCAGCATAGCCCCTATCAGGTTGTCCTTCATAAAAAAATTTGAACCAGTGAGTGCAAACCAACAATTGTTATCTATGCAGAATTTATTAATGGAGAGGAGGTTAGCAGATGCATTAGGACAGTGTAATATATCTTTAAGAAGGAATTAAGAGGGGTTAAAGGAGTTGGATGGTTTACAATGAACAAGTGAGGAACCAATGCCTTTGACATACAAACCTGCTCCATTACCTACTCCCACTATTTCTGTTCCACCAAAAGGTTGAGGATTGTTGATGTTGGAAGTATTAGCTGTGATGTGGGTGTTGGCACCAGAGTTTGCAAGCCAGTCTTGAGCTTTAAAGTCCTTATTCACTTGTGCAGCCATGGCTGCCAGCTATGGGGGTGGATGTCTACCTTGGTAGGTGTAGTCCATTCTGTGGTAGCAATCAAGGGCAGTGGGATTGCTTTAGCCACATATTTGGCATGCAGTACGAGGGGCTTGGTTCGTGCTCATGGTTGAATTGCCTTGTTGATTGGGATTGCCTTTGTTAAAATTTTTGGGAGGAGTGAAGGGTGTATGTTGATTGGGGACAGAATAACTACTGTTACTTCTTGGAGAGTAACCATTTTTGTTTTTGGTAGCAAAGTGTTGGCTGCGAGGATTTGGTCTTGGTGGGAATCTTGGCATTCTGAAATTGGCAGAGTTAAAGTTGGAAGGACTGTAGTTGGAAGGGCCCTGCTTGTTGGTATATAGTGCAAAACTGTCGATTTCAGGCGTGACAGTTTTGTGCTGTTGGTTCTCCAGTACCATCTCATGATTGAGAAGCTCAGATTGAAAGTCAGCAAAGGTCATTTCAGTGGTACGTGCAGCGAAGGAGTGGACAGTGACAAAGGTATTGAAAGTGGATTCAAGCCACTTACAACAAAGGAGATGAGGTCATCATCTTCAACTGGTTTTCTCACAGTAGCTAGCTCGTCTGCCAATTCTTTTGCTAGTTTCAGGTATTCAATGCAGGTCTTGCTTCCCTGTTGCAAGCTTTGTAACTGCCGCTTGAGGTGGGAGACCCATGATTTGGATTCAGAGGCATATCTGGCTGCAAGAGAGGTCCATGCTTGGTGTTATGTATCCACACCATACACTGAGGACACCAGATAAGGGCTGAGGGAGCAGATGATCCAGCTTAGGAGGAGCTGGTCTTTCTTCTGCCATGCAGTGTAGGCAAGGTTCAGGGTTTGAGTGTTACCTTCACTAGAAAGGAACTGAGGAGGGCATAAATCAATGCCTTCAATCAGTCCTAGGAGATCATTTCCATGGAGTATGGGTTGAAATTGAGCAACCCATCCTAGGTAGTTAGGGCCTTCTAGTTCGAACAATTGAGAGAAGTTGGGTATGATGGTAAGGGTTGAGTTGGTTTCAGTTTGAGAATTGGGAGAGACAGCAGATGAGGAAGAGGAGCTAGCCATGCATTTAAGCATTGGCTCTTAGAGGGGCTCTGATACCATGAAAGTTTAAGTAAATTGTTTTTGGTTTTGGTTTCTTGACCAAAAACAGCAAGGCACTTATGTATTTATATAGCCAATAGGCTCAATGAATTTTTACAAGAGAGAAAAACAAAGAACAACTTTACAGAGATCAAGAATACAGGCTGCTCCAAGATAGCTGAGAGAGAGAAGACAAGTAGCCAGAAAATAGGGAGCAAGCAGCCTGACATGCAGCCTTCAGCCAGCTTTGAGAGAGCTGTTGTGTGGGCTGCTTGGGCTGCTGGTTGCAAGGGAAGGACAATTGCTTGGGCTGCTGATTGCAGGGGAAGTACAATGACTTTCTTCTCGTTGTGAGTGAACTAGCATGTCTTCTTTTGGTTGTGAATGAACTGGTTGGTTGGCTTATAGTACACTACACACAGCCTACTGCTGTATGTGCAGCTCATGTGTGGCTTTTCCCTTAACAGTTGATGTGTTTGATGATTTGCTTGTATTTTTTACTTTTGGGTTTCTGGTTTTTTCTACAGATGGTTTGGGTTTGTTGGTTTCCTTTAATTTGGAGTACATATTTGTTGCTGGGATGGATAGGAGACTATCTAATTTTCTGTTTGGTTTATTTCCATGTCCTGTGATGAGTCTTATGGCGTTTAATCTTGAAATGAGTCTTCTAGTTACTAAAAAGGTAACTTTTATAGGGCATAATGGATTTTTCTGTTGGATCAATTCTATTGTGCTTTTTCTATGTACCTCAAATACTTCTGAATATAATAATGTGGAAGTCATGAAAATGTAACATGACATGTTTGCTGCATTTTTATTGGGTCATATTCTAAAAACTCTAAAGGTATTTGATCCTCCCTGAAAAGGCCTTTGTTACTCATTAGATGATACTTATGGAAAAGGCCTCTTATGTCGAGTCAAACGGTTTAGTTTTTGACCTTTTGTTGATCAAATCATTAGTTTTAAGTTCCTTTCCGATAGAAGAATAAAAACAAGTTTATTAACTTATAGTTAGACGGAACAGGTAATAAAACCACTTTATATTGCTCTAAGGTGGCCTGGAGTCCTGATATCCTAGAGTAAATTTAAAAATGATGGTGCTACTTTATCTTGTGAAGAAATGGTTTATTTTATTGTTTCTAATGGAAGGAGATTAGATAGAGCTCGGTGTTTTGTGGTTTCCTAACTTAGATCAAATAGAGCTGTTATTTTATATATTTTTCATTTGTTGACTGGTAGATGATATGTTAATTGTTTCATGATATTGAATTATGCAGTGGTAACTTGTGGTTCCAATTTTTTTTTTTTTTTCCTCTCTTGCAGTGAGAACTCAAAAAATGTGCTGATTGCAGCTTCATTTATACACTTGAAGCATAAAGAACATGCAAAATATACGTCAGAGCTTACTACTGTGAATCCAAGAATCTTGCTTTCTAGTCATGCAGGTCAGTGGAGTTTTCTTTTTAATGAAATTTAATCTTCAAGAAATGTTTTGATGCTGTATTGGTTTTCATTCCAAAATTGAACTGTTTTTTTTTTTAAACCTCTTTACAGGATTGAGATATATCAGGAGATGTTGGCAAAGGCACTTGCTAACTACTTTGGAGCTAAATTGCCCATATTTGATAGCCATTCATTTTTGGGTGTAAGATAAATTACCTTCACGAGTGTGATATTAGATTGCCGTTGTACCTAGTTTCTTTTTGACTCTTATATTGGAGTGAAGGCTTTCCTCTTTCCTTGCTGTTTGAAGGGCTCTAGTGACTAATTCTTATCATGGTTGCAACTTGCAACTTGCAACTTATATTTAGTTTTTATTTTCATCATCTAATTTCTCTTTTGATGTTGCTCTATTTTTCTTTATAAGAGATTATTAGACTAATCAATTGGAATATTAATGACAAAACATAATGTAGGGTTTATCATCAAAGGAAGCAGAGTTGCTGAAGGATGGATATAATGCAGAAAAATCCTGCAACTGCCCCAAACAAAGTCCTTTACCCATGAACTTGGCTAAGAGCACGAATCCATCAGCAGTTGAAACGGATCCGCCCAGCTCTTCAAATGCACCTCCTTCTAATGGCTTCTGATGGTGAAAAAAATTAAAACAAAAAAACAAAAAAAAATTATTATTATTATTTTCTTAAAAAATTAGTGACGTGTTATTGTTCACACGTCACTAATTTAGTAACGTGTGAATAGTAACGCATCACCAAATTGGTGATGTAGCAATTCTCGACACGTTACCATTTTTGGTGACGTGGCTACTGTTCACAGGTTACCCAAAATGGTAACGTGTTACTGTTCACACGTTACCATTTGGTAACGTGTCACAATTTCACACATTACTAAATGAGTAATGTGGCATTTCTACACGTTACTACCATTTAGTAATGTGTGAAATTGTGACACGCTACCAAATGGTAACGTGCCACAATTTGACACATTAAGAAATTTTCAGTTCTAATGGACACATTACTAACGTGTCACACACGTTAGTAATGGCACGTTAGCAACCATTACTAACGTGTCAATGGTCTTGACACGTTAGTAATGGTTCGTTGGTAAAAATTGGATTTTTTGTAGTGTATCAGCGTCCAAAGTAAAGTGGATGTTGTTGGTTGTATCATTTTAGTTGTTTTTTATTTTTTATATGAGCATTGGCATCCACAATTGTGGACACTAATAACTCACCAACAGAGTCCACTTTCAAAGTGGACGCTAATAATCATTCATCAGCGAAAGTGGACGCTAATAAACACTCATCAATGTCCACTTTGTGGACGTTGTTGGTCATTTCATTTTAGTTGTTTTTTATTATTTTTTATTTTTTAATAAGAGCATTAGCATCCACAACTGTGGACGCTAATAACCCATCAACCGAGTACACTTTCAGAGTGGACACTACTAATCATTCATCAGCGTCCACTTTTGTGGACACTGTTGGTCGTTTCATTTTAGTTGTTTTCTTATTTTTTATTATATTTTTATATGAGCATTAGCGTCCACAACTGTGGATGCTAATAACCCATCAACCGCGTCCACTTTCAGAGTGGACGCTACTAATCATTCATCAGTGTCCACTTTTGNCAGTTTAATTTTATTTCTGCACTTTTAAATTGTTCAAAATCAACCCTCTTTGGGACTAGGTTAAGATACGTTTAATTTAGGAGTTGTATTAGTTTTTATTTACAAAACGCCGTTCTCTGTGGTTCGACCTCGCATTTTCACGCGCACTTTACTGCACACGATTCGTACACTTGCGAGTATTATTTTTGATACGATCAATTAGCATAAGGTCTTAAGATAGGATAGCAAAGACATCCAAAGGTTCTTAAGATTGTGTAATTAGGGGATCTATTGAATAGTTTGAAGAAAGGTGATTGATTTTTCAGCACATGTGTGGGTAATTTGTTGATTAGATAAATGGAGGTTAGCAAGGAATCAACCCAGTACTTGGGAGAGAGTCCAACTTGGGCTAGAAGAGTGAGTCCCATTTCCATGACATGTTTGTGTTTTCTTTCTGCAATTCCATTTTGTTGTGATGTGTGTGGGCAAGTGAGTTTGTGTAGAATGCCATTTTGGGTGAGGAATTGTTTGAATTGATTTGAGACATATTCCCCGCCATTATTAGATTGGAATTGCTTGATTTTAGTGGAGAATATGTTTTCAGCAAAGAGTTTGAATTTGACAAAACATTGATAGACATCACTTTTGTTTAGGATAGGATACAACCAAGTAAACCTGCTGTAGTCATCTATGAAGAGAACATAGTACTTACAACCACTCAAAGAAGAAACAAGGGATGTCCATACATCTGAATGGATAAGATCTAATGGACCAGTTAAAATCCTACTGGACTCAAAAAAGGGTTGTTGTTTGGATTTGCCAAGTTGGCATGATGAGCAGATCTTGGTCTTGTCTATTGAACCAATGAGAGGTAGTTGCTAGTTCTTCAAAAGATGGTGAAGGATGGAGAAGGAAGGGTGCCCAAGCCTTTGGTGCCAAACCATGTCTGTGGTTTTAACTCCAAGATAAGCTACGAACCCTTTCCATTTATTTAGGAACGTGTGGTGGAGAGGAATAGGGTGCATGCCATTCTCACTTGGCCCCTAGAGCAGCACAGCCCTTATCAGGTTGTCCTTCACAAAAAAATTTGAACCAGTGAGTGCAAACCAACAATTGTTATCTATGCAGAATTTATTAATGGAGAGGAGGTTAGCAGATGCATTAGGACAATGTAATATATCTTTAAGAAGGAATTGAGAGGGGTTAAAGGAGTTGAATGGTTTACAATGAACAAGTGAGGAACCAATGCCTTTGACATACAAACCTGCTCCATTACCTACTCCCAATGTTTCTGTTCCACCAAAAGGTTGAGGATTGTTGATGTTGGAAGTATTAGCAGTGATGTGGGTGTTGGCACCAGAGTCTGCAAGCCAGTCTTGAGCTTTAAAGTCCTTATTCACTTGTGCAGCCATGGCTGCCAGCTATGGGGTGGATGTCTACCTTGGTAGGTGTAGTCCATTCTGTGGTAACAATCAAGGGCAGTGTGATTGCTTTTGCCACATATTTGGCATGCAGTGCGAGGGGCTTGGTTCGTGCTCATGGTTGAATTGCCTTGTTGATTGGGATTGCCTTTGTTAAAATTTCTGGGAAGAGTGAAAGGTGTATGTTGATTGGGGACAGAATAACTACTGTTACTTCTTGGAGAGTAACCATTGTTGTTTTTGGCAGCAAAGTGTTGGCTGCGAGGATTTGGTCTTGGTGGGAATCTTGGCTTTCTGAAATTGGCAGAGTTAAAGTTGGAAGGAATGAAGTTGGAAGGGCCCTGCTTGTTGGTATATAGTGCAAAACTGTTGGTTTCAGGTGTGGCAGTTTTGTGCTGTTGGTTCTCCAGTAGCATCTCATGATTGAGAAACTCAGATTGAAAGTCAGCAAAGGTCATTTCAGTGGTACATGCAGTGAAGGAGTGGACAGTGACAAAGGTATTGAAAAGTGGATTCAAGCCACTTACAACAAAGGAGATGAGGTCATCATCTTCAACTGGTTTTCTCACAGTAGCTAGCACGTCTGCCAATTCTTTTGCCAGTTTTAGGTATTCAATGCAGGTCTTGCTTCCCTGTTGCAAGCTTTGTAACTGCCGTTCGAGGTGGGAGACCCGTGATTTGGATTCAGAGGCATATCTAGCTGCAAGAGAGGTCCATGCTTGGTGTGATGTATCCAGAACATACACTGAGGACACCAGAGAAGGGCTGAGGGAGCAGATGATCTAGCTTAGGAGGAACTGGTCTTTCTTCTGCCATGCAGTGTAGGCAGGGTTCAGGGTTTGAGTGTTACCTTCACCAGAAAGGAACTGAGGAGGGCATAAATCAATGCCTTCAATCAGTCCTAGTAGATCATTTCCACGGAGTATGGGTTGAAATTGAGCAACCCATCCTAGGTAGTTAGGGCCTTCTAGTTTGAACAATTGAGAGAAGTTGGGTATGATGGTAAGGGTTGAGTTGGTTTCAGTTTGAGAATTGGGAGAGACAGCAGATGAGGAAGAGGACCTAGCCATGGATTTGAGCGTTGGCTCTTAGAGGGGCTCTGATACCATGAAAGTTTAAGTAAATTGTTTTTGGTTTTGGTTTCTTGACCAAAAACAGCAAGGCACTTATGTATTTATATAGCCAATAGGCTTAATGAATTTTTACAAAAGAGAAAAACAAAGAACAACTTTTACAGAGATCAAGAATACAGGCTGCTCCAAGACAGCTGAGAGAGAGAAGACAAGTAGCCAGAAAATAGGGAGCAAGCAGCCTGACATGTACCCTTCAGCCAGCTTTGAGAGAGCTGTTGTGTGGGCTGCTTGGGCTGCTGGTTGCAGGGGAAGGACAACTGTTTGGGCTGCTAATTGCAAGGGAAGTATAGTGACTTTCTTCTCGTTGTGAGTGACCTAGCATGTCTTCTTTTGGTTGTGAATGAATTGGTTGGTTGGTTGGCTTATAGTACACTACACACAGCCTACTGCTGTATGTGCAGCTCATGTGTGGCTTTTCCCTTAACAGTTGATGTGTTTGATGATTTGCTTGTATTTTTTACTTTTGGGTTTCTAGTTTTTTCTACAGATGGTTTGGGTTTGTTGGTTTCCTTTAATTTGGATTACATATTTGTTGCTGGGATGGATAGAAGACTATCTGATTTTCTGTTTGGTTTATTTCCAGGTCCTGTGATGAGTCTTATGGCGTTTAATCTTGAAATGAGTCTTCTGGTTACTAAAAAGGTAACTTTTATAGGGCAGAATGGATTTTTTTGTTTGATCAATTCTATTGTGCTTTTTCTATGTACCTCAAATACTTCTGAATATAACAATGTGGAAGTCATGAAAATGTAACATGACATGTTTGCTGCATTTTTATTGGGTCATGTTCTAAAAACTCTAAAGGTATTAGATCCTCCTTGAAAAGGCCTCTGTTACTCATTAGATGATACATATGGAAAAGGCCTCTTATGTCGAGTCAAACAGTTTATTTTTTGACCTTTTGTTGATCAAATCATTAGTTTTAAGTTCCTTTCCGATGGAAGAATAAAAACAAGTTTATTAACTTACAGTTAGACAGAACAGGTAATACAACCACTTTATATTGCTCTAAGGTGGCCTGGAGTCCTGATATCCTAGAGTAAATTTAAAAATGATGGTGCTACTTTATCTTGTGAAGAAATGGTTTATTTTATTGTTTCTAATGGAAGGAGATTAGATAGAGCTCGGTGTTTTGTGGTTTCCTAACTTAGATCAAATAGAGCTGTTATTTATATATTCTTCATTTGTTGACTGGTAGATGATATGTTAATTGTTTCATGATATTGAATTATGCAGTGGTAACTTGTGGTTCCAAATTTTTTTTTTTTCCTCTCTTGCAGTGAGAACTCAAAAAATGTGCTGATTGCAGTTCATTTATACACTTGAAGCATAAAGAACATGCAAAATATACCTCAGAGCTTACTACTGTGAATCCAAGAATCTTGCTTTCTAGTCCTGCAGGTCAGTGGAGTTTTCTTTTTAATGAAATTTAATCTTTAAGAAATGTTTTGATGCTGTATTGGTTTTCATTCCAAAATTGAACTGTTTTTTTTTTTTAAACCTCTTTACAGGTCTGAGATATATCAGGAGATGTTGGCAAAGGCACTTGCTAACTACTTTGGAGCTAAATTGCCCATATTTGATAGCCATTCATTTTTGGGTGTAAGATAAATTACCTTCACGAGTGTGATATTAGATTGCCGTTGTACCTAGTTTCTTTTTGACTCTTATATTGGAGTGAAGGCTTTCCTCTTTCCTTGATGTTTGAAGGGCTCTAGTGACTAATTCTTATCATGGTTGCAACTTGCAACTTATATTTAGTTTTTATTTTCATCATCTAATTTCTCTTTTGATGTTGCTCTACTTTTCTTTATAAGAGATTATTAGACTAATCAATTGGAATATTAATGACAAAACATAATGTAGGGTTTATCATCAAAGGAAGCAGAGCTGCTGAAGGATGGATATAATGCAGAAAAATCCTGCAACTACCCCAAACAAAGTCCTTTACCCATGAACTTGGCTAAGAGCACGAATCCATCAGCAGTTAAAACGGATCCACCCAGCTCTTCAAATGCACCTCCTTCTAATGGCTTCTGATGGTGAAACAAATTAAAAACAAAAAAACAAAAATTATTATTATTTTCTTAAAAAATTAGTGACGTGTTACTGTTCATACGTCACTAATTTAGTAACGTGTGAATAGTAACACGTCACCAAATTGGTGATGTAGCAATTCTCGACACGTTACCATTTTTGGTGACGTGGCTACTGTTCACAAGTTACCCAAAATGGTAACGTGTTACTGTTCACACGTTACCATTTGGTAACGTGTCATAATTTCACACATTACTAAATGAGTAACGTGGCATTTCTACACGTTACTACCATTTAGTAATGTGTGAAATTGTGACACGTTACCAAATGGTAACGTGCCACAATTTGACACGTTAAGAAATTTTCAGTTCTAATGGACACATTACTAACGTGTCACACGTCAGTAATGGCACGTTAGCAACCATTACTAACGTGTCAATGGTCTTGACACGTTAGTAATGGTTCGTTGGTAAAAATTGGGTTTTTTGTAGTGTATCAACGTCCAAAGTAAAGTGAAAGCTGTTGGTTGTTTCATTTAGTTGTTTTTTATTTTTTATATGAGCATTGGCATCCACAATTGTGGACACTAATAACTCACCAACAGCGTCCACTTTCAAAGTGGACGCTAATAATCATTCATCAGCGAAAGTGGACGCTAATAAACACTCATCAATGTCCACTTCGTGGACATTGTTGGTCGTTTCATTTTAGTTGTTTTTTATTTTTTTTATTTTTTAATAAGAGCATTAGCACCCACAACTGTGGACGCTAGTAACCCATCAACCGCGTACACTTTCAAAGTGGACACTACTAATCATTCATCAGCGTCCACTTTTGTGGACACTGTTGGTCATTTCATTTTAGTTGTTTTTTATTTTTTATTTTATTTTTATATGAGCATTAGCGTCCACAACTGTGGACGCTAATAACCCATCAACCGCGTCCACTTTCAGAGTGGACGCTACTAATCATTCATCAGCGTCCACTTTTGTGGACACTGTTTGTGGTTTTATATTAGTTGTTTTTTATTTT